>BSBK01003652.1:0-357500 GCA_027943335.1 Chamaecyparis obtusa
CCCTAAAGGGCATGCGCACTTTATAAAGAATTTGAATTTACCAATCCTAAGGCTTGGATTTGCCTTGGAGATCCAACCCAAAGGCTTGGATGATTGAAATAGGCTTGAGACATGTTTTCTAGTAGACATAAAAAAAATGACATCTTTTTTTCTATGCTCTTCATCAGGTCTATTCATGGCTGAAGAACGTAAAAATCAGATGACGTGATATTGCAGATCTGTCTATTAGCTATCTAAGCATAAAATTTAGTTTCAATTCTGATTATGTTAATTTTTCCAACTCTAATTTCTTTTGTTTGTATGTCCATTTTTTGTAAAAAACCAACATGCAGTATTTTGTGTATAGATTTTGGCTTGTTCATCAAATTTTGCAACAAGTTACATTTTAGGAACTAGACTCCATTCTACACACTTTAAAAAAAATGAAAATTTGATTTTTGATTAGTTTTAAATGATTTCTAGGGGGAACACATAGAAATTTCATGTTTTCAGGATGTGTACACTTCGTAAATTAATCAAAAATTATACATTCATAAAAAAATTACCAAAAAAATTGGGATTAAACTACATGGTGTTAGCTAACTTCTCACTGGAGCGATTAAAAAAATTCAAAAAAGTTAACATTTTAGGGGGAGAACACCAGATGCTATGTTATGTTTTTGGACAAAAAATAGGACCACTTTTTGTTCTCCCCCTTTTTGAGGGCCTTAATCTACACCATTTTCAAAATAAGTTAGTAGTTTAGGAACTAGATTCAGAGTATTACAACTCTTGTTTTTGTTGCATCTTAAAATTTTGAGTCTAACTATCTTCAATTTCTTGTTGAAGTTTAGAGTTTGTTGATTTTAGGAAAAAAGTGGCATCTTATACCCCCTTTTTGGTCCCCCATCTTTGTGCACTTACCCAGTACCTTGTCTAATCTAAATTCTATTCATTGTGTAAAATGTGGTGTTCATTGATTCTCTCCAAAACATATGTGATATACTACCTTCAAGAATCATTTTCTAGCTACCTCATTAACTGATATATTCCTCCTTTATTCTATATCATTTTGTTGCAGTGTTCTATGTGCTGAAATTTTTCTCTTAATTCCATTGTCTTCACAAAAGATGTTAAACTCATTTGAAGTAAACTCTCCTCCTCTATCATATCTCAAACATTCAATCTTCAAGCCAGATTCATTCTCAACTCTATTCTTCAATAACTTAAACATTTCAAATGCTTCATATTTTACTTTAAGTAATGCTACCCACATCATTCTTGTAAAATCATCAATAAAAAGTATCAAATACCTTTCACCATAGAATCCTCTTGTCCTTATAGGTCTACATAAGTCTGTATGCACAATCTTCAACTTGACTAATATTGTAAACATTTTGATTGGAAATTAATTCTTTCTTTGTTTAGCCATAACACATTCATTTCAAACCATGTTAGTAGGCTTCACAATCTTAGGCAAGCCTCTAACTACATTAGATGAACTGATCTTCACAATATTATCAAAATTGATATGACAAAATCTCTTATGCCATAGCTAACTATCATCAACTTTAACAATCAGACATGTCATTTCAATAGGTGTCAACTGAAATACATTACCTTTTGTCTTTACTCCTATTCCAATCAGTTTGTCATCATTGTTTTTAATAACATAAGACTTCTCCATGAAATATAACCTGTATCCTTTGTCCATAATTTGTCCAAAACCCAAAAAATTATGTTTCAATCCATCAACAAAGTAAATATCTTCAATGTTAGTCTTTCTATCAAGTGTAATAGATCATTTCCCTTAATCTGACATGATGCATTATTTCCAATTCTAACTATTCCTCCATCATATCTATTAAGTTCAACAAATTTATCCACATCTCAAGTCATATAATGAGAACATCCACTATCAATAATCCAATTAGAATTTTTCTGTTCGACATGTGAAACTAAAGCATATTCTTCTTTTACCTCTTCATCATAATTTTCATCTTTAATAGAAATAAATCCTATATCCTCTTCATTTCATCATCACTTTTTTAAAATTTATATCCTTAAATGCAATTTCTCCTTCTTCATCAACAT
The DNA here is from genome assembly GCA_027943335.1 of Chamaecyparis obtusa. Lineage (NCBI taxonomy): Eukaryota > Viridiplantae > Streptophyta > Pinopsida > Cupressales > Cupressaceae > Chamaecyparis > Chamaecyparis obtusa. The sequence goes on from BSBK01003652.1 coordinate 2,074, forward strand.
AATAGCAATTCTTTGTCTTAGGTTTATAAGGTTTTCTATATTTGATCTTATTTTCTCTCTTAAGATAATTAGCTGAAAAATGACCAAATTCTTTACATGTCCAACAAGCAAAAGCTTTCTTACCTTTAGGTTATCTCCTTGCAATTAGTTCCATTGCATCATCAAACTTCCTTTCTTCTTATTTCTTAGTTGCCCAATCTCTAGTGTAATCTCCACTGGTACTTGCACTTCTTGTCAACATAGTATGTCCTTTTGTACACTAAAAGTTGTTTCCAATCTAGGTGATCCATCCTTTTTTTAAGAATTTTTATACCACTCTGATACATGTAAGAATTTACCTAAGGAAAAGAATAAAATGCCAAGATCTATAATCTCAAGAGATAGCACAAAAGAGATAGGAAAAATTATCAAATAAATGATTATAGCCAAATTGAATTGAATGCAAAATAGAAGTGCCTGAATATATAGATAATGCTAATGAACTACAAGTGATTTGGAACTTGAATGGAGAATCGGTAATTCAAAATTATTGTGAAGTTGATGATTAGAGAATGCAAGATGATTAAATTAGTTTTATGTTGTCACTAATGTCAACTAGCTTGAGTACTTATCTTGTAAGTTACTATACCAACACATCTAAAGAAAGGTGGAAAGAAAGGAAGAATAGAGAAATCTACATAAGGAAGATGTACATGTCAGATGAGTATAAATAATACATTAAGTAGCTTGTTGATGAGTCTATGACTTGATGGAATTGACTTCATTATTTTGCATTCATATATGATGAAGAATAGAGATGAAAGACACAAAGCAGTGTTGTTGGTAAATGAAAGCATTTTAGTATAAACCGATGGAGTGTAGTGTATACTGAGCATAGTGTTAACTGAGCCTGTGTTCACCAATGCATTTTTTTGTTAACCGATGAAGACATAATGAATTAATGATTAGTTTAGCGGATCAGATTGATGAGCTAGAAAGTGTATGATTCCGAGGCAACGGATAATATTTGGTATGATGATCAATGGCTAACATAAATCAAGGGATTTGACAGAGTAGATTGAAACGAGTTATTGACACATCAACCGAGGAAGCTTGAAGCAGCAAAATCAATGAATGTGATTAAGTGGCAAAATCTAATGGATAGAAAGAAAATGATTTACTCGTCTATATAAGAGACTAGGGTTTCATTATGAAACAACTGCCAGAAGAAGTAGAAGCTACAAAAATTTTGCGTGAAGAAGTTTTCATGCATTCTGATCATACTAATTAGTAAGAACTAAGCTGTAGAATAGTTACTGAGCTATAGAGAGAAATTATCGACGGACAGTAAGTTGATACAGTATTGAATCTAAAGTGAAATATTGATCAGGAGGAGTTATATGAGAAAAATATTGATCTGTAATCTGCAATTGAAGTTGTATTAAGGCAGATCATTTACTGTTACATATTTAACCATTGTACATAGTCAAATCTCTTAACCGAGTGGACTTAGAAAGTCTTATGATGTATCATTCATTAGAGTGAACATTGTTATCCTGTCAATTCCATAGTGAATGCTGGTTGGATGATAACTTCTAGTCTAAAATCCTCTAACAAGGTCACACCTGACAGTGTGTTTGTAACCTTTAACAGGGTTGGGTCTTCGTTGACCTCACTTCAAAAGAGTGAACATTTTTGGGTTGCCGGTCCCAGGTGGTTTTTCCCCTTACAGGGTTTTCACATTAAATCTCTTATGTTATGTGTTGATTAAAATATTTATTTTTGCATATTACATGTTAGATTTAATCAGTAACAGTTATAAGTATTAGTTTGACAATCGGTAAATGCACAGATAGTTAAAGTATTTATTGTTGACCGAGCAGCAGGAATTGAAGAAATTATTTTAATTTATACATTTTGATTTGGGACACTGGATAACTAATTCACCCCCCTCTCAGTTATTCTAAAAATTGGTATCAGAGCTTCAATTGCTTAGAATAGAGTTTTAAGGACTTCAACACAAAGGTCTCAAGATGTATAAGAGGGAAGTACTGAAACTGAACAAAGAGAATTTCGTGGTATGGCAAAGCCCAATGTTGCTGCACATATCTAGAATTGGGAACTCAGCTGTGGATCTATTGGCAATTTGGCTAAGGTATGCACATAGATGTTGTCATTATGGCAACATATGTTCCCTATGAAGATCGCATAAGCTGGAAAGTAAGTATGGAAGATCGCAGACTAAAATTGTCTAAGTATGAAATAGTGTTTTTGACAGAGCACCCGATACAGTTTGTTTTGGTGATGTTCACTGGAGCATGATAAGAGTTTGTGAAATTGAACATAGGCTCTATGGGGTCTAAGGATACCCCATCTTAGTATGCAAAAGATTATGGATAGTACGAAAAAAGTTATGATTGTTTTACTGATGATAGAGTACAGCCGATAGAGTAGTTTTGAAGATAGAATTAGTAAATGAATTAAGGGATTATTTTGCTTGTCAAAATAATGACTTAATATTATAAAGAGATGACATCCTAGATGTTTACTCTTGGATAAAGATATGCAAGCTGACAAGAGAAAGATATTATGTTTGTATCTTGTATAAATAAGATGTACCAAACATACTTCAAATGTAACATGTAATATATGTAACTTGTGATAGCAGTGAAAGTTGTTGATGCAAAGTTGTAAGAAATACCATATTGTAATCAGTAAACATTTGCATTACTTGTTTGGGTAGTGAGCTCATCTGGTAATCAATTTTTGTATCTACAACTCCTAACAGGGTTGAGGCTTCTAACAAGGCCTATAGTCCCTTAACCAGGAATGATACACTATATGATTGTAACAAGCTCCTAACAGGGTCAACATCCTTAACTGGATATCTTTTGATTAGTGGATCTTTGTGGGTACCATCCCCACCAAAGTTTTCCCTTGGCCAGGGTTTCCTCGAGAACATATCATGTGTTATGAGTTCTTTACATTTACTATTGTGTATGCTATTTAGTTTCTTATGCTTTGTATGCACTAAAGTAATCTATTATATCCATAAGTGGGCAAAAGTAAAAGTTTGTGAAATACTGATTCACCCCCCCCTCTTAGTATTTCCTATTTCTAACAATTGGTATCAGAGCACAGTTACTCAGAGAAGAAACATTCAAGGAAAGCCTAGCAGCTTGAGTAAGATCTCTATAGATATGGATCAATTGTAGAAGAATCTTGAAGAAGCTCTTGAGAAAATTGATATGCTTACTGATGAAAGAAACACTTTAAAAAGAAAGTATGATGATGCAAAGAGTCTTATTGACAAATTGAAAGGTAAGATAGAAGATCTAAAATCTGAGAAGGAATCTAAAATTCTTGTTGAAGATTGTGATGATTTAGAAAAAGAAAATGTGATCCTTAAACATGAATTGAAGATAGAAAATCTGAAGCTTAGCTTGAAAGACAAAAATGACAATTTAAGATCTGAGAATGAAAACTTGAAGAATGAGAATGAAGATCTGAAATCTAAACTTGGCAAGGTAACATCCGAATTTGATAAAGTCAAATTGTAGTATGATGAACTTGAGAAATACAACAAAATTGTGAAAGGTGAATTGACTCAATCCAAACAACAACTTGAGAGGCTATATTCAAACAGTGAAAAGATTGATAAGCAAGTATCTTATGGAAAACTATTCTATGACAAAACTAGTCTTGGATTTAACATATTAAAGATAGTGAAAGCAAGAAACCAAATCTAAATGAATGTGAAAGCAGTGAAGAAAAGAAGTTAGATGAGAACAAATCTAAAGAATCACCAAAGCAAGAAGATACACCAAAGCAAGAAGAACCACCGAAGCAAGATGAATCATCCAAAGGTATGCAAAGAGAATTCAAAGGTAGTTTTTTTTTTTGTAATACTATTAGTCATAGGAAGAGAGATTGTAAAGGTAAACAATTCAAACCTCTTAATTGTTATTGTTATAATTGTCATGGTTTTGGACATAGAGCTATTGAATGTAGAAGATCTAAAGTTATTGAAAATAATTACAATAGTAGAATGTCTAGAAATACTAACAATGCAGATCAGAGATCAACTAAAGACATGAAAAGAGGAAATGGAATAGTATGTTTTAGATGCAACAAAATTGGACATATTGCTAGAAGTTGTAGGACACAAATCAATCACCAAACACCTAGATATGGAACCAGTGGAATCACTTGTTAGATATGTAACAAGATTGGACACACAACAAGATTTTGCAGAATGAACAATGGAGGTTATCATCATAACCCTAACCCTAGAAACTATGCAAGAAGGAATGAAAATGCAAGAAACAAAGAAAAAGGTTGCTGTAGCAATGAAGGTGAAGTAAAATTTGTTAAAGGAATAGATCAAGGAGGTATATTCAGCATTGAAGGTAATCAAGAAGGTAATGTATTTGATGGTAAGAATGAGTCTTTACCTAACCCTTCTTTAAGCACTTAAATTATGTAAATTTCTATAGTTTAGGAACTTAGAATTAGTATAGAATTAGATTTTGAATGAGTTAAGTTTTGTGCATTTAGATGAAGGTTTGTTATGTTATACTAATGCTATGGTTAAGTGCGCAAAAATAAATATTGTGTTTTGCGAGGTCGCAAGAAGATTTATGGTTGCAGGTTTATAGAATCAGCTTTTTGGCATTTTAGCAAAAAAATAGTATGCGATGTCAGATCGAGTAAATGCTAAGTAATAAAAGATTGAAATTGAAGTTATTATGATTATCAAGTGATTATAAGTGATTTGGAAGTGAAGAAAGAAGTTTGGAAGTGATTTGCAGAAGTTTGAAGCGTCGATCTAGCGAAAGCCCTAATTTTGTGAATTTAAGGTATTTATCCAACTAAGATCTTGAATCAGCTTAAATTAATTAGATATAATCATGGATGTGTCATTGATTCACAACATTAAGGATAAGAATAGACCTAGAACTAAGAAAGATCCAGTTGAACCCTCAGAAAGAGATGCTAGTTTAGCCTTATCATCCATACCAGACGGAGTTCTTCATTTAGAAAATGTTAAAAGTTATCTTGGATGCAAGTATGAAACCCTAAGGGAGAGTGATTTTAATGGTGAATATAAGAAATTATACAACTTAGATTTATTAGTGAAACAAGGTTATGAACATCTAGAAAACAATGAAATCATCGAGTACTCTATGAAATATGAATTTGATGATGAGGAGTGTACTAAGATCATTTTGAGTAGGATACATAATGGTAAATTTTGGTTAGAAGATAGAGTTATAGACATAAATATAGACCTAATTCATGATGTGACTAGATTATCCAAAGTTGGTGCAATTCCACTGAATGAGAAAAACATGAGAAAGATTGTGATTGAAAACACCGGTTCAGTATACAATGGTAGAGGTATAGTCATTAGTAAGATTAAGAAAGATGATGTAAAATACTTGTGTAAGATTTTGACAAAAAAGTTCTATGGAAGCTCTAGAGAAGATGATATGCCAGTAGGTATGGTACATGTTTCTTATTTGATGTGTGTGGAGAAGAAGCCTATGGATATGTGTGAAATTCTGAGAATTCAGTTGTTTGAGAACTTGGAAAAGATAAAGAAAGCTAAATACACTCACTTTAGATTTTCCTCATTGGTTACTTACATGTTCTTCCACTTGCTAAGAATATTTCCTTACACTATTGAATGGAATGATGGTGAGAATACTATGGCAAGAATCAATAAAGTTTACATGAAACATCTTATTGAGAAGGTTAATGATAGTGTAAAGTTAGTGTTGAAAAATTTTCAAAACATTGTGGTAAATAGATCAAGAATTCCTCCATCCCTACTTGAGAAATACAAAGATGATATATGTTTTATGGTTGATACTAATTTCACTTACATTGAGGTAGTAGAACCTAGACATGAATTCATAGAACCTCTTGGCTATGAAATCTCTAAAGTTGAAACTGAAGGATATGTTAGTAGATTGTTGAAAAGTAAAGCTGATGCTCATAGCAATAGATTTGGAACATATGATGAAAAATTTGATTTCGCAAAGACACTTAAGGAAGAGAAACAATCAAAGAAGAGAGTGGAGTCTACAATAAAGAAAATTCTAAAAGAATCAGGTATGAGTGAGTAGGAATCTGATATTGCAAGAAAGACTATAGAAGCAATAAGGCAAAGTGAGATACTATCAGTCCCACCTTTGGCATCAAGTGCAGAACCTATTCAAGTTAAGGTAAAGGTTGAAGAACCTATGAAGGAACAAGAAATTAGTCAGATAGAGAAACCCTTTTCTTCAACACCAAGCAAAAGAATGAAGGCAAGTGCTTCAGGACCGGGTAAAAGACATAAAACAATTGTTCCACTAGTATCTAGAAGAGTTGCAGAGATAAAAGATGATGAAGTGACAATAAAGAAGAAATTATGGAAACCAAGGATAGAAAGAGTTAATGCAGATATAATGCAGCATGGAGACTTTACCAAAATGAAAAAATACTATGATTTATATGGATCCTCTGACAGATTAAATCTTGAGAATGCAATGGTTACTCATATGATTTTGACAAACAAGAAATTTGATACTATTCATGGAAAGATACCAGAAGATTTGTACAATAAACCTGTGAGAAGGAAGATGAGAGCACAAGAAGAAGATACTAAAATTAGAGAGAATGTGATTAGAAAGTTCTATGAGATAAGAGATGATGACCACCTTAAATAGATCCTCAAGCCACTTGAAACCCTATTAAGAACCAAAAGAAGAATTATACAAATAATGGGAGGTTAGTATGAACAAGTAAAGACTAAAATAGAATAGGTAGTTGTGCAAGTGCTAGCAAACATGGTAGCAGGAAAAGATTGCAAAGATCAATCAGTTGCAGAACCAGCAGAGAAACAGAGTTCAGAACAAGCAGAGGTAGCAGTAGAGGTAGTTGAAATTGAAGATATTCCCTCTTCTTCTATAAACATTGGCACAGAATCTATGGACATTGAAGGAACAAAAATTACTTTAGACTCATATGATGTGGTACTCAATAGTTTGGACAACATTTTTGACAATTTGGATTTGGGAGAGCAAGAAAAGAGTATTGAAATAGAGACTACTCGAACTAAAGTGCAAATGGAAACAGAGGCCCATACACCTATTGAACCACAAGAAGACATCAGTATTACTCCTAAGACTGGAAAAGAGAAAGGAATAGGAACATTGATTGAAGCTTTAAGCAAGGAAGTTGATGACGATGATCAATTAGAGTTGATCACTTCTTTGAACAAAATTATTGGTAAGAATAAGAAAGTTAAGAATTTGGAAGGTAGTCTGAAAGATTTGACTGAGAAGCTACAAAGTGTTATATCTACAAAAGTCTTTGATTCAAATCCACTTGAAAGAGAAAAGATGGTAATTAAATCTTTTGATGTTGAGTTCACTAATTTGACTGATATTGCTAAGGTTAAGGATTAGGTATCTTATGAAGCTGAGATGTTGTAGAATATAAGTCAGAATAAAAAAAATGGCATTGACAGCCTTGACAGACACGTTAAGAACTTAAGGAAACATCTTGAGTCTGGAAAGTGTTTGTACATTTAGTGTACAAAATCTGAAAATATTTTAATTGAGGAAGAGAAGAAGATAAAAGAGAAGCAAGATGAAATTGTAGTAGAGACAAACTCTTTGGCTAGCTTAAACATAAAGATCAGTACAGTTGAGAAAAAGATTAAAAAATTATGTGATGAGATAAGGACTTTGAATGATGAAAAGAACAAGAAAATTATCAGAATAAACATCTTGAGAGCGCATGTCTCAATCAAGTTGACTATAATAGAAGAGCAACTATAAGAATGTCTTACTACTAAGACATCATTTCAGAAGTTCAATTTTGAATCCCTTCAAGCCTGTCAGATTGCAGCATACAGATTGAGTACTTTACTCAATGTAGTAGAATCAATAGAGAAGGCATGGGAGAAATATTTTGAGACTTAGAAGATAGATTTTGTAGATTGTGTTGCAAGCCTACCATCTTTGCAATAGGATAGTAAGGTAAAAGTTTTGACACAATTTTGTATATCCCTTTCCACCCTTTATTTTGTCATTGTTGTCAAAGGGGGGGAGATACTTAGAAAATTGTCTATATATGATAAGGAAGGATACTCATAGGGGGAGTTCTATGGAGTATTATGAAGTGTTATAGATTATGTGTATATTTTGAGGAGATATAAGGATAGTCTACTTATTTTATACTATGGCCACAATTTTGATACAAATTTTGAGATTTTGACTTGTACACTTAGCCAATTTTTTCATATGTTGCCACCAATGACAAAGGGGGAGATTGTTGGCAATTTGGCTAAGGTATGTACATAGATGTTGTCATTATGGAAACATATGTTCCCTATGAAGATTGCATAAGCTGGAAAGTAAGTATGGAAGATCGCAAACTAAAATTGTCTAAGTATGAAGAATGTCTATATACAACCACCCAATGGTCCCTTAACCCTTGATCAACTAAAAGACAAGCATGAACACAATATCACTATGATGGAACTTGTTGCTGCCTATACTAATGCTAAATTTGAAGATATTAAGGGATGCACTACTGCCAAACAAATGTGAGACAAGCTAAATTTGATATATAGTGGAGATTTGAATGTTAAGAGAGCCAGAGCAGAAAGTCTAAGAGGTCATTTGGATGATATGAGAATGAAAGAAGTGAGAACATTGTGCAATATTCAAATAGACTAAAAGAGGTAGTACATGCTATTAGAGCATCTGATGGATTCATTGATGATGAAATGATTATAAGTAAGATTCTCAGAACTTTGTTACTAGTTTATGCGATCAAGATCTTTGCAATTCATGAAACAAGGGCTGCACCCAATCTTACCCTTGACACATTGATTAGTAAGCTTAACTAAACAACTTCGACAATAGTGTTGTTGCTCCTATTGAATCAGCTTTCATGTCTTCTTTGAAGATTATTAAGTCTAGCAGAAAAAATAGGAATGATGATAGTGATAGTGACACCGATGATGAACTTGAAGAGCTTGAAGCTCTTATGGCCAAAAGATTGCCCTAAGGAAAAGGAAGATATAGAGGAAAGCTACCTTTGGCATGTTTTAATTGTAAAGAGGTTGGCCACATTGCTGCTAGATGTCCATAGAAGAAAGATGATGATAGATCCAAAGACCGATCGGAAGGAAGCTATGGGAGAAGAGTCAATAGAGGCTACCGATACAACAAAAGAGATAACCGAGACAATTATGACAAAGGAAACAAGGTATGTTACATTGCCGAAGATATTGAATCTGAATCTAACACTGATGATGATGTAGAAGTAGTATTTGTTGCTATGAAAGATGATTCAGAGGAAGAAGAGAAACATGAAGAGACATCACTAATCTCTAGAGTCAACAAAAATGATACATGGATTATAGACAGTGGCTACACACATCATATGACTGCTGATGTAGAAAGGTTTGATCAACTTGTTGAATACAATGGAGGATCTGTGAGAATGGGAAATAATGCACCTTGTATGGTAAGAGGCAAAGGTACATTGATGATCAATGATAGAATTAAATGTGAAAATGCATACTGGATAGATGGACTGAATTACAATTTGTTAAGTGTGGCTCAGTTGAACAATTCAGGCCACTGACTTGCTTTTGAGAGAAAAAAGGTGAAAATCTATGATGATGGAGGAAGACTTGTCAGAACTAGTACACAATCCAGAGGTAACCTATTTTATCTTGATATAGATCAGTCTTCTTGTTTGTTAATGAAAGATGAAGATGCATGGTTGTGGCACAAAAGATTATGTCATGTGAATTTTGATAACATGATCAAGATTAGTAAAAAGAAAAGAGTTAGAGGATTACCTAACTTATCAAAATTGGATCATGCTATGCGCCATGAATGTCAAAAAGGTAAAATGACTAAGTCTAGTTTCAAAAGTAAAGACTACTCAACAAAGAAGATACTTGAGTTGGTTCATACTGACCTATGTGGTCCTATGAGAACTCAGAGCTAGTATGGTGATAGATACTTTATTCTTTTTGTTGATGACTATACTAGACTAATGACTATTATGTTCCTGAAAGAGAAATCTAAAGCTTTCAAAATGTTTAAGTGGTATAAAGCTAAGGTAGAAAAGGAAACTGGAAAAGAAATAAAATGCTTAAGATCTGATAGAGGAGGTGAATTTGTCTCTGATGAATTTACTAAATTCTGTAATGAGCATGGAATTAAGAGACGGGTATCTCCATCGAGGATGCCTCAGCAAAATGACATTGCTGAAAGGAGGAACAGGTCTATAATTGACTGTGCCAGAACACTGATGATACAAAAAAATGTTGCTCAGACATATTGGAGTGAAGCTGTCAGTACAACTGTATATGTTCTTAATCAAGTACAACTGAAGAAGGACACCAACCAAACACCTTATGAGCTATGGTTTGGACACAAACCTATTGTAAGGTATTTTAGAATTTTTGGAAGAAAATGCTTTATTTTGAAAGATGAAAGAAATGGAAAATTTGATTCTAAAGGAGATGAAGGGATATTTCTTGGATATTCCACTACAAGTAAAGCATACAAATGTTTGAATAAGGTTACAAATAAGATTATTGAAAGTATTAACATTCATGTTGATTAGTTTGATGACAAGAACACAGAGGAAAGTATGAAGGAACCAAAAAATTAAGGTAGATTCACTTACATTGAATATCTAGAGTATCTACTGAAACAACAAGCTATGACAACCAGTCAGCAGGGAAACAATACACAACAGCAGGGAAACAATGCACAATGGCAGGAAGAGGAAACCGACAAAAAAAATGGAGCTACCAAGCAAGCTAATGAACTTGAAAAGGATGCACAAGAAAGAAGATACATAATACTGGCTAGATTTTTCAGAAGACACCATCCTGAGACATAGATTATTGGAGACAGACAAGCTGGAATGCAAACTAGAAGCAAAACAAGAGAAGGTACATGCTTAGTTTGTGAATTTGAACCTAAAACTGTGAAAGTTGCATTAGAGAATGAGGAATGGATTAATGCAATGAACGAGGAGATAGAGAAAATAGAGAAGAATAAAACTTGGTCCTTAGTACCCTGACCAAAAGACAAGAATGTTATCGGTACTAAGTGGATATTTAGGAATAAGCTGGATGAAAATGGTGAAGTTAAAAGGAATAAGGCTAGATTGGTATGCAAGGGATATGCACAGGAAGAAGGTATTGACTATGGTGAAACATTTACACATGTTGCTAGATTAGGATTTAGAATGTTACTTGCATATGCTACACACAAGAAATTCAAAGTCTATCAAATGGATGTGAAGTCAGCATTTCTGAATGGTATAGTTGAAGAAGAGGTCTACATAGAACAACCGGAAGGATTTTTTGATCCAAACAATAGAGATATGGTATGTAGATTACACAAAGCTTTATATGGATTGAAGCAAGCACCAAGAGCATGGTATGAAAGACTGTACACTTACTTGCTAAGTATTGGATTTGTTAGAACAAGTGAAAATAGCAATCTGTACATGAAAGGTAATACTAATGACACTATTCTTATTGCTAAAATATTTGTGGATGATATTATTTTTGGAGGACAAGATCATATTTGCAAAGCCTTTGCTAATGAAATGCAAAAAGAATTTGAAATGTCTATGTTTGGAGAGATTAAATTCTTTCTAGGACTACAAGTGATTCAGCAGAGTGATGGGATATTCATCACACAGTCTAAGTACATAAAGGAAGTCTTAAAGAAATTTGGCATGGAAGATGCTAAACCTATGGGAACACCGATGGCTACTAGATGCAAATTGACAAAGGAAGATGAAACTACAGAGGTTAATTAGACACTTTACCAATCCATGATTGGTAAACTAATGTATGTAGTTCATAGTAGACCAGATATAGCACATGTTGTGGGGATTGTTGCTAGGTTTTTTGCTAACCCTAGAGAATCTCACATGATAGCTACTAAAAGAATCCTTAGATATCTAAAAAAGATAGAAGATTATGGCATTTGGTATCCTAAGGAAAGTTTGAACTGAAGGTTTATACCGATGCTGATTGGGTTGGAAATGTAGATGATAGGAAAAGTACCACCTACGGAGCATTTTTCTTTGGTGAAAGACTTGTAACCTAGACAAGTAAAAAGAAAGCTTGCATTTCTCAGTCAATAGTAGAAGCAGAGTATGTTGCTACTGCTACAAACTGCTCAAACATTGCATACATCAAGCAAGTGTTGGAAGGAATGAATGAGGTAATCACTGATCTAGTGATTATATACTGTGACAACACCAGTGCTATTAACATTTTGAAGAATCCTGTGATGCACTCGAAAATAAAGCATATATCTATTAAGTATCATTACTTAAGAGAACAAGTGCAGGAGAAGCAAGTGAAGTTAGAATTTGTTACATCTAAGGAACAACTTGCAGACATCTTTACAAAGCCCCTACCGAAGGACACATTTGAATACTTGAGGACTAGACTTGGGGTTCATCCCCTATCTATCAGTCACTAAGGTGATCTGGATGTTGTATCAGCCTACTTTTGTTAGAAGATCACTCATGTTGATGCAGCATAGTTCACACTTTGAATCATGTTCAAGGTTGTCATTAAGTTTGAAGAACTGAAATAGATTGAGATATCAGTATACAGAGATACAGAGAAGATGATGGACACCAGAGAGTTACTTGGCTACTGACAGAGCTATTTGTTTATTTGTTTCTTTGGCATTGTTGTCAAAGGGAGAGATAAATAATATGAAAAGGAGAGACAAACAAAGGGAGAGAAACTACACTAATGAGAACTATATGAGGGAGAAATTAAAAAAAAGAATTGAAGATCAGTTACTGAGAACCGAAGCAAAATCGGGAGAACTGAAAAGATTACATCTGATGACAAGCATTACAATAATACAAATGTTGAGTAATGTAGTGATTAAACATATTAAGTCTATTCGACTTACAGAATTTGTTTATAGAGTTGTAGAATAAATGTTTGGTATGTGTATGGTACATTTCATATTACTTAAGTTGCCATCAATGTCAAAGGGAGAGATTGATGAACTACAACTGATTTGGAACTTGAATGGAGAATCGGTAATTCAAGATTACTGTGAAGTTGATGATTAGATAATGCAAGATGATTAAATCAGTTTTATGTTGTCATTGATGTCAACTAGCTTGATAGTACTTATCTTGTAAGTTACTATACCGACACATCTGAAGAAAGGTGGAAAGAAAGGAAGAATAGAGAAATCTACATAAGGAAGATGTACATGTCAAATGAATATAAAGAATACATTGAGTAACTTGTTGATGAGTCTACGACTTGATGGAATTGACTTCATTATGTCGCATTCATCTATGATGAAGAATAGAGCTGAAAGACACAAAGCAGTGTTGTCGGTAAATGAAAGCATTTCAGTATACACCGATGGAGTGTAGTGTATATCGAGCATAGTGTTAATCAAGCTTGTGTTCACCGATGCATTTCTTTATTAACCGACAAAGATAGAATGAATTAATGATCAGTTTAGCCGATAAGATTAATGAGCTAGCAAGTGTATGATTCTGAGGCAACAGATAATGTTTGGTATGATGATCGATGGCTACCATAAATCAAAGGGATTTGACAGAGAAAATTGAAATGAGTTATTGACACATCAGCTGAGGTAGCTTGAAGCGAAAAAATCAATGAATGTGATTAAGTGGCAAAATCTGATGGATAGAAAGAAAATTATTTACTCGTCTATATAAGAGACTAGGGTTTCATTATGAAACAACTGCCAAAAGAAGTAGATGCTACAAAAATTTCACATGAAGAAGTTTTCATGCATTCTGATCATACTGGTTAGTAAGAACTGAGCTATAGAATAGTTAACGAGCTATAGAGAGTAATTACTGACAGATAGTAAGTTGATACAGTATTGAATCTAAAGTGAAATATTGATTAGGAGGAGTTATATGAGAAAAATATTGATCTGTAATCTGCAATTGAAGTTGTATTAAGGTAGATCATTTACTGTTACATATTTAACCATTGTACACAATCAAATCTCTTAACTGAGTGGACTTAGAAAGTCTTATGATGTATCATTCATTAGAGTGAACATTGTTATCCTGTCAATTCCATAGTGAATACTGGTTGGACAATAACTTCTAGTCTAAAATCCTCTAACAAGGTCACACCTGACAGTGTGTTTGTAACCTTTAACAGGGTTGGGTCTTCACCGACCTCACTTCAGAAAGTGAACATTTTTGGGTTGTCGGTCCCAGGTGGTTTTTCCCTTTACAGGGTTTCCATGTTAAATCTCTTATGTTATGTGTTGCTTACAATATTTGTTTTTGCATATTACATGTTAGATTTAATCGGTAATAGTTATAAGTATTGGTTTGACAATCGGTAAATGCATAGATAGTTAAAGTATTTATTGTTTACCGAGAAGCAGGAATTGAAGAAATTATTTTAAATTATACATTTTGATTTGGGACACTGGATAACTGATTCACCCCCCTCTTAGTTATTCTAACAAATGCAATAAGACTACATGATAAGGACATGATAAGCTATCAACCACACTAGGTGGAATCACATGTCCACCAAAGATGGATCACCTCCATTGTACATCAAAGCATGTGCAACATGTGCAACAATGAGAGGATGATACTGCAATAAGAGCACTAAAGGTGGATCTCACACACAAAGAGGTACGTGATGTCAACTATCACACCTAAAGTGAAAATTATCCCAACCATGTGCTAAAAAATAAATACAAACTCCTAGGTGTCACAGAGAACTAATATGTAAATGCATTATCCTAAATAAACTTAAGTAAAGTGTAATTAGTAAATCCTTAATTACACCAATATCCCCCCTTAAGTATAACTTAGGAGGATGTACTTAAGCTCATAATGCAAGATGGGTCCTGGATACTAGGCCATGTGAGGTACTCATGTACAAAATGCAAGAGCAATAGAAAATGCAATCTCTCATAAAGTAGAGAAAGAAGGAAAAACTCATAGGAAAAACCCTCCCCCAAAAAGAGAGACGAATACAAGATGCATGCATGGAAGGAGTAACCAAGACCCCTACATTATGACATACATCATGCATATACAATAAAAATCCCCCCAAAAGAAGGAAAAATGGAAGAGAGACAAAGAAGCCCCCCCTCATTGTTGAATCTCTTGCAAAGATGGTCTAAGAAGTTGACCAATACTCCTCCATAGGATGAAAATAAAGCCAATGTTGCATGATGAATGTCAAAGTGTGACAAAATTAGGTACCAATGTTGATGTAGAATGACTGATGAAATTCCCACTAAGATATGATAGAGATGAGGCATGGAGACACCTGCAAGCACCAACTGGGTACTCTCAACTGATAGGTTGGTATACTTGAACTTGTGTCATGTGTCCATTAATTGATTGTCTAGAGCATAACCTTCAAGAACCATGTCTCATGATATTCCTAATCTACTAACATAGGGATTACATCAAATGTGTCATCAATGACAAGGTACAAATAAAAATGTGGTACTTTATGATATTGTATGTACAACATTGCTCATGCAAGAGCATACAACATCAAATGCAAAGTTGGAAACATGTAGAAGATGAAGCTAGCAAAGATGCCCTATTAAATGTTGCAGAGAAAGTATCCTCCTGTTGGCCTATTGCTAGGAAGTCTTGGGACAAAATTGCCCCCCTGGCTACCGATTGGATGACGTTGCAAAATAGGTATACAAGTGGCAAAGAAAAAAATGTGTTCCCAATTTTGCTTATTTATTAATATTTTGGTTTTCAAAAAATCATTAAATTTAAGAAAAATATTTATTAAAAATCCCAAAAAAAAGCTTTAATAAATAAAGAAAAAACACATGTTTTTTTATCATTTTTTAATTTAAAAAAACTTTATTAAATAAAGAAAAACAAAGCATTTGTTTTATTTTTTAGATTAAAAACTTTATTAAAAATTAATAAAGAAAAATATTTAAAATGTTTTATTAAAAACAAACATATTAAAATTAAGTTTTTATGAAAAAAACTTTTCAAAAAACATATTAATAAATAAAATTGTTATTATTAAAAAAATTATTTAAAAATATTTAAAAAAACAATGGTACACAGGTACCACTGCGTAGTGTGCAGTGAGTACCAGTGGTACCATTGCGGACTGCGTAGTGACTACCGACAGTACCACTAGGCAAGGCACAGTGAGTACCATGCAATACCATTGCGTAGTGCATAGTGAGTACTGTGTAGTACCACTGCACAATGTAGGGTACCTTGCACTACCAAAAGATTTGTAAATTTATTATTTTTTTCAAACAAAATAAAACCCAACACCCCCTTAGATTTCATTTTAATTTTTGATTTTTTTTTAAAAAATAAAAAATAAAAAAGTAAAAAATAAATGTTTTTTTATAGAAAAAATCGTACCTCTATTGCAGAATTCTGTATAGCAGACTAGGGAAGAGAATTTTTTTAGGAGACTAACTGTATCTGATCTAAGAAAACAAACAGTCGATCTTAGGGTTTTTGGCCACTCTAATTGCAATGGAAAAATTAGATTTGGCCCAAAGTGCTCCAATTTATTGGCCTTAGGGGTCCGATTTGCAACAACAAAAAAATTTGTGTCAAATTTGACTTTTACCCAATATAGGCAAATCTATAGTCAAAATTTGTAGAAACAACCACCCAGATACAATGGTGAGGTCTGATATTGCTCAAAACACTCCCAAAAAAGGCTGATCCTAGATTTAATTTGTTGCCCTCCAAAAGTTGAAGCAATAGATAGATCTCCAATGTCTATGCAATGAAATCTTCTACAACTCTAATACCATGTAAGAATTTTGATATCGCTCTGATACCATGTAAGAACGTTCCTACGGAAAAGAATAAAATGCCAAGATCTATAATCTCAAGAGATAGCACAAGAGAGATATGTAAACTGATCAAATAATTGATTATATCCAAATTGAATTGAATACAAAGTAGGAGTGCATGAATATATAGGCAATGCAATAAGACTCCATGATAAGGAGATGATAAGCTATCAACCACACTAGGTGGAATCACATGTCCACCAAAGATGGATCATCCTCTATTGTACATCAAAGTATGTGCAACAATGAGAGGATGATAATGTGATAAGAGCACTAAAGGTGGATCTTACACACAAAGAGGTATGTGATGACAACTATCACACCTAAAGTGGAAATTCTCCTAATCATGTGCTAAAAAGGAAATGCAAACTCCTAGGTGTCACAATGACAACTAATATGCAAATGCATTATCCTAAGTAAGCTTAAGTAAAGTGTAATTAGTAAATTCTTAATTACACCAATACTTTTGCTTCAGCCATTTCTCATTTGCCTACAACTTTCCAAGTAGATTTACTCTTTGGTAAAATCTGGTGTAATCATTTCTTCAATGATCTGTGCTTTGTATTAATAGGTTGGTGGCAGAGATTTCACTATCTGCCATATGACTTCATTATCTATTTTCCTTCCACCGTAGTTCTTAATTCTTGCAACAATCTCAGTAATCCTACTAAAGTAACCTCTTATAGTTTCATCTTCCTACATATTATCACTTTCAAACATACTAATATAATTCTTCAATTTAGCATTCTTCAAAGTTTCATCTCTTTCAAAAATATTTTCCAATTTAGCCCAAATCTCAATAGAAAGTATTAGATATTTTACCTCAATATATTTTGTATCTGTAAGAGCTGATAGAATAGCCTCTCTAGCAAGAATATTGTACATGTATAGGTTCTTTTCATCATTTATACATGAATCAAGTTTTTCTTCTTCTACAACTACCTTCTTCATCTTGATAGCCAGCCAATAGTCAATTCTCATGCATAGAAAATGTGTCTACATTCTTTCCTTCGAATTGTAAAAATTAACTCCATCAAACTTCAAACTTTCTTTCTTGAAAAATGTAGTAACCATGGATCTCCTTAAGTTGTAAAAATTTTCCTTCAACAACTTGATGTTGTGATACCAACTGTTAGAAATTAAAGTCCACCAATACAACTAAGAGGGGGGGTGAATCATTTGTGAGCTTATTTAACTTAAATTCAAGTCTATAAAATATTAAAATTATAATCAATAATAACAATAACCACAAGATAATAAATATCCACAATAGCACTAAATTTGTTAACTAGGGAAATTATTGATCAGAGGGAAAACCTTGGTGGGAATGATGCCCACAAGATGATGTACTAATATAAAGTTCCTTGTGAAAGGATAGATCCTGTTAGAAGTCTTTTACAATATAATTAGTACATATGAGTCCCTATGAGGAGACTTTGGAACCCTGCTAAAAGATCTCAACCCTATGAGGATTTGATGAGAAACACAACAGAGACAAGTCAACCCACTATCCAAAATTATTCAAGACTATCTTCACTAAACAATCTTCAGGATAACACATCCAAGGATGAGCTCACCAAAACAATAACTCTATTTTCCTGTATAGTTCCTTTCAAGTCCTCAACAGACCAACAACATCATCTTCTGCTCTAATCATAAATATTTCACATTTAAAGCTCGCACAACATTTCATGATCACATAATACCTTCATGATACCCTTTCCTTTATACCAAGTCCTAACGATTATTGAGTCGAGGCCAAAAGGATTTCTCAATTTATAATTAAAACTATAGGACATCAATAAGAACTTACAATACATGCTTCATTAAACATGTAAGAACTTCCATAAGAATATTAATCTATAGTCAACTCCCAAAGAAGTAACACACTTCACATCATCCACAAGTATTCATGAAATGAAAAGTAGATTATGTTGTGTTTATCCAAGCATCCTGAATATGTCTTCAACAACATATTAACCTTGCTAAACTAGCTTCAACCTCACTGAAATAATAAATCTCAAATAACTATCATTAGTTACTGGAAACTCTCACTGTGAAGTCTTAAGTAAACTTCATAGTAACTTGAACATATCTTCATAAATTTTTCTACACTTGCAAGTTCTACATCATAAAAATACATTTTTGAATCTTAATAAATCCTCGTAAAATTGAATTCATTAGTATAAAACCTCACCGAATAAATTTATTTATGTAACTCTGTTAACTCTATCCAGAAAGCATATATGTTGACATCCAAGACAAACCCAATCATTAATGTAACATATAATATCTCAACCATCTCTAATCAACATGAAATATTCCCTAATAACAACATTCATTAACATTCATGCTAATAATTTCTTCATGAGAGAGTTGAAAATATGGGTGAAATCGGTGAAGAGGTTGGTGAAATTATCAACAAAATAATTCAGGTGGTACTCAATTTTTTGTCATGAGTTGGTTTTGTTTATGGGGTTGCACTAGATTCTGTGTTGGCTTTGTTTAGTGGTACTTCTATCTTTTCTATCGGGCAACTATGGTTTTTACTGTCTTCTATGTTTTGGGTTCTTTAAATATTTATCTTTAGTTTCTTTGTAAAGGATTGTGGGGTGCCTTCAAAACTTAATTTTTCTTTAATCCAAAACAAAAAAATAATTTTATTGTGCTGTAATTTCTCTAAAATTGAATTGTTTATTACCTTATGCCTTTTCTTTTTGGTTGAATTTCATTTTACAAATGATGGTTCCCTCTGACAATCAAGATTCCTACCATATTGATGAGGCAGATGATTTGTGTCATGGAAAATCATGAAAAGGGATATAACATGTAAACTAAGATTGATACAAGATAATATATTACTATTGTTTAAAAAGAAACATAAACTAAAAATATATATACTTCTATCTAAATGTATAGATCTACAATATAAAATAAGCACATACCTAATCCTTTGTTGGTTCTTTAGTTGTCCTCGCAACCTAGCTATCTGGTGAAGGTGCAAACATCAATTTTTTAAACACCATTGGTCGTTGTATATAGAAAATGGAAAATATGTAACTAACAATCTAGATGTACATGTATAACCAAATATGTAGTCAAATAAGATCAATATCTAAATGGTGCTACAATAAGATTAATGAAACTAGTTGAGACTAGCATTCACAACTTAGTCTTGTATTATGGGCATACAAAAATAACTTATAAGAGCTCCCACAAGAGAAAATCCATTTTCCCTAGTATATGGATTAGAGGTAGTTCTACCCCTTTAAGTTTAACTCCCATCACTCAAAATATACTTAATGAACTTCATCACAGACAAAAACTATAGGGTAGCTATATTGTGTGAATTAGATTTGTCAAATGAGAAATGCCAGAGCATGATGAATCACTTCAAAGGATATGAAATTTTCCTTCACATAAGTTGTAACAAAAGACTTAGACTAAGGACATTTGATGTGGGTGACTTGGCACTGAAAGGAAACAACAAGAATCTCGTACATCAAGAAAAGCCCATAACATTTGAACCCAACTGGTTAGGACCATATGTCATCAAAAAATCCTTGTAAAAAGGGAAATTTCAACTAGCTACCCAAGAAGGAGATCATCTCCCTAGCTACATCAAAAACATGCACCTCAAAAAGTATCATATCTGATATCCCAAGGTCAAGTGTACATATCTTTAAAATCTTGAAAAAAATTTAAAAAAATAAAAAAAGTTATCTTGGTGAAAACCTAGAAAATAAGTGCCTTGACAACAACAAAAAAATTTAAAAATAGGAAAGAGTAAAGAGAAAAAAATATCCCTTTGGTGAAAACCTGTCAAACAGAGGCTATTGGGTAGGTACCTTGGTGAAAACTTGGCAAATAGGTGCCAAGTGTTGAAATCCCTCTCCACCATCACTGAACCCCAAATGACCAGTTTGTACTTACTAGCATGCATAGGTATGCATGCCAAGCCCAAATCCAATTGACACAACCTTACTAAGAATCCACGCTTATCAATGACTAGTACTAATTCAAAAGACTAGGGGCAATCTCACTTAAAAGACCTGAAAAAATTCATACAAAAAGAATTTTTTCAAAATAGTCCAAAAACATTCAGAAAATGATTGTTCAGGTGGAATGATTGTTCATGAAATTGGAATTCCACATATGCATAAATGAGATCAAGATGTTGAATTATCACTTTTACAAGATACATGTATAAAGATGTGTGTACCAATACCAGGAATTGTGGAGAAACTGGATAATTCGAATCAAATACGATGTATATGCGAATTACAAACTGATTTAGCTATCACATGAATGTCTCATGATAAATTGCTAGAAGCAAGAGGAATTAGTACTAAATGGTTAGTTGAATTTACTTTTGCACAAATTCATGGGTTTTCCAATGCAAGAGATGTACTTGAATTGGTTACCAGACCTCTACATCATCAGAAAAATTTAGAAGACTTGGGTCAAACCACTTTGGTCAAAAAATAATAAGTTTCAATTTTAGTAATTATCGATCGAACTGTTTTAGATAATTTGATCTATCTAATTTGATTTTAATTCTTAAAATATCAACATAAAGAAAAATATCAAAATTAATTCAAATTCATATTATTTTGAATGCTATTTGTGGATTGAGCGATAACTAATAGCTAATTTATTTTCATGGGAGATTTGAAATGATTATAGAAATCCTTTCAAATCTCCCCATGATTATATGAAAAATATTAGAGTTTTCTCTCATTTAACATTATTAAATTATGGAAATTATATGGAAGGTTTACTAACCCATAGTATCTTATTAACAATAATGCTACCACTTAGATTCAAACCAAGATGCTCTAGCACTATTTCCTAAGAGTATCCTGTCTACCAATTTCACCATGGTGGCTTGGTATTGTTCTAATATATCTAAATATATATAGATTTATAGACAAATTTTCCGATATTGTCAATGCAAAAAGTGTTTTATCTCTATTTAATATCGGATGTTAAATAGATACAGAAATCTAATGTTTGTCGTTATAACAGAGTATGACGCACTTTGATAGCATGCCACCTGGGGATGGTGGAGGTCGTGGGTTCGAATCATCCTGCTCTAAAACCCATCCCATGGTAAACAAGAGCTAATTTTTATTTTCTAAAAAAGTTCAGATATTCAAAGAATTCAAGGAAAAGATATATTAGAACAATATATCTTTTAAGAAAGTTATAGGTTTTCTACCAACGACTTTAAGGTATATGTTTTTCTAGCTTAACTAATAGTCCATCTATAATATCTCTTACAAAACTTAGAAAATTGATAAGTTTAACTTTGATTTCATTTATAAGGTTTCTTAGGAAACTTGTAAAGTTAATAAGTTTAGTTTCCAACTTAAGTAGATCTATCAATTTTCTCAGTTTCTTCTTAAGGGGCTTTAGAAATTTTTTAAGTTCAAGTCAAAGTTTAGAGAAAAATTCTCTCTTCAATTTTATAAGAAAATCTCTCAACGAACTCATATCTTAAATCTCTAAGTTTAGAGAAAAGTTGTCTCGTCAATTTTATAAAAAAATCTCTTAGTTTAGAGAAAAGGGAACCTTTCCATTCCATTATGGAATCTCTAAGAAAACTTATTATTCTTCTAAGTATCATAAGAAGCTCATTGTATGGGGAGTGGTCAGAAGGAAGAGATGAACTTACACTATAAAAAGAGTCTTCTTTTTTTAGATTTGCCTCATTTATAGCTTGATTTCGTCCAACAACCGGTGAATTTTTTGTACCCAAGAATCTTTTGGTATGATTTCCCAAATTTTGAAGAATCTCTCTTATCGAAATAAAACTCTCTTATAAAATACAAACTATTTTTAATATGTTCCCAATGATCTATTTTGGGATACATTTTAGTTAGCTGACTTGATGTATTTAATTTGGGTAGCTTGTGTTACATTCTCCTAGGTAGATCTAGAGGCTGACATGGAGAATTATTTAATTGTAAGGCTATTTGAGAGCTAATTGGTGTTGCATTTAATATTTGTTTGTTTAGGAGCTGACTTGGGCTTAGGAGTTATTTATTTCTTCCATTCAACTTGTAGCTAAGGAAGTGTATTTAAGAAAGGTTTGGGGTAGGTTTGTAGGAGGATCATTCAACATGAAACAATGAAGAAGAAGAGTAGACATTCAAGTTAGGACTCTGAAGATATGACTTGGTGAGAAAAGCTAGTGGCTAAGGCTTAGGAATAAGGAGATTGCTTGGTGGCTTGTGAGCACAAGTTTAGATCTTACTAGAGGTTTCTACCAGATTTTTGTATCTTATTGTTATAGATCTGGCTAGCTAGGATTAGGGGTTGAATTGGATCTTGTGGGATCTTGCAAAACTATTACTTTCTTTGTAATTGGTCATAACTAGGAAGGCCTTACAACTAACACATTGCATGTAATCGGTTATTTCATGAATAAAGAGTTCAGATTGTTTTCAGATCTTGCTTTGTTGTTGTGATTCCATTGTGTGGTTGTCTAGCTGGAGGCTTGGACATCTCCTTTGGGGATTCTCTCAGTCTTGCATTTTGTTAGGTGGTATCAGAGCTTGAAGTTCTTGAGTGTGTGGATAGATCACCAAAGTTGAGGCAGTTTGAACCAAGACCTTGGATTGGGTTGATCTATTGGTGATTTTTTACCTTGGGTTTACGAAGATCTTGTAGATGCCTCCTAGAAGATTGGACCCTATAGTGATTGCAGATCTCTCTGATATTGTGGTAGAAAATATTTTTGAGAAGGCCATATCAGATGTTAGATCTGAGATGGAATTGACAAAGAATGACATGATTGCAAAGATTATGAAGGATATTGCTAGTATGTCATGGAATCTTGGTAATGAGGATGGCTATGAGGAAACTGTTGATGAATTTAAAGCTGTTAGATCTAGTGGAGATGACTTAACTGATCAGAGGGACAAATATGGTGAAGATAAAACTGGTCAGTTGCAGAGATCTAGAGATCAGTTAAGTACTAGTTGCCAAATGGAAGTTTCTAACTTCTCTGGTACTTTGAGACCTAGGGACTTGATTAATTGGATTGGTGAGTTAGAAGACTTCTTTGAGATTGAATAAACTGAAGATCCTCTTATAGTGAGGTTGGCACAAACTAAGTTGAAAGGACATGTTGCACTTTGCTAGAAAGAATTGCAGAGAGAAAGAGAATATTAAGGTGAAATGAAAATCAATCAGTGGAGGTTGATGGTTGCTAAATTGAAAGCTAAGTCCATACCTACCAACTATGAACTTGAGTTGTTTAAGAAGTTGTAGAATTTAAAGTAGAAATAATTTACTATTGAAGACTATACTTAGGAGTTCTATAAGTTGCCTATTTGGTCTAGACACAGAGAACTCGGTAAGGAAAAGGTAGCTCACTATGTGAATGGCTTGAGATTCAATATTCAGGATGAGCTTGGTATGATGAAGATTGATTCAGTTGAGGATCAGTATGCCTTAAAGGTAGAATATAAGATGAAGAGGAGAAACCATGGTAATTCCTAAGGGAAGGAGAAATAGGATCACTTCGTAAAGGATAAGCTGACTACAGAAGGTGAACCAAAACCTGTTGAGCTGAGGAAGAGGAAAGGTAAGGTTTCCTGTAAGAGTACTTGTTTTCATTGTGGTGAAGGACATATAGCTTATGAATGTTCCCATAAGACTGGTAATTGAAGAACTATTTTGGTGATTGAGAACATACTAAATGAACCTTAGGTAGAGTCAAAAGACTTTCTGGTTCAAAGAAAATTGCTCTGTACTAAGGTAGAACCTTGTCAGAGGAGTAACTTGTTCAAAAATCGGTTGAAGTCAGAAGGTAAAATCTGTAATGTGATCATGGATGGTGGTATTACTGATAACCTAGTTGCTAAGGAGATGGTTTAAACACTTGGTTTGAATAGAGTGAGACATCCTTTTCCTTATAGGATTGGTTGGTTGCAAGATATGTATGCTTTGGAAGTGAGGGAGAAATGTCTTTTTTATTTTCAAATTGGCCAATATAAGGATCAAGTGTTGTGTGATATTGTGGATATGAGTAGTTGTCACATATTTCTTAGTAGACCTTGGTCGTATGATTTTAGGGCTATGCATGATTGTGTTAAGAATGTGTTTACTGGTGAGAAGGGTGCCAAGAAGTTTTCCCTGATGCCTTTACTGGATACAACACTCAGTAGGAGGAACCTGAGATTTGGGAGATGAGTTGAGTTGAAGGATCCTGGAAGGGTTGGAGATCAATATGGAAAACAAACATGTGGATTGTCAAGGAAGGACTTGAGAAAGAAAAGAAAGTAGAAATGGATCTGGAGTAAGAGTGTTGAAGAATTGGAGGAAATGTATGTGAAGAACCAGTTCAGGGTAAATATGTGTTGAATCTCACAAGATGTTCTTCCAACCTTTGAGAACATCTTTTCACACCTAAGGTGTCTGATGCAAGAGCATCATTGGGTAGTTAGCAATCTTGCATGTTGGAGTATTTATGTGTTGCTTGGTTACTATGTTGATGAAGGAGCTCAGGCATTGAAGAACTTAGTTGCTAAAGGAACTCGGTAAAAATTCTAGTGCTTGGAAGAACCTATGCTCTGTAATGCTTTTGGTGCTCGGTCGACATGCTTTCTCGATGATCCCTAGCTTTCTTGGTAGTTTAACTATCACTTGGTAGTCTAGCTTACCAACTAGAGTTCTTGGGGATTTGGTTGGTTGACTTGATGCATTTAATGTGGGTAGTTTATGTTACATTCTCCTAGGTAGATCTAGAAGTTGACATGGATAATTATTTGATTGTAAGGCTATGTGAGAGCCGATTGGTGTTGCATTTAATATTTGTTTGTTTAGGAGCCAACTCGTGCTTAGGAGTTATTTATTTCTTCCATCCAACTTGTGGCTGAGGAAGTGCATTTAATAAAGTTCTAAGGTAGGTTTGTAGGATGATCATTTTGCATGAAATAGTGAGGAAGAAGAAGAGTAGAGATTCAAGTTAGAAATCTAAAGCTACGACTATATGAGAAGATCTAGTGGCTGAGGCTTAGGAACAAGGATATTGCTTGGTGGCTTATGAGCACAAGTTTAGATCTTACTTGAGGTTTATACCAGATTGTTGTACAATGTTGTTACAGATATGGCTATCTAAGGTTAGGATTTGAATTGGATCCTATGGGGGTAAGTGCACAAAGATGGGGACCAAAAAAGGGGTATAAGATGCCACTTTTTTTTTTCTAAAATTAGAAAGCTCTGAAGTTCAACAAGAAATTGAAGATAGTTAGACTCAAAATTTTAAGATGCGACAAGAAAAAGAGTTGTAATACTCTGAATCTAGTTTCTAAACTACTAATTTTTTTTAAAATGGTGCAAATTAAGGCCCTCAAAAAGTGGTCCTATTTTTAGTGAAAAAACATAACATAGCATCTTGTGTGCTCCCCCTAAAATGTTAACCTTTTTTTTGAATTTTTTTAATCGCTCTAGTGAGAAGTTAGGTAACACCACATAGTTTATCTTAGATTTTTTTGCTAATTTTTTTATGAATGTATAAATTTTTATGAATTTTCAAAGTCCACACATCCTGAAAATGTGAAATTTCTATGTGCTCCCCCTAAAAATCATTTAAAACTAATCAAAAATCAATTTTTTTTTTGTAAAGTGTGTAGAATGGAGTCTAGTTTCTAAAAAAGTAACTTGTTACCGAATTTGACAAATGAGGCAAAATCTATGCCCGAAATACTACATGTTGGTTTTTGAGAAAAATTAGACATACATACAAAAGAAATAATAGATCAAAAGCTTAACATAATCAGAATTCAAAAAAAATTATATGGTTAGATAGCTAACAAAGAGATCTACAATATCACGTCATCTGATTTTGACGTTATTGAACCACAAGTATACCTGACGAGGAGCACACAAGAAAAGATGTGGATTTTTTGTATTTCTAATGGAAAACATGTCTCAGGCTTATTTGAATCCTCCAAGCCTTTGGGTTGGATCTCCAAAGAAAATCCAAGCCTTAGGCTTGGTGCATTCCAATGCATTACAAAGTGTGCTCACACTAAAGTGCACTAGCGCTATTCAAATTTATGACTTCCATAGGGCGTGTGCCCTATGGAAGTCATAGATTTCAATAGTGCGCTCACCCTATAGGGTGTGTTCCCTATTGAAATCTATGACTTTCATAGGGTGTGCACCCTATTTAAGTCATAGATTTAAATAGTGATGAGAAATAGTCAGAGAGAGAGAGAGGGAGAGAGAGAGAGAGAGAGAGAGAGAGAGAGAGAGAGAGTATATGTGTCCCTTGGTTTTTTAAATAGCTTACAAATGTCATCTTTTGTGATTTTTTTATTTTTTATGTCCACATAAGATAATTTATTTTCATAATATTGTTTTTGTTCTTCTCTTTTATCCCGCCATAAATTAATTTTCCCACTAACCGAGCTTACGTGGGTCAAGATTGCCTCCAATGAAATTTGACAGTCTTTCCCTTCCAGGATTTGTACCACTAGAATCTTTTAACCTAGGAATTAAAGATTCTAATTCTTTTTGCCCTCTTTCAATTTGGTTCATCAAATTTTGTTATGTTCCAGGAGGAGGTTTCTCGATTGTGTTAGAAAACAAAGATCCCCAAGATAATTGAGAGGGGGGGGGGTGAATTAGTTATCTGATAATTAAACCATTTATCAACTTCAATATCAACTTCAACAGCTTTAAGCCATATAATCAATGCAATAACCAACCATAGAAAGATAATCATACACAATGACACAATAACACAAGATATGTTAACTAGGGAACCTCTTGATCAAAGAGTAAACCCCGGTGGGAATGATGCCCACAAAATGATGCACTAATATGAAAGTTCCTTGTCAGAGGATGGACCCTATTAGGAGTCTTATGAAATACATTCAGTACATATGAATCTCTGTTAGGAGATTCTAAATCCATGTTAAAAGATTCTAACCCGGTTAAGAGTTATGGAAGACAGAAGGACCCACTGCCCAAACAGCTTCAAGGCAAGATCTCTGAACTCACTATCCAATAGATCTTAGGATTATTCAATAGAATAATATGAAATATGTTACCTCCTTCATATTGTGCCAAAACCACACTCTCTACTACACAAGATCACAATTCTAGATCTCTGTACTTCACAAGTCTTCCTTCATCACTGAATTAGCTCTTTTCTTCACCTCATGCATACATTCGCATCACAAATTTCACAATTCCATATCACAACCACCACAATCCCATTTGAAAACAAGGAAAACATTCCTTCCTTTATACCACACTCAAATCATTACAAATGAGTTGGCATGCAAATACAAAATAATAATTTCAACACGCTACACCAAAATTACATAAAACTGTCAGCTTCCAGATACAATAACTTTCCAATCATGTGACCTCAAAGTTTGTGTTGTGAACCACATCACAAATAATGAGTCTCAAACTTCCCTTTAACTGCATAGAATCAGATTCCATCCTGATTAGGAGATATCCTGCGATTACCAAAAACTGCTACTCAGGAACATTGCCAAAATACTGCTTCCACCAAAATGCTTATAACTTTCATGAATGAATGAATTTATGTTTATGCTCTTAACATAGGTTAATAACACACCAAATAACATACCATCAATTGTGCATAATCCCAACTGCAATATCTCATGTGCGCAAAACAAAACTATGCCTGCTACTCTGCTAATCTCAGAATATCACTGTGTTGACATCAATGACAATCATAGTCATGAATGCAACAACCACTACTACTAAATGACTACCAAAGGCTTCAGCATTCATTCCTAAAAATCTCCCCCATTGGCATTGATGGCAACATAGATGAAAAACATCCAATGTTCCAAAAATCCAATCATTGTTGCTCAACTGCTCTGCTACTCATCATCAATCAAATCTTACTTCATTTTCCTATTCAGTCTCTCCAAAAAATGTAGTTCCTCAATGTTTTTCATGATTCTCTCCCCCATTGACATCAATGACAGAAATTCCATCACTATGTCAAACAATAGCTCAATGTCAAAAGAAACTATTCAGAAAATACATTCACAAGAGTCCTCATGACTCAGCTCAGATACACATACTCCTCCATAGAGGAAGTACCAACATCCATTCTAGAAGAAAGATAGGTGCATAAACCATGTTAGTCCATTTTTCTATCAATGCAAAAATCTTATGAAAATGGCCTATTCTTTGCAGTTTTTGTAATGTTGTCCCTGCTCAGCCTGCAGTCATAGTTTTGTCTTGTGAAGTAGATCCACTTGGTTTTATGGTGTGCACTCTTGGCCCTGTGCTCTTTAATGTATTACCAAGCTCCAGCTCTGATTGCATAAGCTAAATCACAAAATCTAGGCAGATATCAAAGTTTTTAGGTCTGCAAGAAATAGTCTCAGAATCTGCCTAGTGTCGAAAACCCATAATGTTTTTGATAACCCATGATGTTTTTGATCTTTTGCAGAAAACCCTATGTGTTTTCGACCTCACACCTTTTTCCTCTTTGTTGGCATTCCATAACTATGCAAGTGCGATCTTTTGGTGGGCCTGGATCTTCATGGGTTTTAAAATGATTGGTTGTCACATGATGACATATCAAAATTTTTTGACATGCGACCATGCGACCGGTTTCCTTCCTTGCACATGGGGCCCGTTGGTGAGAAGGTAGTGGTCCCATTGGTAGTTTTGTGGCAGCCTATGGTTGGCTATCACATGATCACATGTCAAAGATTTCTAAGATGCAATCATGCGACTAGGGTGCCACGTTGTGTTGGGGCCCAGTGGTAGGTGGTGACGTGCTAAGTTCTGGTTAGTTTCCAGTGTACCAAGGTGGCAAGGGGTTTCTAGTGGGGCCTATCTTCTCAGTGGTGGTGTGGCATTTCCTGATTGGTCCACGGGAGTATGAAGTGGAGTATTGTCAGTGGGACCGGTCTTCTTGGCATTCAGGCAGATTAAAGTTGGATTTAATCTTGTGGTTTTCGTTATACTATTAATGAAACATGCTTGACCTTTAATGCAGTAGTATAGCGACAGCCATTGATTCTCATAAGGAAGGAAGGTGTTTCTATTGACATGTATGCATAGTTGGTGCTATTTGATTCATTAATGTATTTGCACAGTGGCTTGTTGTCAGTGGGACCTGAGCTTTTGGTGTGTCAGTGGGTCCTGATCCTGTCAGTGAATCGATGAATGGCGTATGATCTCATCAAGTGTGTTAGAGGCTTAAGATCTTGTGACATCCATTGATTTTGTATCATATCAGGGGGTTGTTGGGGTAGGGAGAAGATTCTTGATTTAACGGTGGGCGTGTAATCTGATAGAATCTTAGAGGTCTATGTGAACTTCAGACACCCATCGATCTTCCTATTACAAGCCTGGTCAAATTTTCTCAGTCTTTTGGTAGCTGACAAATTTATGGAGGTTTCTCTTGTTCATGAAATAAATTGGTGATTCTCTAAATGTTTTAGCGGTTCAATGAGTGTGTATTCGCAGAATTGCTAAACTTTCTGGCAGTTTTATAAAGTTCTTCATGAAATTGTGGAAGTCTTCTGTCACTTATTCGCTAGATGTGGGGCAAAGGCTATATGTTTTCCTATTCACAGGGTCTGTGATCGGCATTGCACAACTAAGTGATTGCAGTCGCATGATCACAAGGGTGACTAGGGTGTCTTGCGATCATGTGACTAGGCATAAAATGCAAACTAGGATTCCTTTATGGGCCACCTGATTTCCCAAGAAAGAATTAATCAATAGCCATGTTTTAAAATGAACTAGACACCAAAGAATTGACCATTGGAATTTGAATTCAAATTTGCAGTGAAAAAAAGTACTATTTTTAATGGTTTCTTTAGCTGATTCTAATCGGTTTGATGGCAGTAGTTGTTGTGATCTAGCCCAAGGGTCTTGCTGTTCCGTGGCATGATGTTTTGTACCTAGCGGTGAGTGTTGGTGGTGTGTTGCATGTTCACATAGCCCTTTTCTTGGCTATGTGATCATGTGACAACCCTTGTTTTGTAGAGTTTCCTAGCAGTTGGTCATGTGTGATGAATGTGGTAGCTTGGTGGAAGATGTAAGGTTGATGGTGAGGATTTGTGCAGCTGCACAGATCAAATTTTCTTGCTTCTTCAGTTGCCATGATGAGTTAAATGCAAGGGCCTATTTCTTTCTCCTGGCGGTTGTGGTTTGGTATGATAGTGACCTTGCTATGTACATGCAAAGTTTTCCAAGTTGGTCCTAACATCAAATTTTGTTTCTCTTGCAACGAGAAGGCAGTAACTTGTGGTCGCAATTAGTCTATGATGATGAAACCAATGCAACTGTACATCAGATTTTACCTAATTTTCTTCCTGGGTTTCTAGGCTTCTCTGCACTCTTTCTCTTCTTGTTGTACTGGGTGGTTGTAGACTTAAACTTTTCCCTAATGATCGGTAGCTTGTTGCAATCCTTGTTCCTATAAAAGGATTTTCATGATCATTAGGAAGGGTTCAAATTTTGATCAGTTCCAAGGGTTCTAGTTTCTATTGGTTCTAAGTGAAGGGTCCTTTTCCTGTAGATATTTCTTCTTCTCTGCATATAGGGTGTTCTTCCTCCATTGCTGGTTCAGAGAATATGATACATATTGTAATAGTTGGTTTATGCATGAGATTCAATATATTTCTACTATTTTCAGATTGTCTCCATTTGAGTTTTAGACTTAATGATTGAAGCATCAAGGGTGTTTCAGCCTTTCTATTTGCATTTCCTATGTATATGCAATAGAGTTGTTTTCGTAGAAGCAACTAGGTCTAGGACTAGTTTTTAGGTGTGTATGAGCTAAGGTATCAAGGGTGTCTCATGCTTCTCTTCCGGTAGATGTTGGTTAATGCATTGCTTGTTTATAGGTCTCTTCTAAGGGGAGGGCTAAAATCCTTTGAATGGGTGATGGCATAGTTGGAAACATAGGTGGATGGCTAAGGTATGATCTGGTTGATGGTGTATGTTTGGTGTAAGGCATCAACATATTAGAATGTATTTTTTTCTTGTTTCATAGCTCTATATTACAGTAAGGTATTTGACTCTGCTACCCATTGGATAAGGCACTCGTCTATGAGAGACTTAGGGTTTCTTAGGGGTCCTTTCAACCCAACATTAAATCAAATACCTTTCCCTTTCATGTTGGTAGTAATAGTAGGAGTTTCTCTCTAGTCTTTAGACTCATTCTATGAAAGTAGGGCTATTGCATAAGGATTGGCTTCATTGGGGTACAAGTTACCTGAAGGGGTTTGAAGAATATTCCACACTAATCTATCTGCAGGCCTTTTATTCACCAAAAGGATGTCATGAGTGTGTAGATAAGGAAATACCTACCTGAGTGATGTGGAGCTCAAAAAAGGAGGATTCCTTTCAATCCTCATTAATTGGACTATTTTCTTGTCAAACTTGAGTGCCTACCCTAAGAATCAAGCCCACCTATTGATTCAAGTTTGGTCCTGCAAGGAAAAGATCCAACAAAATGGCAACTCCACTGGGGAACCATTGGAAAGAGTCAGATATAAAAATAAAACATTTGTTAAAATTTCTCACTACATGTTGAGTGGCGGCTCTGAATTTCTCTGTTTGATCAGTGTTGTTCTCTAATAAATGGTGTGTAAAATCTTGGTGAAGTTGTGGTTGATCGGAAGAAGCTACAATACAAGTGATAAATTTTCCTCTCCAAGGAGGTGGTGACTCTATACTACAAAGAACCTGATGGAGCTACAAGATAGGCTCTAGATCTACCTTGCCTTCCAGTCAGCAAGGTCCTTTTTCAAGGCTTCCAGGTATTTTGGTTTTCATATGCCCTATTTTTATGAAGATTAGCTGTATAGAATGTATCCCTATCAAGTGTCCAGCACTAGCGTAAAGGGATGAGTTGTAGTGGGTAGTTTCTCATGGAGGAATGTAGGCCCTTTTGTTTTGATGGCATTGAAGGTGCCCCTAATGAGTTCCCTATTAAGGTTGAGGAATGCTTGCCTAGATTTCTGGCTGGTGGGTCTGTTTCTGCGAGCTAGCATGTTGAAGATGTCATGGATCTTTTTGGTGAGATGGCTATTAAACATCAAGATGTTGCTATGAGGTTGTTTGTGTTGACATTTTTTTATGATGCTAAGGATTGGTTTGTATCCTTGCCTTCATGTTCAATCCCTTCTTGGGATGTATTGAGAGCAACATTCATTAAATACTTTGATGAAGGAGTAGGCATGGACGGGTATGAAGAAAGCAATGAAGATCAAATACAAGACATTGGTGTCTTTGTTGATCCTACCATCCATGATACTAGATATGAAAACCTACTCATTGAAATTGCTACTCTTGAGATGAAGATTGCAAAGATAAGGGCTGAGAACTGGCAGTTAATGGAGGACAGGAGGTTGAGGGCATTGGCTTCTTTTCATGTTGATCATGAGGAGGCCAGTGTTATTGATGTTGAGTCTCATTATGCAGAAAGTATTGACTATGAAGCTAACATTGAGGTCAATGCATATGAGAGTGCTGAAGATGAATCTGAATTTGATAATATTTCTAGTTTGTTTGTGGATTTTTCTTCTGTTCAATATCAGATGGTAGCTTTGTTGTCCCGATTTGATGATGTTTTGTGTGAAGGGCAGAGTATTGAGTATGATGCAAATGATGATTCCTACATAGATTGCTTCACACAAGATGATCTAAGGCCAGAGATGTCTATCCTTGTTCCTAAAAAGGATGATATTTGTAGCATTAGGGGTGAAGTTGAGGAAGATGAAGACAATGCCCAAAGTCCATTGAGCAGTGAAGAGATTTTAGCATTCTTGGTTGAAGAATTTCAGAGGTATGCCCCTGCTTTGGATTTTGATTTGCAGCTCCCCTATGTTGTATCCTTTGACACTGATAATGAGGCCAGTGTTCAAAGTGATTATGATGTTCCACTTTCACCAAAGTTCCCCTCATGTAGTAACTCTGCAAAAGGAGAGGTAGAAGGACATGACAGTGTGTTGTCCTATCATCAAGATTACAGTGATGAACAAGTTTCTTGTTCATATCCTTTTCCTTCTTTTGCCAAGTATGATACTGATTGTGACAGTGTTGAAGACTTTGCTTTTAGCAGTTGGGACATAACTTCTTTTGATGGAAATAGTGATGAAGATCAGTTGTTCCCCTATCACAAAAATTTTAATGAGGACCTTCATTTGGTTCATGATCCAGTTTATGGAGATATCATGGAGGAGCCAAGTTGCTCAATGGCTGAGGCAATCTATGAAGGTAAATCAGGGGATCCAAGTCCTTCTCAGCTAGGTAACTATGTTGTGATGCATGACATTCCTTGTGCTCTATTTTTTGGTGCATTACTAGATCAAATTTTTGTTTCCGGTCATCAGGAAGAAGTAAGTGATGCTCCCTACTTCTTGGAATATGAATATAATGACTATGACTGGAAAAATATGGGTGGTGGTTAGTGCAAGTTTATTCTTTAGCCCATGAATATTCACATATGTCTGTAGTAGAATGGTAAAGAAAATTTCAGACTTGGGGTCACATATGTGGATGAAAATCAAACTTTTGATGCAGGAGGGTCTTCGATTTTCTTTTGGTGGCTCAGGGCCATCAAGTAAAGTTCTACTCTTGTAAATTTTTGAAAATACTTTCCCTTTCCTGTTGTGTGTTTTTCCTTCCTATTCCTTGCATTTTTGAAGGTCCTTGTGTTTTTGTCTGGTAGGTGGTCTGCTTCTCCTAGAGATCTAGATTCTTGCCATGTCTGCAAGAGGCATGCATCCTCAGATAGAGCCACTATTAGTCCATTTTCCTATCAATGCAAAAATCTTATGAAAATGGCCTATTCTCTATAGTTTTTGTAATGTTGTCCCTACCCGGCCTGCAGTCATAGTTTTGTCTTGCGAAGTAGATCCACTTGGTTTTATGGTGTGCACTCTTGGCCCTGTGCTCTTTAATATATTACCAAGCTCCAACTCTGATCACATAAGCTAAATCACAAAATCCAAGGAGATATTGAAGTTTTTAGGTCTGCAAGAAATAGTCTCAGAATCTGCCCAGTGTCGAAAACCCACAATGTTTTTGATAACCCATGATGTTTTTGATCTTTTGCCGAAAACCCTATGTGTTTTCAACCTCACACCTTTTTCCTCTTTGTTGGAATTCCATAACTGCACAAGTGCAATCTATTTGTGGGCCCGGGTCTTCATGGGTTTTAAACTGATTGGTTGTCGCATGATCGCATGTCAAAATTTTCTGACATGCGACCATGCGACCGGTTTCCTTCCTTGCATGTGGGGCCCATTGGTGAGAAGGTAGTGGTCCCATTGGAAATTATGTGGTAGCTTGTGGTTGGCTGTCGCATGATCACATGTTAGAGATTTCTGACATGCGATCATGTAACTAGGGTGCCATGTTGTGTTGGGGCCCCGTGGCTGGTGTTGACGTGCTGAGTTTCGATCAGTTGCCAGTGTACCAAGGTGGCAGGGGGTTTATGATGGGGCCTGTCTACTTGGTGGTGGTGTGGCATTTCCTAATTGGTCCATGAGAGTATGAAGTGGAGTGTTGTTAGTGGGACCGGTCTTCTTGGCATTCAGGTAGATTAAAGTTTGGTTTAATCTTGTGGCTTTCGTTATACTGTTAATGAAACATGCTTGACCTTTAATGCAGCGGTATAGTGACAACTATTGATTCTCATAAGGAAGGCAGGTGGGTCCGTTGACATGTATGGACAGTTGGTGCTATTTGATTCATCCATGTATTTGCATAGTGGCTTGTTGTCAGTGGGACCTGAGCTTTCGGTGTGTCAGTAGGTCATGATCCTATCAGTGAATTGATGAACGGCATATGATCTCATCAAGTGTGTCAGAGGCTTAAGATTTTGTGATGGCCATTGATTTTGTATCTTGTCAGGGGGTTGTCGGGGTAGGGAGAAGATTCTCGATTCAACGGTGGGCATGTAATCTGATAGAATCTTGGAGGTCTATGCGAACTTTAGATGGCTGTCAATCTTCCTATTGTGGGCCTGGTCAAAGTTTCTCAATCTTTTGGTGGATGGGATAAATGTTTTAGCAGCTGAAAAATTTATGGAGGTTTCACTTGTTCATGAAATAAATTGGTGATTCTCTAAATGTTTTAGCAGTTCAGCGAGTGTGTATTCACAGAATCACTAAAATTTTTGGCAGTTTTATAAAGTTCTTCACGAATTGGCAGAAGTCTTCTATCTTTTATTCGCTAGATGTGGGGCCAAGGCTAGATGTTTTCCTATTCACAGGGTCTATGATCAGCATTGCATGGCTAAGTGATTGAATTTGCATGATTGCAAGGGTGAGTAGGGTGTCTTGTGATCATGTGACCAGGCATAAAATGTAAACCAAGATTCCTTTATGGGCCGCCTAATTTGTCAGGAAAGAATGAATCAACGGCCATGTTTTAAAATGAACTGGACACCAAAGACTTGACCGTTGGAATTTGAATTCAAATTTGCAGTGACAAAAAGTACTATTTTTAATGGTTTCTTCAGCTAATTCTAATCAATTTGATGGTGGTAGGTGTTGTGATCTGGCCTGAGGGTCCTGTTGATCCATGGCATGATGTTTTGTACCTGATGGTGAGTGTTGGTGGTGTGTCACATGTTCACATAGCCCTTTTCTTGGCTATGCGATCATGCAACAACCCTTGTTTTGTAGAGTTTCCTAGCAGTTGGTCATGCGTGATGAATGTGGTAGCTCAGTGGTAGATGTGAGGTTGATGGTGAGGATCTATGCAGCTGTGCAAATCAGATTTTCTTGCTTCTTGGGTTGCCATGATGAGTTAAATGCAAGGGACTCTTTCTTTCTACTGGGAGCTGTGGTTTGGTATGACAGTGACCTTGCTATGTACATGTAAAGTTTTCCAAGTTGGTCCTAACATTGAATTTTGTTTCTCCTGTAATGAGAAGGTAGTAACTTGTGGTCGCAGTTAGTCTATGATGATGAAACCAATGCAATTGTACATCAGATTTTACTTGATTTTCTTCCTGGGTTTCTAGGCTTCTCTGCACTCTTTCTCTTCTTGTTGTACTAGGTGGTTGCAAACTTAAATTTTTCCCTAATGATCAGTAGCTTGTTGCAATCCTTGTTCTTATAAAAGGATTTTCATGATCATTAGGAAGGGTTCAAATTTTGATCAGTTCCAAGGGTTCTGGTTTCTATTGGTTCCAAGTGAAGGGTCCTTTTCCTGTAGATATTTCTCCTTATTCTCTGCATATAGGGTGTTCTTCATTGCTGGTTCAGATAATATGATACATATTGTAATAGCTAGTTTATACATGAGATTCAATATATTTCTACTGTTATCAGATTGTCTCCATTTGAGTTTTAGACTTATTGATTGAAGCATCAAGGGTGTTTCATCCTTTCTATTTGTATTTCCTATGTATCTGCAATAGAGTTTTTTTCACAGAAGCAACTAGGTCTAGGACTAGTTTTTAGGTGTGTATGAGCTGAGGTATCAAGGGTGTCTCATGCTTGTCTTCTGGTA
The DNA here is from genome assembly GCA_027943335.1 of Chamaecyparis obtusa. NCBI lineage: Eukaryota > Viridiplantae > Streptophyta > Pinopsida > Cupressales > Cupressaceae > Chamaecyparis > Chamaecyparis obtusa. The sequence goes on from BSBK01003652.1 coordinate 39,462, forward strand.
GATGCTAGTTAATGCATTGATTTTTTATAGGTCTCTTCTAAGGGGAGGGCTAAAATCCTTTGAATGGGTGATGGCACAGTTGGAAACATAGGTGGATGGCTAAGGTATGATCTGGTTGATGGTGTATGTTTGGTGTAAGGCATAAACATATTAGAATGTATTGTTTTCTTATTTCATAGCTCTCTATTATAGTAAGGTATTTGACTCCGCTACCCATTGGATAAGGCACTGATCTGTGAGAGACTTAGGGTATCTTAGGGGTCCTTTCAACCCAACATTAAATCAAATACCTTTCCCTTTCATGTTGGTAGTAGTAGTAGGAGTTTCTCTCTAGTCTTTAGACTCATTCTATGCAAGTAGGGCTATTGCATAAGGATTGGCTTCATTGGGGTACAAGTTACCTGAAGGGGTTTGAAGACTATTCCACACTAATCTATTTGTAGGCCTTTTATTCACTAAAAGGATGTCATGAGTGTGTAGATAAGGCAATACCTACCTGAGTGATGTGGAGCTCAAAGAAGAAGGAGGATTCCTTTCAATCCTCATCAATTGGATTATTTTCTTGTCAAACTTGAGTGCCTACCCTAAGAACCAAGCCCACCTATTGATTCAAGTTTGGTCCTGCAAGGAAAAGATCCAACAAACCACTGGACGGATGCAACCATCTGCATCTTTGCTCAAGAGTAGGTTGGGGCATAACCCCAAGCATACCTCTTAGATACTCAAATGTATCCTTTGGAAAGGGCTTAGTAAATATGTTTGATATCTATTCCTTTGTGCTAATGTACTCCAATCTAACTTCTTTATCTGTAACTTTCTCTCTTACAACATGATACTTGATTTCTATATGCTTAGTCTTAGAATGCAATACAGGATTCTTAGACATACTAACTATACTGGTATTATCACAATGTATGAAAATAGGCTCATCAAACTTAATTCCAATATCCTTTAGAATTTGCTTCATCCAAATTATCTGGTTACAACTGTTTGCTACTGCTACATACTTTGCTTCTGCTGTACTCTGTGAAGTACAATTTTGCTTCTTGCTTAACCAAGAAACTAATCTTCCTCCAAGAAAAAAGGCTCCTCCACTGGTGCTTTTCTTATCATCAACACTACCTCCCCAATCAACATCAGTATATGCACATAGGGTAAAATCATCATAATTTTCATACCACAATCCATAGTCCATTGTGCCTCTAAGATATCTCAGTATCCTCTGCACTGCTGCATAATGTGACTCTCTAGGTTCAGCTTGAAATCTTGCTACCATTCCAACTGAATGTGCTATATTAGGTCTAGTGTGTGTCAAGTACTACAATCCACCAAATGGATCTATATTTCTTCTACTCAACTACTAGAGTTTCATCTTTACTAGATAGTTTATGTCCTGTAACCATAGGTGTTCCAACTAGTTTACAATTCTCCATACCAAATCTCTTCAACAAATCATTCAAGTACTTTGTCTGACTTACAAAGATACCATCTTTTTTTTGTGTTATCTGTAATCCCAAAAAGTATTTCATCTCACCAATCATACTCATTTCAAATTCTATCTTCATTTCATCAACAAATTTGTCACTAGCTTCATCTTCTCCTCCAAAAATAATGTCATCAACAAAAATAACTATAACTAACAATCCATTCTCAATTTCTTTTGTGTACAAGTTACTATTAGTTGTTCCTTTTGTAAATCTCAATTTTAACAAATACTTATCCAATCTAGCATACCAAGTTCTAGGCACTTGCTTTAGTCCATACAATGCTTTCTTTAGTTTACATACCATGTCTCCTTCTTGAGTCAAAGGAAAACCTTTAGGTTGCTCAATGTAGACTTCTTCTTCCAATTCACCATTCAGAAATGCTGACTTCACATGCATTTGATACACTTTGAATTTCTTAAATGCTGCATAAGCCAAAAACATTCTTACTATTTCAAGTCTTGCCACAAGGGAAAAGGTTTCTTCATATTCAATTCCTTCTTACTACGATTATCCCTTACATACCAATCTTGCTTTGTTTCTTACTACTTCTCCTTGTTCATTCATCTTGTTTCTGAATACCCATTTAGTTTCAATCACATTCATGTCTTTAGGTCTAGGGACCAATTCCCATGTCTTGTTCTTCTCAATTTGATCTAGTTCTTCCTTCATAGCATTAATCCAATATTCATCTTCACATGCTTCATTAGTAGATTTAGGTTCAATTTGAGAAATCAAACATAAATGTACCTTCTTTCTAGTCATAACTCCTCTGTCCAAACTTCCAATAACTTGCTCAATAGGATGATGTCTTGAAATATACCTATTAGGTGTCATAGTCTCAGATCTTGTCTCAACTATAGATTCTTCTCTATTTTCTTCAGCATGACTTTCATTCAAGAATTCACTATCAGTCTCAAAAAATTGTTCATTAGTTTCAATATTAAGCTAAGGGTTAGTTCCTTCATCAGATTCATAATCAAGCATTCTTTCCTGAATTTTAAACTTCTCATCTACTTTCACATTTGCACTTTCAACAATAGTCTTAGTTCTCTTGTTGTAACATCTATAAGCTTTTCTTTTCAAAGAATATCCAAGAAAAATTCCTTCATCACTTCTAGGATCAAACTTTCCTATATCATCATCTCTCTTAATATAAAATTTTCTTCCAAAAATTCTAAAGTACTTTACTGAGGGTGCATGTCCAAACCACAATTCATAAGGTGTCTTATCTGTGTCTACTCTGATTTGTACTCTGTTCATTGTATATACTGTTGTATTCACTGCTTCTCTCCAAAATGTCTTTGCCAAATCACTCTCAAACAACATAGCTCTAGCTACTTCAGTCACTGATTTGTTTCTTCTTTTAGCAATACCATTTTGTTCAGGTGTTCTAGGGGCTGAAAACTATCTTTTAATGCCATTCACTTCACAAAAGATGTTAAACTCTTTAGAAGTAAAATATCCTCCTCTATTAGATCTCAAACATTTAATCCTCATTCCTGATTCATTCTCAACTTTATTCTTAATTACCTTAAAAATATCAAATGCTTCAGATTTTTCTTTCAGAAATGCAATCCACATCATTCTTGTAAAATCGTCAATAAGAATCATAAAATACCTTTCTCCATAGAATCCTCTAGTCCTAGTAGGACTTATCAAGTCTGTATGAACAATCTCCAACTTTTCTATAGATGTGAACTTCTTGCTAGGAAATGAACTACTTTTCTACTTAGCCCTCACACATTCCTTGCAAATCATGTTAGTAGGATTCATAATCTTAGGTAAATCTCTTACTGCAAGTGTAGAACTCACTTTCACAATATTATCAAAGTTTATATGACAAAACCTTCTATGCCATAACCAACTATCATCAATCTTAGTCATCAAACATGTCATCTCAGTAGGGTTCAACTGAAATACATTACCTCTGGTTCTAGATCCTATTCCAATCAAATTTCCATCTTTATCCTTAATCACACAAGTTTTCTCAACAAAGAAAACTTGATATCCCTTATCAACTAACTGTCCAACACTCAATAGATTATGTTTCAATCTATCCATAAAGTAAACATCATCAATATTAGTCTTTCCATTAAGAGTAATAGATCCTATACCTTTAATCAAACAAGGTGCATTGTTACCAACTCTAACAACTCCTCCATCATGATTGTTAAACTTTATGAACTTTCCTTTATCACCAGTTATATGATGTGAACAACCACTTCTATAATCCAATCAGCTTTCTTTTTGACTTAGGAAACTAAGGCTTTTTCTTCTTTAATATCAGATTCAGAAGTTTCTTCTTTAATAGCTACAAATCCTATGTCATCAAAGTTATCATTATCACTGTCACTCAAATGTCTTTCAATTCCTGCTTCAATTTCTTCATCATTTGCATAATAACATTCTTTAGGTCTTCTAGGCTTAAAATTGTTTCTATACTTCTTAACTCTCTTAGGACACTTAGATGAAAAATGACCATATTCTTGACAAGTCCAACATTTAAAGATTTTCTTACCATCTGGTTCTCTTTTCACAAGCAAGGCAGTACCTTCTTCAATCTTCTTATCTTCTTCATTTCTAGATCTACTGTTGCTGGCATAATCTCTACTCACACTTGTACTTCTTGACAAAGTAGGTCTAATGCTAAGAGCACTGAATGCTATCTCCATTCTAGGTAGTTCTCCTGATAATCTCAAATTCATCTCTATTGCTTCTAATCTTCCCAGAAGAGTCTCTCTTGAAAATTTTGGTGTACAAGGTATCACTTGTTCAATCATTTGTGTAGTCTGCCTGAATACCAGTGTCAATGTTCTCAAAATATTCCATATTACTTCATTCTCTGTCTTTTCACCTCCACAAGACTTTATTCCTGCAACAATTTCTAACATCCTACCAATATAGCTTCTAACAGATTCATCTTCCATCATTCTTATGTCTTCAAATGCACAAATCCAATTATGTAACCTAGCTTTCTTTGCATGTTCATCACCTTCAAAAGTAGAATGTAAAGCTTTCCAAATATCATAAGATCTAGTTAAAATTTTTACCTGACTATATTCATTCTCTGGAAGTGCTGATAAAAGTGCTTCTCTTGCAAGTATGTTACACATAAAGGTGTCTCTCTCATCATTAGAACAAGTCTCAAGTCTATCTTCCTCAATGATAGTTCTGTCATTCTTTGTAATCAACCAATAACCTAGTCCTAAACACAATAGATGTGTCTTCATCTTTTCTTTCCAGCTATTAAAATTTACTATATCAAACTTAGGGCTTTCTTTCCTAAAATTTGCCATAGATCTCCTTAAGTTGTTAAACTTCTCTTTCAAGGACCTGCTGCTCTGATACCAATTGTTAGAAAGCAAAGATCCCCAAGATAACTAAGAGGGGGGGGGGTGAATCAATTATCTAATAATTAAACCATTTATCAACTTCAATATCAACTTCAACAGCTTTAAACCATATAATCAATGCAGTAACCAACCATAGAAAGATAATCATACACAATGACACAATAACACAAGATATGTTAACTAGGGAACCTCTTGATCAAAGAGTAAACCCCAGTGGGAATGATGCCCACAAAATTATGAACTAATATGAAAGTTCCTTGTGAGAGGATGGACCCTGTTAGGAGTCTTATGAAATACATTTAGTACATATGAATCTCTATTAGGAGATTTTGAATCCCTGTTAAAAGATTCTAACCCGGTTAAGAGTTATGGAAGACAGAAGGACTCATTGCCCAAACAGCTTCAAGGCAAGATCTTTGAACTCACTATCCAACAGATCTTAGGATTATTCAAAAAAATAATATGAAATATGTTACCTCCTTCATACTATGCCAAAACTGCACTCTCTATTACACAAGATCACAAATCCAGATCTTTGTACTTCACAGGTCTTCCTTCATCACTGAATTAGCTCTTTTCTTCACCTCATGCATACATTCGCATCACAACTTTCACAATTCCATATCACAACCATCACAATCCCATTTAACAACAAGGAAAACATTCCTTCCTTTATACCACACTCAAAGAATTAGATTCCATCCTGACTAGGATATATCCTCCAATTACCAAAAATCGCTACTCAAGAACACTGCCAGAATACTACTTCCACCAAAATGCTTATAACTTTCATGAATGAATGAATTTATTTTTGTGCTCTTAACCATAGGTTAATAACAAACCAAAGAACATACCATAAACTATGCATAATCCCAACTACAATATCCCATGTGCGTAAAACAAAACTGTGCTTGCTACTCTGCTAATCTTAGAATATCACTGTGTTGACATCAATGATAATCATAGTCATGAATGCAAGAACCACTACTACAGAATGACTGCCAAAGGCTTCAACATTCATTCCTAATAGATTGGTGGAGGCAATTGAGATTCATTTTCTTCATTTGTTTCTTCATTCAATTTTTCATGAGGAGACGAAGGGTTCAGTGGAGGGTTTGATTGAGGGAGATTATTTCTTCCTAGCAATTAAAAAAACTAGATTTTATAATCTTCATTACACACAAATTTAAACAAAAACAAATTTTAGCAAAACAAATTGCTACAAAATTGAAATTTTAAAATAAATAAGAGGCATGGGCTGTAAAAACACTTACCTCTTCTTCTGGATCGAACTTGATGACACCGTGGAGCCATTTGATGGATGAATGAACAAAAACAATGGATTCACAAGCCAAAAAAAGAGTGTGTGCATGCTTGGGAAGCCCTTCTTAGCTGCGAATGCGGGTTTGAGGAAAGAAAAATGAGCTTTCCAACTCACAACAAGCTTTAAGAAGGCTTTTTTCAAAGTGCATGTGTGTTATAGGGTGCATGCACTTTGAAAAATACTAAAAAGTGTTTTTCAAACCATGTGCACCTTATAGGGTGCATGCCCTTTAGTGCGTATGCACTATGCTTGATGGGGGACCAAAAAGTAAAGTGGCACCTTTTTGGTCTCCCATCTTTGTGCATATACCCATGTTGTAAACCTAATTAGGTCAAAGAAATTTGCTATATAATTGTAAAAGATGTCATTTTGACATAGACATGATAAGGAAATCATGAAGCAATAGCTACACATAGGACATCAGAAATCAAACAAGGGTTTACATGACAAAATAGTTATCAGAGACAATATTTAGTTTATCAGAAACATACAACACTACTAAGAAGGACAAAGAGTAATATTATACACATCAAGTTTAAATCTACTTAGTATTTCATAGATCTGATTCAAACAAGTACAAGTTGTCATTTACAGATATTTTTTATTATCAATTTAACCATTATAGCAGGATTATAAATCTCTTAACAGAGTAGACTTAACTGTCTATTGTAAATCTCCTAACCAAGTCCACACTTATTTGGTGTTGCTAAAATCCTTTCACAAGGTAGATCTAATCAATCTTATGTTACTCCTAACAAGGTAAGATCATCATAAGTGATCAAAATTGTAGCCTTAACCAACATACTTTATTTACTACAGTAGGGAATAATTTGTGGGTGTCATCCCCACTGCATTTTTTACCTTCTAACAAAGGTTTCTGTGTAACCAAAATACTTGAGTCATGTGTTAACATTTCATGAATGTTTTATTGTTTATTTTCATGCACTTTACATTTACAAGTTATTTGAATGAATGTTGCAAATAATGGATTTAGTTGGTTAGTTAAGCACTACTATTGTGGATTGTGATTTAATAAATGTTTTTGAGGGTATTGATTCACCCCTCCCCTCTTAGTACTATATCTTTCCTATCTCAATAGTAGTGTACTTTTCTAAGTCTTAAAATCCTATTTTTGAATAGTGGAAATCTTTGTCAATCTTAAACTTTTCCTATATTCAAACTATACACTCATGATCTATTTGATCATTTAACACTAGAGATGAATCTTATAGAAGCTAATTATAAAATGGCTAAAAAGGAATCCAAAAATAAAACTACATAGGTTTCACATTCATATTATTTTTTAGAAGGGCTTGTTTTCTAGAATTACAAGTGCAAAGATGACTAAGGATGCTTGGAAGACTCTAAAGGAAGCTTACCACAACAGTGATCAAATCAAGGTTGTCAAGCTTCAAACCTTGAAAAGAGAACTTTTAAAAAAAAAAATTAGTAAAATGAGAATGTGAGTGATCATTTTGTAAGGGTAAAGAATGTGGTTAATAAAATGGCCACTCTGGATGAGATTATGAGAAAAGAAGTTTTGACAAAAATTTGTTGAGAACTTTAACACTGAGATGGAGTAATGTTTCCATCATGATTGAAGAGAGAAAAAACTTCTCCACCCTTGAGTATGATCATCTTGTTGGATTTTTTATGTCACATGAGGGGAGATTGAGATATGTGTCTATATAGATCTCAATGAAAAGGATTTTTCCTCTAAATTTCAAATTTTAAAGAATGAAGGTGTAAGAAGTAGCTTCAAAATTAATCAAGGCCAAGGTAGAGGTTAGAATTCAACAAACCTTAAAGAGGAAATATACGAGGAAGAGGTGGTAAAGGAAGAAGAGGTAGAGGTAGATTTGATAAAAGAAATATTCAATATTACTGGAATGCAACATGTATGGTCATTTTAAGAAATTACATATTAAAATCATGTAGTAGCAATAAAAATACTAGTTATACTTAAAATGTTGAAGAGCCTTCCTCAAGTGATTTATTTTTATCTAATGGAAAAGTTGGAAATGATGTCAATGATTTTGGTATTTAGATTCATGATGCTCTAACCACACATCTAGTAATAAAGAGTTATTTTCTAAACTTGATGAGGGTTTTAAATCCAATCTTATGTTTGATAATGACAATACATTAGAGGCCATAGCTAAAGGAGCCGTGGTTGTCCATATAAAGGAAGGTATGAAAAGTGTCCAATAAATTTTTTATACTTCGCAATTGAAGCATAATTTATTAAGTGTTCGGAAAATATGTTGAAAGAATTATAAGGTTGTGTTTGGAAACTAGAAATGTACAATCTATGATTAAAATTAAGGCAATCACGTGGTTACAATGTCTATGTCTAGGAATAATATGTTGACATTGAATTTTGGTGAACATGTAATAATTAGCTTTTTAATATTGGTTATGAAAATAAAAATTGATTGTGCAACCTTAGGTATGAACATTTTAATTTAATACTATAGCTTTGAAAACTGTAAGTACCTTTAAGAATCCATGATCAAGCATTTGATCCATCCATACACAAGAAATCCAATTTTATGTTAAATAAATCAAGCATGAACATTCAAGCTCAAGCATTAAAGGAGTATTGATGCAGGAGCATCCTGGGTGTAAGAGCAATCTTGCATCACCCAAAAATATTTCTATTTTTGTATTCAATAAGGGCTATTTTGTGCAGAGCTGCTATTTATGGAAAGTTACTATTTTTGGTAATTTTCGTATGTGCTCAGAATGATCTGATTTCTTTCTTGAAGGTTCATTTTGGTCATATAAGTCTGCCAGTAAAGTTTCATTGCCAGATCAAGTGTATATTGGAAGATATTGAAGATTTTCGGTATTGGCAGCAGGGTACAGAAACTTCGAACTCAGTTTTGAAGGCCTGAAATGGCGGAAAATGATTTTTCTTCAAAATTTCTATTCGGGTTTCAAAATTTATTTTGAGCCGACTATGATGTAATGAAATGTAAAATAAAAATAATTCTAAGTTTGGCCGGCCTTATTGGCTAAAATTCTGGAACCTTTCCAGGCGGTGGAAAATTGCCTATATAAGTAAGGCTGTATTATTGTCTTAGGCAGTTCAGAATAGTTCTGGGTAGTAGATCTGGGTATTGATTCAAGGCTTTGTCCTACTGAATATTGTAAGGGAATGCCCATGTGGCTTTGCATATTGTAATTCTGAAAGTTTGTAATTCCACATTTGTGGAGATAATAAGAAGCCAATTTTATGTTCTTGCATATTGTTGTTGTTTCTCTATTTCTGTTATGTGTTTCTGGTATTAAGGGTAGAACCCTTCATCAAGTGGTATCAAAGCAGGAGTTCTTGAGTGTGTAAACAGATCGCCGACTGTGAGGCAGTTTGCACCAGGACCGTGGCTAGGGTTTCAGCGCGCATCACGAAAATGCCTCCACGAAGGGAACGTGGCGGAAGAGCTGGTGTTGTAACACCTGAGGTTAGAGAGCTGCAGAGACAAGTGCGAGCATTGCAAGAAGAGATTCGTAGAGGAATGAATCTTAATGTCAGAGACGAAAGCGAGGATGAAGCTGAAGAAGAATATCAAGAAGGAGAAGTTGAAATTGTGAACCAGGAGGAAGAAAGACTTTTTCAGGCGATTTCCAAGATTGGGAAAAGACCTAAGATTGAGGTTCCTATATTTTCTGAAAATCTTAACCCAGAGGAATTGATCAACTGGATCAATGAGTGTGAAGAATATTTTGAGTATGAAGATGTTGAGGATCCTGATAGGGTCAAATTTGCGAAGGCCAGACTGAAAGGTCATGCGAAGATATGGTGGCAAGAGATTCAGTTGGAGCGAAATAGAAGGGGAAAGGAGAAAATCACGAGATAGGATCGGATGGTGGATAAATTGAAGCGACAGTTCATTCCTGTTGATTATGAGCTTGACCTACTGAAGAAAATGCAGAGTTTGAAGCAAGCGGGAAGATCTGTTCAGGAGTATACAGAGGAGTTCTATCGACTTCTCATCAGAACAGGCCATGCAGAAGCTGATAAGGAGAAAGTTGCTCGATACCTTAATGGGTTAAGGCCAAACATTCAGGAGGAGCTGAATCTGGTTTGAATGAACAGTATTGAAGAGGCATACCAGTTTGCCCTAAAAGTAGAGGAAAAGCTGAACAAGAAGTTTGAGAGCAGACAAAATGGAAGAGGTCGCGGTGGATGATCTGGTGGATGGTCATATGGTGGCCGAAATGAAGATCTGAAAAAGAAGGATGAGGCTAGTAGCAGTCAGAATCAGCGAGGAAATAATTCCAATAGCTTCCAGGATCAGAATAATAGAGATCAAAGAGGAAGAGGAAGAGGACAAGGATCTGGAAGAGGTGGCTTCCGTGGAACATGTTTTCACTGTGGAGAAGAAGGTCATAGGGCATTTGAATGTCCTCAGCGCCAAGGCAGAATAGACAGGAGAAATGAAGGCCAAGCCAGAATTGCACATGTAGATGAAGATGCCAGATCATCAAATTCTGAAGATGCCAAAAGAGGAGAAACGTTGATTAACAGAAGAGTCTTGTTGAGTGGTGAGAATGAACCTGAGCAAAGGAGGAGCTTGTTTCGCACCAGGTGCAAGTGTGAAGGTAAATTTTGTGATGTGATTATCGATAGTGGAAGCACTGACAATTTGGTGTCAGAAGAGATGGTGACAAAGTTGAAGCTCAAGAGACAGAAACACCCACATCCATATCGGATTGCCTGGGTACAGGATGACCACAAGGTCATGGTCAATGAACAATGCCTGGTGAAGTTCAAGATTGGCGGATACCAAGATGAGGTATTGTGTGATATCATATCTATGGATGCATGTCATATGTTGTTGGGTAGACCATGGCAGTTTGACAGATGTGCTGTACATGATGGCCGTGCGAATACCTATTCCCTGACAAAGGATGGAGTGTGACATAAGCTAAAACCATTGAAGGAGACTGAAGAAAAGGTATGTGGTAATGCAAGGATAACTTTTGTTGATGGAAGAAATTTCCTAGATGGTATGAGGCATGAGCATGTATGTTTTTCTTTAATTCCAAAAGCTGGTAAAGAGGAAGTAGAAGATGTTCCTGTAGAAGTTGCAGATTTGTTGAATGAGTTTCGGGATATTGTATCCGATAACGTGCCTGATGGATTACCACCAGTCAGGAAAATCAGTCATCAAATGGATTTGATCCCAGGAGCGAGTTTTCCAAATAAGGTAGCACACAGAATGACACCTGCAGAAAGTGAGGAGTTGAACAGACAAGTACATGAACTGCTACAGAAAGGATTGATCCGTGAGAGTCTGAGTCCCTGTGCTGTACCAGCGGTATTAGCACCAAAGAAGAATGGAGAATGGAGGATGTGTACAGATTCCAGAGCAATAAACAAGATCATAATCAAGTACAGGTTTCCATTGCCACGAATGGATGATATTATGGACTGTTTGAGTGGAGCTGTGTATTTCTCAAAGATAGATCTGAAGAGTGGATATCATCAGATTTAGATCAGAGAAGGAGATGAATGGAAGACTGCCTTCAAGACAAAGGAAGGACTGTATGAGTGGTTAGTCATGCCTTTTGGGCTAACCAATGCACCGAGCACTTTCATGCTGCTCATGAATGAGGTTCTGAAAGAATTTTTAGGTAAGTTTGTCATTGTTTACCTAGATGATATTTTGATCTTTAGTAAGACATTGGAGGAGCATATGATGCATATTCGTATGGCATTTGAGAAGCTGAGAGAAGAGAAATTGTTGATTAATTTGAAGAAGTGCAGTTTTGTGAAGAAAGAGTTGGTGTATTTGGGGTTTGTAGTTTCAGGAGAAGGTCTAAAAATGGACCCAGAGAAGGTACAGGCTATCCTTGAATGGCCTACTCCAAGGAATGCTACTGAGGTAAGATCTTTTCATGGTCTAGCTAGCTTTTACAGAAAGTTTATCAAAAATTTTAGCAGTATTTGTGGACCCTTGACTGAAATAATGAGAGGGGATAGAAAAGAGTTTAAGTGGACTAATGGGGCAGAAAAGAGTTTTCAATTATTGAAATAAAAAGTTACAGAACAACCTGTTTTAGCACTTTCAGATTTTAATAAGGTGTTTCAAGTAGATTTTGATGCTAGTGGTACTGCAATAGGAGCTGTTATGAGCCAAGAAGGTAAACCTATTGCTTATTTCAGTGAGAAGTTGAATGATGCCAAGAGAAAATATTCTGTTTATGATCAGGAATTTTATGCTATAGTTCAAGCATTAAAGAAGTGGAGACACTATTTGCTTCCTAAGGAGTTTTTTTTGTATACTGATCATCAAGCTTTGCAATATTTGAATAGTCAAGGAAAGTTGAATCAAAGGCATTTGAAATAGGTTGAATTTTTGCAGAGTTATACATTTTTTTTGAAACACGGGAGTGGAAAGTCTAATAGGGTTGCAGATGCTCTTAGCAGAAGGCAACTACTGCTGACGAAAATGCAGATTGAAGTGGTTGGGTTCAAGGAGCTCAAGAATTTGTATCCAGAGGATCCTGATTTTGGTGAAGCTTGGAAAGCTTGTAAAGAACCTGTTACTCTAGATAGGATGAAATGGTTGGATTTCATCATCCAGGATGATATGCTATTCAGAAGGAGTCAGTTGTGCATTCCACGAAGTTCTATGAGGGAGAATCTCATCAAGGAGAAGCATAGTGGAGGATTGGCTGGACACTTTGGTCGTGATAAAACCCTTGCTTTGGTTGGTGAGAATTATTATTGGCCACAATTGCAGCAAGATGTGAAGAAGTTTGTATAGAGTTGCAGAGTATGTCAGATGGCGAAAGGAGTGAAGCAGAATACAAGGTTGTATCAGCCATTACCTATACCAGAGAAGCCTTGGGAGGATATCAGTATGGACTTTGTTCTTGGTTTACCAAGGACACAGCGGGGACACAATTCAATTTTTGTGGTAGTTGACAGATTTTCAAAGATGGCACATTTCATTCCCTGCAAGAAGACTAATGATGCTGTTCATGTAGCAGAATTGTTTTTCAGAGAAGTAGTGAGATTTCATGGTTTGCCAAAGACCATAGTTTCAGATCGGGACACTAAGTTTGTTGGATATTTCTGGCGTACATTGTGGAAGAAGTTAAAGATAGATTTGAAGTTCAGTTCATCACATCATCCACAGACTGATGGACAAACAGAGGTGGTGAATAGGAGTTTGGGAAATTTGCTGAGATGTTTGGTTGGAGATAAGCCAACAGGATGGGATTTGATTTTACCACAGGCAGAATTTGCATACAATAATTCTGTCAACAGGAGCACTGGTAAATCACCATTCCAGATTGTATATGGAAGTAGTCCAAGAAATGCATCTGAATTGAGGAAGATAGATAAAGGAGAAATAAGTAGTGCTGAAGCTGAGGATTTTGCAGAACACTTGAAGAACATCCATGAGGAGGTGAGGAAGCATATTACCAAGATGAACGCACAGTATAAGGCTAAGGCAGATGAGAAAAGGAGGTATAAGGAATTTCAAGTTGGTGATGAAGTCGTGGTTCATTTGCGGAAGGAGCGGTTTCCAGTTGGTACATATAACAAGCTGAAAATGAAGAAGTTTGGACCATGTAGGATACTGAAGAAACATGATTCAGGAAATGCATATGAGGTAGAATTGCCTACTGAGCTAAATATTTCACCAGTGTTTAACATTTCAGACCTGACAGAGTATCATGAAGGAGGTGTTGAAGATGAGATCACAGCAGCACAGTGGAGTATTCCAGCAACTAGTTCAGACACTAAGGAGATCGAAGATATACTGGACAGTCGTATTGGCAGAAGCACAAGGAACAGGATATATGAAGAATATCTGGTCAAGTGGAAAGGACGACTTGTTGAAGATTCATCATGGCTGACAAAGGAGGAGATTAGCCGTCTTGGTTTTCCTCTGCACACCTGAGTCGCGACAGGGTCACTTCTCAAATTACCCCGGGTGTCTGATGCAGGAGCATCCTGGGTGTAAGAGCAATCTTGCATCACCTAAAAATATTTCTATTTTTGTATTCAATAAGGGCTATTTTGTGCAGAGCAGCTATTTATGGAAAGTTACTATTTTTGGTAATTTTCGTATGTGCTCAGAATGATCTGATTTCTTTCTTGAAGGTTCATTTTGGTCATATAAGTCTGCCAGTAAAGTTTCATTGCCAGATCAAGTGTATATTGGAAGATATTTAAGATTTTCGGTATTGGCAGCAGGGTACAGAAACTTTGAACTCAGTTTTGAAGGCCTGAAATGGCGGAAAATGATTTTTCTTCAAAATTTTTGTTTGGGTTTCAAAATTTATTTTGAGCTGACTATGATGTAATGAAATGTAAAATAAAAATAATTCTAAGTTTGGTCGGCCTTATTGGCTAAAATTCTGGAACCTTCCCAGGCGGTGGAAAATTGCCTATATAAGGAAGGCTGTATTATTGTCTTAGGCAGTTCAGAATAGTTCTGGGTAGTAGATCTAGGTATTGATTCGAGGCTTTGTCCTACTGAATATTGTAAGGGAATGCCCATGTGGCTTTGCATATTGTAATTTTGAAAGTTTGTAATTCCACATTTGTGGAGATAATAAGAAGCCAATTTTCTGTTCTTGCATATTGTTGTTGTTTCTCTATTTCTGTTATGTGTTTGTGGTATTAAGGGGAGCACCCTTCATCAAGTATTCAAGTACATCAAGCAACCAAGGCATTTTATCCTTCATTTTGGCCCAATAATTCAACAATAATCATGCAAGCATGTCTTTTGTGATTTCCTTTTAGGTATTTGTAGGGTCATTCTATTGCATCAACACCTATGATCTCATTTCCACAAGTATTTGCATCATCAAGATATAAGACTTTATTATCTTTCTTATCAAGCCTCTACTACTAACAACACACTTCTTTTCATTTCAAGCCCTAAATATGGGTTTGAATCAAGAGTAAACCCCTTTCAATAATAATTTTCCTATTTTTCTATTTGCAAGTCATAGGAGACATGTGGTGTAGCTGTGAAGATAGTGGCAGAAAAGTTGAGTAGAGAGTTTTAGTGAAATGAAATTATATTTGACTTAAAATGGTATAGGGGGAGTCAAAATCACCTTAGACCTCCAAATTTCCCCTGACTGTTAGAGGCTTCCTATATCAGATATCCTAAATAATTTTTTTGATCATAGGTCAGTTCCAATGTACTATTTTTTTAATATGTTTATAATATTAGACTTATAGTTTGGATCTCTTTGCATACTTAAATACTTCATTTTCTCCCCCCATACTTGCATTTTCCATTCACACTTTACATATCCACCTTTCAACATAATAGTGAAGGAATCCCAACATCCACTTAGTACTTGAGCATTGCTTGAGTCTAGTGGATCATTTTCCTTCCAATATGTGAATGGAAATAGGTGTCATCTTCCTAGTTTGATTATTCATTATAGTTATTGTGTTTGCATCTTATTTTCCACCATACACATAGCTTGTAATTTATTACATAAAAATATTTTTTTTGTTAGTTTCCCTATTGATATAGGAGCATCCTGGGTGTAAGAGCAATCTTGCATCACCCAAAAATATTTTTGGTTTCTTTTCAATAAGGGTTGTGCAGAGCTCCTATTTTTGGAAATTCACTATTTTTAGTAAGTTTTTGTTTGAGCTCAGAATTGTCTATTTTCTTTCCTGTAGGTTCATTTTGGTCATATCATCCTGCTAGTAAAGTTCCATTGCCAGATCAAGTCTAGTTTTGAAGATATTGAATTTTTTGGTATTGGCAGTAGGGTAGAGAAACTTTGAACTCAGTTTTGAAGGCTTTAGAGGCCCTGAATGAGGTCAAAACTTTGGCCATTTGGAGCTTGCATGAGTTAAATGGTAGAGCACTTAAAGCCCTTTCCGAAATGGGGTCATAATAGCCAATCAGGTCAATGGGCGATGACTTATGGTCTCTGTAAGTTGGGTCACTTGAAATGGAAGAAAATGAATTTCCTTCAAAATTTCTTTTTGAGTTTTGAAAAAAAATTTTTGCCGACTCTGATGTTATAAAATGAAAAATAAAATAATTCTAGGGTTGATTAGCCTTAAGGACAAAAATTTTCTATAACCTTGGTGGAAATTGCCTATATAAGGAAGGCCCATAGTGTTGTCTAAGACAGTTTTGGGTAGTAATTCTGGGTAATAATTCAAGGCTTTGTCCTACAAAATATTGTAAGGAAAATGCCCATGTGGCTTTTCATATTGTAATTCTGAAAATTTGTAATTCCACACTTGTGGAGATAATAAGAAGCCCATTTTTTGTTCTTGCAAATTGTTGTTGTTTCTCTATTTTTGTTATGTGTTTGTGGTATTAAGGGGAGTGCCCTTCATCACCTATAGTTTAAGAACACAAAGAACCTTGTGAGAGTTGTGTTAACGGAAAGCATAGAAAAGATTCATTCTCTAAAGGAAAAGTATGGAGGGCCCATTACCCACTTATAGTGATTCATTCAGATATTTTTGGTCCTATACAGACCAAGAGTTTGGGTGAGTCATCATACTTTATTACTTTTATTGATGATTACACATGTCATTTTTGGATTTATTTTTTGATTTTAAATGATGAGAGCTTTGATACACTTGAATGGTTTAGAGCCCCTATCGAAATGAGAAGGGTTCTAAACTTAAATGCTTATATATTGATAGTGGAGGAGAATTGTGCTCTAGAGACTTTAAGAGTTTTTTATTTGTATGACATAAAAGGATAATTCACCATTTCTTACACACCTAAATAAAATGGGGTAGCTAAGAGGAAAAATCATATAGTGGTTGAGCTAGAGAGGAGTATGTTACTGTTGGTGTAATTAAGTATTTACTAATTACACTTTACTTAAGTTTACTTAGGATAATGCATTTGCATAATTAGTTGTCTTTGAGACACCTAGGAGTTTGCATTTTATTTTAGCACATGGTTAGGAGAATCTCCACTTTAGGTGGTCATAGTTATCTTCTCATACCTCTTTGTGTGTGAGATCCACCTTTAGTGATCTTATCGCATTATCATCCTCTCATTGTTGCACATGTTGCACATACTTTCATGTACAATGGAGGATGATCCACCTTTGGTGGACATGTGATTCCACCATGTCTAGTTGTGATCTTATCACTTGCATATCTTCTAGATATCATGCATTGCCTATATATTTAGGCACTCCTACATTGTAATTCAATTCATTCAATCTATTATTCATTATTTGATTAGTTGATCATATCATATTTTGTCTCTCTTGTGCTATCTCTTGAGCTTCTAGATCTTGGCATCTATTCTTTGCCTTAGGCAAATTCTTACATGGTATCAGAGCGATATCAAAATTCTTACATGGTATCAGAGTCATAGGAGTTTCATTGTATAGCCTATTTTGAGAGATTTTGTTGTAGGTCAAAATTGGAGCTTGTTGGTGCAAATCAGAGGTTGGCATCACATTGAGGAGGTCCAAAAACCCCTAAATCAAGTTTTTTTTCATCCAAATCGCATATCTGAAGCAAAATCTAGAGCCATTTGAATTTTCAAAGTTCGGCGATGACGATTCAAAAAAAATAATTTTAGAGGCAATTTTCAAACAACGATATCTCAGTCATCCGGACTCCTTTTTCAGAGCAATTTTTTTTGTTTTGGGGTAGAATTTCATGATCTACACAATGGTATAGGTGATTTCTGATCTCTATTTTTGATAGTTTTTGAAAATCACAAATTTTGATTTTTACAACTTTAGAGGCTTTGTTCGGGCTCATATGGACACATTTTCAAGTGCTTTTTTTTTTTGAAAGTTCATGATTTTTTGTCTACTTTCCAGATCTAGTATCAGTTTGGAAAAATTTTGAGTAGACATAGTACTTTCAAAATTTGGTCTATTTTGGCCTATTTTTGGCACTTGTAATTTGTTAGATCCTTGAGAGATCTTGTGTCTTATTTGTTTGAGTCTACTATAGCTTCATATTTTCTGTTGTAAACATGAAAATCAAAAGTCCACTTTGATCCATTTTTTCAAGTGGCAATTATACACGCACTATATATAAAGTGTCAAAATAATCTATTTTGGGGGGGTTCTTTGGCTCATTACATTTTGGGAGGTGCATTGATTTTTTGATCTCATTGTTTCATGTGAGAAGTACATCATGGATGGTTTCATTAAGTTGACAAGATGGAACTATAAGCAATGGAGTGAATTGGTTCTTTCTCATCTTAGTGAGCATAATCTATTGTCCTATTTGTATGAGTATAGACCTAAAAGTCCTTCTTTCAATCTTGACTCTTACTTAGAAGTTATGAAGATTATCTATTTGAAAATGGATATGGATGTTATGGAGTCCCTTGATGACTATGATGATGAGACATAAAAAGGTCCTAATCTTTGGACTGTTCTTTGGGAATTGTATGGAGATCCACATATTCCTCCACTTCCAAAATGTCCAGAACCTCCAGTTGCAGCTACTTCTCCTCCTTCTGAGATCACATCTCTTGATGATGCATGTCTTCCTATAGCCACTCGCTCTTATGATTTAGTGCAGTAAGATATTCCTTGTCTTCCAAACTTTGTTCCATGGGATGACTACTTGACAGACATTGTAGGTTTGTTTGTGGAGTCTTACATTTTAGATTTGAGAGACTTCATTGATGACATTCATCTTCTCTTTGTTGAAGATGATCCTTCTTCAGTTGTTGCAAGGGAACATGTTGACCCTCATATTCATTCTCCACTTGATCCTTCTTTCAAGATTGACATTATTGTGGATCCTTTGATACAAAATTTGGAGGAGGTCTCTTTAACTTCAGAGAAGACATTTGACTCTTTGGAGATTGGTTTTCATGAGTCTCAAACTTCACTTGAGATGTCACATTGCATGGTTCAGGTTGACCATACTCATGTGTTGGAGATTCCTATTTAGTTTCCTAAGACATCATACATTTTGAGTATTCTTCCTATAGATTGGGGAGGATTCATTGATACACCTATGGACGTGTTTCTTCCTAAGGGGAGGAACATCATTCAGTTTTCTTGGTGCAGTTTTTATATTGATCCAGGTGCATCTATCATGGGTGTACATTCTACATTGAGGGGGGGCTTTCTTGATTCTCTTCCTACTTCATTTGAGGAGGCATCTCTATCTTTGGAGTTTGATCCAAATTCTTACATGGATCAGTTATCATTGGTTCCTTGTATGTTAGCTTCTTCTATGGGGCTTTCTCCAAATTGGTTCATAGCATCTTCATGAACCAAGTACATGGCGACAGTTGGGCATACTTCAGAGACATCATATTTCATTTGGATTCCCCTTCCTACTTCCTATCCACAATGGGAAGCCTTCTTACATCTATACTTGGTGTATCTTCTTCCTAAGAGGAAAAATGTTGTTTGTAGGCATTGGACTATGTTTTGTCTTCAAGCACTTACCATCCTTGGAGGAGATTCTTCATTATGGGGGGGATATCATGTCTCCAACTATCCTTCTTTTGGGGGGATTTTTTATTGTAAATGCATGATGTATGTCATAATTGGGGGGTCTTGATTACTCCATCCATGCATGCATCTTGTATTCATCTCTCTTTTTTGGGGAGGGTTTTTCCCATGTGGTTTTCCCTCTTTCTCCACTTTATGAGAGATTGCATTGTTTTTGCATTTTGTACATGGGTAACTAACATGGCCTAGTAGCCGAGACCCATCTTGCATTGTGAGCTTAAGTGCATTCCCCTAAGTTACACTTAAGGGGGGGTGTTGGTGTAATTAAGTATTTACTAATTACACTTTACTTAAGTTTACTTAGGATAATGCATTTTCATAATTAGTTGTCTTTGAGACACCTAGGAGTTTGCATTTTATTTTAGCACATGGTTAGGAGAATCTCCATTTTAGGTAGTCATAGTTATCTTCTCATACCTCTTTGTGTGTGAGATCCACCTTTAGTGATCTTATCGCATTATCATCCTCTCATTGTTGCACATGTTGCACATACTTTCATGTACAATGGAGGATGATCCACCTTTGGTGGACATGTGATTCCACCATGTCTAGTTGTGATCTTATCACTTGCATATCTTCTAGATATCATGCATTGCCTATATATTTAGGCACTCCTACATTGTAATTCAATTCATTCAATCTATTATTCACTATTTGATCAGTTGATCATATCATATTTTGTCTCTCTTGTGCTATCTCTTGAGCTTCTAGATCTTGGCATCTATTCTTTGCCTTAGGCAAATTCTTACATGGTATCATAGCGATATCAAAATTCTTAGAGTTACAAACAAAGGGATTAAACAATTCTTTTTGGACTCATGAAATTGCTACAATAATATTCATTTTCAATCAAAGTCCTGCTAGGGAACTTGCAATGATGACTTCTTATAAAGCATGGTATGCGAAAAACCCTAATGTTTCTCATTTTAGAGTTTTT
Source organism: Chamaecyparis obtusa (assembly GCA_027943335.1). Taxonomy (NCBI): domain Eukaryota; kingdom Viridiplantae; phylum Streptophyta; class Pinopsida; order Cupressales; family Cupressaceae; genus Chamaecyparis; species Chamaecyparis obtusa. The sequence goes on from BSBK01003652.1 coordinate 60,039, forward strand.
TGTTGTTTAGTCTATGTACATGTTTTTGATCAAAAAGGAAATAATTGGATCCCAAGAGTGAGTATTGTATTTTTGTTGGGTATAGTGAGCATAATAAGGCTTACAAGTTGTATACCCATTACACTAACAATATTCTTATCTCAAGGGATGTGATTTTTGATGAAGGAGGAGTTTATGGTCATCAAAAAGACCATGCAGAGAAGTCTACATCTATTTTGAATGATGGGATTCTTGTTGATATTAATTTTTGGCAGCTAGCTAATACTTCAATTGCAAGTGCTCCACATCCACCAATTAGCCTTTCTACTAGTTCTTTAGTTTCAAATGCAAGCCAAACATCAAGCCGAAGTCCTAATAGGAAGGTGAGGAGACTAACTAATATTTATGAAGTTTTGTTCAAGTTTAAGAAGAGAATCCTAGAGATGAGATAGTAGATTTTGCATTATTTTCAAAAGTTGATCTTTTGTGCCATGATGTTATGAGGATGAATGTACTAATGAAGTTTGGGTGAAAGAACCATAATAGGAGAGGGATTCTATTAACAAAAATAGTACTTGAAAACTTACTGAGCTTCCACATGATATCAAAATATTAGCACTAAATAGGTCTACAAGACTAAGTATCATGCTGATGAAAGTGTTGAAAGAAACAAAGTGAGATTAGTTACTAAAGGATTCACTCAGAGGTATGGCATAGATCATGAAGAAATATTTGTAATTGTAGCACATCAAGAGACCATTAAAATGTTGATTTCTCTTGCAGCTCAAAATAAATGGAGCATCTATCATATGGATGTGAAAAAATCCTTCTTGAATGGGTATTTAGAAGAACAAATTCATGTAGAACAACTACAAGGTTTTGAGATACAAGGAAAAGAGCATCATGTCTACAAGCTAAAGAAGGCCTTGTATGGCCTCAAGAAAGCACTAAGATCTTGGTATACTAGGATTGGTGGATATTTTTAATAAAATGGCTTTAACAGAAGCAAGAATGAACCTACCCTTTGCTACAAATAAGAAGGTGGTGGCATTCTTATTGTTAGTTTGTATGTTGATGATTTGTTGTATGTGAGTAGTAATTCTATGATGAAAGATAACTTCAAATGTTCTATAATGAAAGAATTTGAGATGTCAGATTTAGGCCTTATGCAATATTTTTTAGGTGTGGAGGTTTATAAAAGTAAGGATGGAATTTTCTTTTTCCAAATAAAATATGCCAAAGATTTGTTGAAGAAGTTTGATATGGTTGATTGTAAACCACCCTTCACTCCAATTTCTCATAGAGTTGTGTTGTGTAAAGATGATGCTAGCAAAAAAGTAGATGGGATAGCTTATTGAAGCATAATCAAGATTTTAATGTTTCAGACTTACTCTAGGCCTGATATTGCTTATGTAGGTTCTCTTGTTTCAAGATATATGACAAAACCTACTAAATCTTATATGAAGGATACCAAAAGAATTTTGAGGTACTCAAACATTTTAGTTTAGGAATGTTCTTGAAGAGATTGGTGAAAAACATCTTCAACCTACAATGATCTTTGTGTTAATATGAGGAGAATTAAGTTAGCCAAAAATATTGTGCATCATAGTAGAACTAAAACTTTGATTTGAAATATTAAATTTTCAAATATTTTATACTAAAAAAGATGTAGAACTCAAATATATGAAGACATTTGAACAACTTTTTGGAAAGATGGCAAGAGACATTGAAGATATGAAGGGAGTTTTTTCATTGATGGAAACAATATGGTGTTTGGAACCTAATCCTATGTGCCCAAAATAGTATGAGATCAAATCTTTAGTCAGAACAAATTTTGGTTAAGGACAGTGCAAAGCACAAAGTGTTCTTCTAGCACAAACAATGTTAGGATCTGCAAAGGCTGCCAAATTGATATTTTCTAGTATGCATCTGGAGGAAGCTTGTTTAAGGTATATTCTTCCTAATTCCTAAGTTTCATGTCGAGATCTTCTGGTGCATAAAATTTATAAGCGTCTAAGTGATAGTTCTTAAGGTTGACATGTTAGAATAGGTTAACATGATGAAGAATCTTTTTGCACAAATCGGTAAAACATTTTTAATGGTCAAAGATTATTCAAATCAATTAAGTCGACATATCTAAGGTCAAATTCATGATTATCCTAACTTGAATTGAGATTTCAATTTTGTTGTTGGCGGTTAAGGGAAAAATGATTTACATTTCCCAAGAAATTTCTATGTTGGCATTGTGAGATGGAATTAGGGATTGTAGAAGTATAAGCTTAACAAATTAGGTTTTTTTGGTGTGTGATCTAAAGCATGAAATTTGTGATGTGCAAGTTTTGTGCAGGGTTTACATATATGAGTTACTTATTGGTGAAGAATAGAGTGAGTGTGCAATTAGTGAAGCAGGGTATCAAATCTATGTTTTTTGCTTACATGGAACTGCAATCAAACATTGTCAAGTGTTGTTCTAGACATTGGAACTGAATTTTTAGCCACTAGGAGTTACATTTATATGCTTAATGAACAAAAGGAGATCTTTGATCATATAGAAAGTTTTGGTTATGTGTTTAGATGGATTAATAATGATCCACAAATATGGTAATTTAAGTGCAGCCATTATGTTCATTCTTTATTACTTTTGGAAGGAAGGTTTTAATCAATATAACCAATACAACTATTTGTAGATAGGAATGCAGATGGATAAGTAAGATCATTAGGATGGTGAGACTAGTCATTCATCTTGTGGACTTAGAGTAGGTAAGGATCTAGTTGGATAAGGTAGCGATGGTAGGTTATGGGCATTTTAGTTCCTTTTATATTCTTAAAAATGTGAAGTGATCAGAAAGAACATTTAGGATTACATGTGTTTTTAAATATTTTAAGGGTCTATTTAGTTGTTGGAATTAAATAGTGTGGAATTGTTAAATTATAGTATTTGACAATTCAAAGTTTTAAATCTAGAAAATAGTTTTTGATATATGGTTGGAACTGTTTGGTTCACCACAAATTCATCTAAAATTCATAATGAGAAGATGGAAAATGTTGTTTGCATATGGATTTCAAAATATTACAAATTTTGCTTTACACCTAATTCCCATTTAAGTGGAATTGGAATTGATTTTCCAATTCCACCTATTTAGATGGAAGATTCAAATGTTGGTTTTGGGGGTAAATGGGAATTAACAAATCCCTATTCTAGTTTCATGTTTTGAACATAAATATCAGAAATGTCAATTATAGGATTTGACAATTACAATTTTAGTCTAATTCTAGCAAACAAATAGGGCCTGGAAGATTCTGGTTTTTGGGGTAAATGGGAATTAACAAATCCCTATACCAGTTTCATGTTTTGAACACAAACATCGAAAATGTCAATTCTAAGATTTGACAATCCCAATTCCAGTCTAATTCCCTTATTCCACATGAAATTGTTTTGGTGGAGGAAGATTTTTTTTAAAAATTATAGTTATATGTCTATTGTTAAGCTATTTAAAAAATTAGAGACTATGGAGTTACATCATTGGTAAAAATAGTAGTAGACAAATTAGAGAGAAGAAAGAGCATATGATTGAAGAAAAACAAAAAATGGTTGAAAAAGTAGGTTGTTAAAATAAGAGAGTGCATAAGCATTATCAAGGAAATACAAAAGTATGTTCACGACAAATTCAAGGAAAGTATGTTGACATGGTATCTTTGTAGGAAATAGAAGTACTACATCAAACATTTTAATCTCACATATGATCACATTTGAAAGAATTACATAAGAATAGAAATAAAATGGAAAGCCAAAATATTAATTGCTTAAATAAGAATTAGTTTACACCACCCTAGATGTGAAATTAGAAGATGGATGATATCTTAAGAAGAGGGGGCACACATAAGGTGTTGGTACTAAACACAAGAAGTGGAGACAAAATGACATTATATTATGGAGTGTTCAAGTTACAAGGATATTTGGATCAATTACATTGATACACAAAATGTGAACACCTTGAATAAGTTGTTTGAAGATGAAAAGATAATAAGGGTCGTAGATTTCTTGATCAAGAGATACAACAGATGATTTAAGTTGTAGAAGGAAAAAGAGATCTAATTAGTGGGGACATTCGGTTTCAAACTTCGCTTTCTTTTTTTGTTTGTTTGCTATCTATGGGTCCCATAGGTTGTTTGGCCATGTGGATGCTATTAAAAGTACTTATTCATTCATTCATTCCCTAACCTCATAAAATATGAATGATTGTTTTTCTTAAATATTTCAAGCATTGAGAATCAATACCAGATGTGACAATACAAATGGATTAGAAGATTGGTGTTTTAAGGATTCGGTCATCCATCTTATGATTTACTATTTCTGAATTTAATTTTGTGAAAGGAATGTAGAAAATCGATAGTATAATGGGTAGTGGAATCTAATGCTATTCATTTATCCATCTTATGTTTTTTATGTTTTGAGTTTATTTTCATAAGAATGTTATTATATAGTGATAAGTATATAATTTGGTGTATTTTTATGTGAAAGTTGGTAAATAATTTGATTTTAGATATATTTTATATTTATACATTTCAAGAGTCTTAATCTAATAGATTCAATAATCATCATCTTGAATTAGATTTGTGGGTGTAAAATTATCATGAATCAATTATATGCATATAGTTTTAAACCTCAAACTCTCAAGAATTCAATTTTTTTATTTAGCATGTCTTTTTGTTTCCAAGTAGTCACTATGATTAACTAAAGCCTAAATTATTACATCCTTGCTTGTTATATAAAAAGACATGATCTAATAAATTTCAAATCTATCAAAACACGCTATTAAGAAACCTTAACATGATTGCATCGTAATAAAAAATGCATTATTCATTCTATAATCAATTTAGACAAACTACATGCTTGCATATTATCTTTGATCTGTATTTATCTCTATCAAATCAAATTCCCTAGGGATTTTATAAAATGGAAACTAATCCTTACATAGGAAGCTCCTGTTTAGACATGGCTACAATAAATTGAGGTAAAACATTATGAATTTATAGGTTTCTATTACATCAAATCTATAACCCAAGTTTAAAAACACATGCAAGGTTCAGTACTACATGCACAATGTCAAGTTTTCACACATGAGGTTCATTTCATAGCATGGAATTCAACTTGGCTCCTACTAGAGAGTTTATTTATTCTAATATAGGCGTCTAACATATCCTAGTTCCTATGCATAATGTCAACCCTACTTTTTTTAATTTGTCCAAATATTTTGAATATAAAAGTGAGATTTAAGTACATTTATTTTTATTCATTTTATTAATGCATGATTTTGATATTTTTGAGATCTAGATCATATAGTATTAATGTTAATTTATTCTTCTACAAATTGCGTTACTTCTAAGTGCATCAAGAGTTGTCATTAGTATCCATCTATACAGTTGGTAAATAGAGCAGGATAGTTTAGTCGGTCATTACTATAGTGTAGTCACCAAGCACATAGATTACCAAGTACAGTAGTCACTGAGCACACAAGATTACCGAGCGCCAATATAATACCGAGGCAGAGACAGCATTTATCAAGTAATCCAAAGTTCACATTAAAGTTTTTAATGACACATAATTCAAGGTGAACAACATTTTACCAAGCTAGAAAATAGTTTACCAAGATCGAGGTGAATATTTAATACAGATGTAATCATTTAATGACTAATGATTCCTATGTAAAGGTGATCTAGGTTAATCATTTGAGTCGTTGATCTTAGGTTTTCTAGATAGTGTCACAACCCTAATTAGGTCAAATTATTTTGATATAAGTATTGTAAAGATGTTATTTTGACATGTATCACATATCAAGTAGTCATCATTGGGAGACATTTAAAGATCTAACAGGGTTATGTTGAAGGATTTGATAGAGTATTCAGTTTATCAAAAATAGTTCAAAGGCTATCGAGTAGTACAGAAGGAAACATTCATCAAAACAAGATGATTTCATTATTGTACTTAATGGATCTGATATCAGAAAATTAAGTTTTTTTTCAAACAAATCAAAACTTCACCATTGCTCTCTAGCAATTGTAGTAGATTTAAAATCTCCTAACAAAGTAGACTTAACAGTCTTATGCAAAATCATTTAACTAAGTGCACACTTGAAGAGTGTTGCTAAAATCCTCTAACCAAGTAGATCTAGTTGATATTTTTGTTACTCCTAACAGGGTAAGATCACCAGAAATGATCAATCTTTGTAAGTCTTAACCAAAAAATTTATTTACTGCAGTACTGAAGTGTTTGTGGGTTCCATCCCCAGCATAGTTTTTACCTTCTAACAAGGGTTTCTGCGATACCAAAATATATGTTATGTGTATGAAGTTTTATGTATGCATATTTGATTCTAGATTAGAAGCATTTACATTTCAGTTATGTTATTGAATGTATGGTGAATGAAAATGATACAGTCAGTTAATGAATTGCATGTCTACAATGATTCAATTGAAAAGTTTTTAAAATTAATGATTCACCCCTCCCCTCTTAGTAACTCACCTTTCCATAATCCTAACAATTGGTATCAGAGCTAGTTCTCTTGTTGAAGAAGTTTAAACACTGAAGAGAAAATATCTTAAGGATGGAAAGGTATAATCTTGATAAGACTATTGAAAATAAAAACTTGGAGATGTAGATTCTCATGGAATAATTTAAGGAAGCCAAAGAAAAACTGAGAGATTTATTGATCAAAAGGAAGGAATTGGTATTTTGGCGCAAGATTGATTATCGGGAAGAAGAGATAGAGGAACTATTTGAAGGATCTGGATCTATAAGTAAATCTGATACATCTAAAGGAACCATATTAGATCTATCAGCAAAGAATCAGCACCTTATTGAACAAGTGAAAGCACTGTAAATTGGACAAGAGATTCAAATGGTAAGAATGATTGATGTCATGAACAATGCAAGGAAAGTTGAACAAGAAAGGAATTTGGCTAATGAAGATAGAAGAAAAATGACTAAAAAGATGGAAGAAAAGGAATCTGAAATACTAAGACTTATTGAGCATCATTTTGAAATTTCTAATCAAATGGTTTTCATGAGTTAGGAGATCAACCGAGTAAATAGTGAGCTTACTAGAAAATTGGAAGACATTGGTGAATTGAGGGAATAAAATGATAGACTAAATAATGAAGTGAAGATTCAACAACAACATAATGAGATGATTAATAAAGCTAAAGAAAGTCCTAAGATGATGGATGAATTTATAAATAGTCAGAGAAGATTTGACAGTACTACTAGTTTAGGTTATACCAAGTAGGGAGAGTCATCAAAATAAGCTGAGCAAATGAATGCCTATGCAAACCCAATGCCAAAGAATCTCTCATGCTATCACTGTGGAAAACTAGGTCATACGTCAAATGTTTTCATAAGAAAAGAAAAAGGTATTCCTAAATCTGCTCCTAAATTTTATGGTTATTGTTATAAATGCAATAAGTATGGATATCAAGCACATGAGTGTAGATCAAAGCTGAATAATTCACCTAAGAAATACTACATCAAAAATCATTGTCACACTTGCAACATGCATGGACATATATCACAGGAATGTAGTACAAAAATGTAACAAGTCTGGAAACCTAAAGGACAAAACAAGACATATCAATCGAGAAGAAAAGGTAATGCATACACTTGGGATTCAAACACTTGGACTAGTTGTACAACATGTGGCAGATATGGTCATATTGCAGCAAATTGCATGAGAATGCACTGGAGAGGAGGATCTCAACATTAGACAAATTTTGGAATGTCATATCTGCATTGCCATAAGGTCGGTCATTTAAGTAGAGACTATAGAGCCTGAGCACCAAAACTAAGTATCGATGCTTGATTGAGAATACCATTGAAGGAATCATGAGGATAAGGAGTCAAATGTGGAGAAGAGAAATAGATGACAATGTTAGAACATGCACAATAGTCAGTGACACCTCATCCTTTGGATTAGGTGATCTCAACACCTCCACCTAAGAAGATCAAGTAAGTATGGAACTAAATTTCAATCGATTATATCTTACAATAGTTCCTTATATCTATTGTATGAATACCAAATCAGCATGAATTAAGATGCACTAGGGTTTTATATGTTATTAACTTGAAATGAGTAAAGTTAGTTAAAGCTAGATCAAGTAAGAAATTTCCATTCGGTGAAAGTGTTAGAGACAACCAAGTTGCATAGTCAAATGAGCATTGATAACTTGTTCACCGGGCTCAAGTATCTTTGAGTTAACTGAGTGATTTTGTTGTTGACCAAGTAGTAGTTGGAAAATAATTTAATGCACCACATGTAAGCCAATCAAGGTTGTTGGTTATAAATACGTGGGAAATGAACTTATTTCTTCACACAACAAATGAGAGTGATTTGAGAGTGATTTGATTGAAGTGAATCCAAGCCATTCACAAAGATTTGAGTACATCACTAGAAGTTTGAGACCAATTCAAGTAAGTTTGCAGTTAACTGAGCCTTGTACACATAGTTTATCAAAAGCCCTAAATTTACATTCATGATGGCATCATCTTCATGATCCGTTCAATCTAAAGAAGAGAAAGGAAAGAAGGTAACTTTGATCAATTCAGTAACATACACTGAGCCAAATTACAAACTTCATTCAGAAGTTGCTGCACAACCCAATGACAAAGGCACATTTTCTTTGATTTCACCTAGGGTTCTACTGGTAAAAGACATCAAGTCTTACATTCATTGCAAGATCTTAGAGATTGAGGACTTCAAGATCTAGGCCACTTACCAAGAACTCTACACTGATATAAAACTCAAGGATGATCACAAACACTTGGAGGTAAAAGGGTTAACCAATGTCCTATATTTTTTGAAAGAGTTTAAAATAGAATGGATAAGAATTTTACTTAGCCGAGTACATGAAGGGAAGATGTGGTTGGATGAACTAGTGAGGATTACAAAATATGTTATACATGTACTTATCGGGTATCCAATGAATGATAAGGTGAAAGCCACAAGACACCCACTGAAGACCGAGATTGAAAAGCTAACAGGAGAAAAATGGGATAGTAAATGCATGAGGATAAACACCATCAACAATCCTGATATGAGATTCGATCCGTATTTCATTTCTGATGAGATATTTCAATAGAGTAGATCGAGTGGAATTTCACGTAGAACAGTTGACGTCGTGCATAAAATTATGAAGAAGGGTTTGGAACTTGACCTAGCTGAGTTGATGTTGAGATAGTTGGAAGAAAAAATGTGAACCATCTGAGTACATGAAAATTTGGTTCACTTTTGATATGTACATTATTCTTTGTGAAAAACTATTTTCCCTCAATCAATAATATTGAATGGGATGTAGACCAACTGGTAATAATGCAAATAAGTGAATTCATTAGCAACCTAGACAAGAAGTTTGAGCTGGTTATGGAGGATTATTTTGGTAAATTCAAGGCAAGAATGCATAAAAGAACTAGGATTCATGCATAGTTAGTTGAAAAATATAAGGATGATATTTATTTTATGGTGAACACCGACACCACCCTAATTAAAGAAGTTTAACAAAGGAAAGATTGGCTACCTCCTATGGAGCATGAAATTGACATAAACTGAGCTACAAAATCAATACAGGCTTTACTTATTGAGCCTAAGGATAAAGATGCTACACGGTTTAGAAATTATGAAGAATCCAAGTCCAAAATAAAGATGGAGCTAGTAGTAGAGAAGATGGGAAGGAAAAAGGATAAAATGGTAAAATCCTTGAAGAAACAATTCGGTGTCACAAATGAAGAAATTGAGAAATCAGTTGAATAGGAAACCGAGGAACATGCACCACTTTGTGAATATGTTGATGAAGAGGCCACTGAGTCTAATGAATGTGATCAGGAAGAGCCACCTAAGGCTATAAGAGGTAAAGGTAAACAGGCCAATGTTTCAACCTGTGCATAGACAAGGTCAGCAATTGGCAATAAACTACCTCTAAAGAAAGTTATAGAAAAAATTACTAGGCCTACACTGACCCACACTTATCAGAAAAAGAGAGGAGAAAAAGTACCTACCAAGCTCCCTAAACCTAAAAGGAGAAGAAAACTAATAAGAAGAAAGGATGGCATAGACTCTAAAGAGGAAGGTAATGATCAATTCTGAGTTGTAATAAATAAAGGACCACAAACTATTGATGAAGTTGCAAAAGGAATAAATAAAACTAGAACACTCGCTACTCCTAAGCTAAACAGGTATTCCAACCTGAGCACCAAGGATCAAGACAAGCTCGAGGAAGACATTATAGGTATGATGATTAATTTCAAATGAGTTCCATTTGATTTTGCAAGCAACATACTGAAAGAATTATATGACAAAGTATCTACTAGATGGACATATGAACTTCAAACCAAGAAGAGGAAGAGAGAAAGGTCTAATTTTGGCAAAACCTGATTTCTCTCTCCCCAAGATAGATGCTTCCTTGAAACAATGTGCAGGTAATTGTTTTATGAAGGAAAGAGCATTTAACATTTTACAAGTTAAATACAAGAGGTTGATGAGGAAAGTAGTAGAATATGGACTAAAACCCTCAGTCCATTAGATCAAACCAAGGCAACTCCATCTACAGTTGATACCGATCAACCTAAATTAAGCTTACAAGAAGGTATATCGATTGATGTTGAGGATGGACCATTCACATCTTTGATATTGAGAAGCTCAAGGAGGAAACTTAGGTAGAAGACTTCATAACGGTTGCTAAGAATGTCATGAAAGGGATTCAAAACATGCTGACAACATTAGGGGATGAGGAAATATTGATTGAAGATATAATAGGAGACCCCAATAACAAAGCAAAAGAAGATGAAGTAATAACTTATGCTACCAAGAACTTTGGAGAATAAGAAGCAACTGAGGTAGAAAAAGAAATGGTACTAGGTAATTTGCCTATTTTGGTACAAGCTATACATATAGCTACTCAGAAACAAACTGAGGAAGCTCCACCTGAGAAAGAGAAAGACACGACTGAAGATAAGGGTGAGGAGAAAGATAAAGAGAATGAGCATAGTGGTGAAGCTACACAAGGTGAAGTACCCACCGAGACCACTAATGCAGTAGGTAATGATCAAGGGACACAAGAAGAGACAATGGTAGGAACTTCTACCACAGACACCAGGTCACAAGCCCCATCACCATAGATTGCAAAATCAATAATCAGGTGGAGTAAAGAGGAAGAAAAAATCAACCGAGCCACCTAAGAAAATCCAAAGCACAAGGCTCAAGTTTCCATTACACAATATCCTATATCTAGTCTACAAGATAAGAAGATGAAGAAGAGGAAGCATGAACGTAAGGGTCTGGTCACTCTTGATGAGATAATTGAAATTCCAGCATGTGACCCAAGGAAAATTGACCCTGAAGCTCTAAGGAAATATGGAGAGATATGCACCCGAAAAGCAGCTCAAGAGAAGCTGAAGCAAGAACACAAGAATACCAAGGTGCTAGAGGATGTCAAGTAAATATTAATGCAAGTTTCCTCGATGTTAATGTAGATGAATCAACCCCCATCATTGACCAACTTGCATTGCTCACCAAGACCATTGATGACCCCACTACTAATGCCGAGAAGATGATATATGAAATATTATAATAGAAGATACAGTACAAATTGATTGAGAAAATTAGCTAAGCAGTGGTAGTTAATAAGGTAAAACTTTATGAGGTAGTAATCAAATTAGAAAGTATTATTCAAAGGGTTATTACAATTTTGCAATAGTTATGCACTATAGACTCTTTGACTACCAAGAATAGTAAAAAGATAAAGAAGCTAGATGAAGATCTCAAGGATAGTGCAACTAGTTTAATAACCAAGCTCAATGCATTTCATGAGCATTATGCAAATATTACAAATATTCAGCGATTAAGACTAGAGATAAGGAAGGAAGAGGACAAAATAAGAAAATAGGTAACTAAGCTTCAGGCCAAGTTACTACCCCACTTAAAGGTGATGCATAAATATGTAAACAAGCCAAAGGAATTAGTTTCCACCCCTGAGATATCAGTGACCAAAAACATTTTTGACATGCATGCACAAGTAGGCTTAGAGAAGATTGCTTTAGAAAATATCAAAGAGGAATGAGAAAACCTCTTGGCCACTCTCAAGAAAACCCATCAGAATATCTTTGACAAATTGTAAGTACATTTTTGGCATTACTTTCAAAAAAGGGGGAAATATATATATATTGTATGTACTTTACCTCGAGAGTATGTTCAAAGGGGGAGTTCACATAGTTCACACATTTTTGGTTTACAAATTTTCAAGTCCAAACTTTTGTTGTCAGCATACACATATATGTTTTTGATACTAATGCCAAAGGGGGAGAATGTTACTCCTAAGTACATTAAGAGTTGTCATTAGTAGTACTCATCTATATAGTTGGTAAAAAGAGCAGGACATTTCAGTCGGTCATAACTATATTGTACTCACCAAGCACAAAGATTACTGAGTATAGTAGTCACTGAGCACACAAGATTACCGAGTGACAATATAATACCAAGACAGAGATAGCATTTACCGAGTAACCTAGAGTTCACTTAAAAGTTTGTAATGACACATAATTCAAGGTGAACAACTTTTTACCAAGATAGAAAATGGTTTACCAAGGTTGAGGTGAATATTTAATATGGATGTAATTATTTAATGACTATAATATTAATATTTATTAAGTTTATTATGACATTGTATTTTTAGTTTTACTAAACATAGATATTTTACCGTATGTCTACCTCTATGTTTGATTCTTATGGAAAAATAGTAAAATGAGAGAAAAAAATTCTAAAAAATATCTATGCCCTAGGTATTGAAGTTCTCTTTCTATCAAGAAAAATAAAAATGAAATTGGACAAATACACGATAAGTTATAAGCTATGTAGTCAAGGTATGTCAAAATTACGGTTTAGTCAACCTCAAATGTTAAAAAAAAAATACAATAATTGTTATAATTGCATGACCTCCGTATGGATATTTAAAAACTAAATTTGAAAGAAGCACATTGATATCTATTTTAGGAAAAAAGTTATGCTTTATGAAAACAATGTAACTCTTTGAAAATGATGTTTTCAACAACATACTAGATTTTGTGGGAGAAAGAAAAACCCATTCAAATCAATCCAAAAAAATTTTATTTTTATTTTTTTAGAATCTTGATAGAAAATTCTAAAAGACTCTAATTTACTTCATCTTCTAATATCAAATTGTTTAACAACAATATGCATCTAAATCTGAATTTATTTTTTTAAATGTAGAGTTCGGTGTCTATTCAAGCAAAAAAGTGCAACCCACTATTGTGGGTTCACCCATATTAGAAGCATTTACATTTCAGTTATGTTATTGAATGTTGGTTAAAGAATTACATGTCTACAAAGATTTAGTTGAAAAAATTTTAGGGTTACGGATGGGTGACCCCACAATAATGGGTTACACTTTTTCAGACATGTTGATTTTTGTTGAAATAACACATTTTTAATAAAATATGATGATTTAAGCCATGAGAGGTTCCATTTTGAGGAATTAATTACAAATGGTTAGTTCAAAGCCTCTTAGATTTAAGAAAAAAATATTGATATAACATCTATACTCCTCATTCATACCTATAATGGATTCTCCTTCTCACCTATTAAAATGTTGACAAAAAATTACTGTGACTTTATTTTTTGGTAGATCAAATGAATCCATTTGACAAACCAATCTATGTAGTAAGGTACTATTAAGAAAAATCTTTCTAATGATTATAATGTTAATAAATATTAAGTTTATTATGACTTTGTATTTTTAGTTTTACTAAACATAAATATTTCACTGTATGTCTACCTCTATGTTTGACACTTATGGAAAAATAGTAAATGGGAGAAAAAAAATATAAAAAATATCTATGCCCTAGGTATTGAAGTTCTCTTTCTATAAAAAAAAAATATGAAATCAGAGAAATACATGACCAGTTATAAACTATGTAGTCTTGAGGTATGTCAAAATTATGGTTTATTCAACTTCAAATGTTAATAAAATATGCAATAATCATGATAATGTCATCAAACCAATTGCATGCCCTTCATATGGATGTTATAAAACTAAATTCAAAAAAATCACATTGATATCTATTTTAGAGAAAAAATTATGCTCTATGAAAATAATCTAACTCTTTGAAAATGACATTTTCAACAACATACTAGTTTTTGTCCTTAGGATTTATTTGTTCTACACTAAGGTTTGAAGTCTTGTTTCTTATTGTTATTCATTCATTCTAGATATGAGTTTTATTTAGATACATTATTATATGTTTATTTTTATTTATCTATATGAGGATTTGGTTTTCATTGTGTTGTATCTCTTTAATAATAATGTATCTGGAACCTTTTGTTAATTTCATTTTTGTTAATATCTCTTATCACATCTTATTATGATACTTTATTTTGTTATTCATCACATGCCTACATAATAGATTATGGGTAGTTTTTAGGATTTATTGTCTCTTAGAATTTTATCCTTAAGGATATTGCACTCTTTTATAACATAGGTGAACCTACATATTCTATACATAAGATTTTTGAGCATTTGTATAATTTTTCATCCTTGTATGGTCTCATGTGTTTCATTCCATCTATACAAGGTTATTTTACTTCATTTGTCTCTATGCTTCATCATGATTCTACTCCGTGGTTGATACTACTTTAACTCTCACCTCCCTACATGATACATTTAAAAATATTCATTTATGTGTTGATGATATAACTAGCACAAATATATTTTAAAAATCTCATATTAGCTTTTCTTGTTCCCTTACAGGTTCTCCTAGTGATACATCTCTTACTTCATCTTGCCTTGAGGATTTTTGTGATATAGAGATACATGTTTCATCTTCACATGAGATTTCAAGTTCTTATTCCCTTAATCTTTTGGTCTATTGGTATATTTCTTAAGGAGCCTAGTGATCATTCTATTGGTGCCCAAAAATGATGGTTTGGATTTCCTATGGACTTGCCAATCTAATGTTGGGAAACCTAATCATTTTTTCCAACTAACAAGTTCAACCAAATGGAGGTTTGAACTTCTGCAATTCTGGCTCTACAAAGCCAAGGCTGGTAGGCATGTACCTTAACCAAACCTGTTGATTCAAAGACATTTTATAGTAGATAACTAAATATGAAACTTGTGGATTCTCTCAAAGTGGAAAATAAACTTGAGAGGAATCAAATTGTAAGTATCTCAATCAATAGTATATTGAATTTTGCAAAAAATGAGATGCTTTGATTAATATTAAATGTTTGACAAAAGATATATAAAATGAAATAGATCAAAGGAATAAAATATTACAAACTTTGAACAATGAACTGAATGACTATATTCCAATTATTGATAATATTAGAGCCTTGCTCCTACTTGGGCAATGGATTCAATTCTATATCAATCTTACGTACACCTCAGAGATAGTTTTAATAACTTGAATATAACAAGACCGTCATTTTAAGGGCTTCTACATGAATTATAATTGAAACCAGATTATACAGTTAGTTCTACCAAATTTAACTGTCTTTGAGAGACCAATAGAACAGAGGAAAGTTTTTCAACCACACCTTTCAACTAATGATCAAACTGTATATATATTTCATATTATAAATAACATGAGAATTCAACACAATGAAACAATCTATCTAAATAGATTTATCTGAGAGACTAACCGAAAATAATTGAAAACTATTACCACATGTGAGAGAAAAAGTACTTATCTCTTCATTAATGTTGAAAAATAGTAGATAAGAGTTCATGTTGCAGTTGTGATCAAATTCTATCCTATGAAAATCTCTATTGTATTGTCTCTTTACATTTTACATTATGTATATGTGTGTGTGTGTGTGTGTTTGATTGGCTTTCACACCTCTTTAGGGTGAAAAAAATGTTGGATATTGCTAATGCATGGGGTGGTGATTGATACATTTAATATGTTTAATCACTAAATTACTGAATGAGCATTCATACAATTGTCATTTGTGGTTTGTCACTGATGTCAACATATGTTTTTGTGAAGAGTACAAGCTGATTATGACAGTGTACGAACACCATATGGATGATTTAGAACATGTGAAGATAGATGAGAGAACAAGAAGATGTTTTGATCTTATATCCAAGATTGCATAATGTAAAGTTTCATATTGAATGAGTTATAGATGTTTTGGTGAGGACTGGCTCCTGGACAGTGACAGTGGAAGCTAACAGAGTGAGTCTCTATGTTTTTTGTATATCTTATAGATGATATGGAGTAAGTGTATGTGATCTTAGGAGATGAAAGACAAGGCACTGAAGGATGTTAATTCATCAGTGCAAGGTACAGAATGCTAGATGATGTCAGCTATGACATGTGATCTAGAGAATACTTATTTGTGAGTTGACTTATGAGGTGTAGCATGGAATTTGTTTTGGAAAATGTAAATTAAGGATGTTGATCCTTAATTGTTGTAATAGAATAATTTTATTCTTGTTTTAGGTACTGTGTGTATCTTAGAAAGAGTTTATATAATTAGGAAAGCCAAATGGCTGACCTAATCATGTAGAATGTAATAGGGTATATATGTAAGATCTTTTCTTTGGATAAGATATGGAGAGAATATATGTGATGTAAAAGGAATTGGAAAAGTTTTGAGCTTGTGTCTGCTAGATGTAGAGAAGAGGACTACTAGTGAACTTCATTGGAACTAATCAAGAAAAGATAGTTGTTGTTGGAAAATTAAAAATATTATGTATTTGTTCATATACACTTGTTGCAAATAGTGAGTTCTGAAGGTGGATTTAACCTTCTTTAGGCAATGAGCCTGGGTAGTGAGCCCACCCTTCTTTCTTGACTCCTAATAGGGTCTCTCCTCTAACAAGGACTATGTACTATAATGTTTCAATAAGCTCCTAACAGGGATAAATCTTCTAACAAGGATACTATACTCTCAGTACATCATTTGTGGGTGCTAATTCCCACCAAGGTTTTTACCTTTAACAAGTTTTTCCCGAGAACAAAATATTGTGTTATTGTGTTGGCATTCATTATGTTCATTAGATCTGATATTACTAATACTCAAAGTTTAAAGTTTAATAATCTTTCATACAAATAATTTACCCCACCCCCTCTCAGTTGTATTATTGACTTTTATTCCTAACAAAGACACAACCCTCGTTACAAATTATTTGAAAAAACAATAAACTAACTAAAAAATAACTACCTAACTTTCAGATTTAGATTTGGTCAAAAAACAAAAATAACTTGTAAAAATCTAAGATTTGGATTGGGGATAGGAAATTTGATTTCCCGAACTGGGTCATTTTTATATTTTTAAAATTTAACCATCTTCAGCCTCTCTCGGTATCATATTTGCAGCCGGTCAAAATTCCAGCATTTTCTGAAGCCTTTGATTAGTTAGTTCTATTTATTTGTGTCATAAATTGATGCAAGAGCATTCTAGGTGTAAGAGAAATCTTGCATCACCCAAAAATATTTATGTTTTTGTATTCAATAAGGGCTATCTTGTGTAGAGCTGCTATTTATGGAAAGTTTCTATTTTTAGTAAGTTGGTCATACGATCTCAGAATGTTTTGATTTCATGTGTGGAGGTTCATCTCAGTCATATCAACCTACCAGTAAATTTTCATGGCTAGATTAGGTCTAGTTTTGAAGATATTGAAGATTTTTGGTATTGGTAGCAGGGTACATAAACTTTGAACTTAGTTTTGAACGCTTTAGAGGCCCCGAATGAGGTCAATACTTCGGCTGACTAGAGCTTGCGCAAGTTAGGCATTGTAGAGTACTTTGCACCCTTTCCAGAATGGGGTCATAATAGTCAATCAGGTCAACTGGTGATGACTTATGGTCTTCGAAAGTTGGGTCACCTGAAATGGCAGAAAATGATTTTCCTTCAAAAATTTTGTTTGGGTTTCAAAAGTTATTTTCAGCCGACTTTGATGTAATAAATTGAAAAATAAAATAATTCTAAGTTTGGTCGGCCCTAAGGGCTAAATTTCTAGAACCTTCTCGAGCGGTGGAAATTGCCTATATAAAGAAGGCCCGTAGTGTTGTCTAGGACAGTTCTGGGTAGATCTGGGTAATGATTTGAGGCTTTTTCCTACAAAATATTGTAAGGGGAATGCCCATGTAGCTTTGCATATTGTAATTTTGAAATTTGTAATTCCACACTTGTGGAGATAATAAGAAGCCCATTTTCCGTTCTTGCAAATTGTTGTTGTTTCTCTGTTTCCGTTATGTGTTTGTGGTATTAAGGGGAGCACCCTTCATCATAAATCTTCCTTCCTTTGATTATTTTAGTTTAGTATGGAGAAAATTTCTTCTTGATAATGGATTGGAACTCCTAAATTCTCAAATTTTAGGGTACCACTAGTGGCTCTTTTTGGGGACATATGCTCCCTATGGGCATTGCAAGAATCCAGCTATCTCTGGTAGAAGTAGACCAAGTGTGAAGTCCATTGGGCTATAGAGACATTTCAGATTTCAATAATCAAATAAAATCTCATTTGATGGCCCTAGGCCACCAAAACATGGAATCAACATTTTCCCTTATCAAACACTTGATTCTGATCATGTAACACTTTGAATTTGCTGAATACGATGCCACCATTCCCATGGACAATATTCATTACTTTATTAACATGCTCTAACTTTTGTTCAGCATTCAAAAAGTCATCGGGTGCACTGTAGTCCTTGCTAAATAGAATATTTTCATGCATTTTATTAGCCCTACAAGTAACTAAATTAAGCTCTTCTGCTTAGATGCATTTGTGTACACAATCTACCCTATACTCAAGATGTTAGTTCTCTTCACAAAAAGGATTTGAATATAACTCAGATTCATGAACTTCCTTCTTATCAAGAATCTGATCAAATAGGACACTCGAATAATTTTCACAATCAAGATTATATAATTTCACCTTATCTTTTCATATTTGATGTATTTCCAGCTCGTAGGATGAGCTAAAAAATGTATCACCTTCTACATTTATATTATGAATTTTGTCAACTTTAAAAATATCATTAGGCCTTTTATCTTCATCATGATTCTAATAGGCTTGATTGCGTATAAAATCTTCCTCTAATAATGGATTCAAAAACATAGACAAATCAAGAATAAGTTCATGAGAGCTTTCATCCGGCTCCATAGGTGTTCTATCATACAAGATACCATCAAATTTTATATTAAAATCATCCTTTTGAAAATCATCATCTACTTGATTAAAGAGACTGATATCTTCACTAGCATTATCTCCAGAAACATCTTCATGCTCACCTTCCGTATGCAGTTCTATTTTATCTTCTCTATATGATTCCTAGAAATTGTCATCTATTTTATCTAGTACCCCTTGATTATGTGTTGATCCATCAACTTGTTTATCATGGTGAATTGAGAAATTTTTTTGACTATTCTTCTCAACATGTTTCTGATATTCAATGTCCAATATATCTAAAATTTCTTCTGTAGTGAGAAAATTTTCATCTTGATCTACTTCATTATCTGCATCTACCTCACATGTTAATTTGTCAGAAAAGTCAGCCATACACAAATCAATTATGGGTTCCCTATCCTCAACATTGTCTTCTCTAATGGATACACCACAAAGTATGAGGCTATGGATAAAATTATCATTTTCTTCATATGTCTGGTAAGTATTTTCTTCTTCATATGCATCCCGAGGAGGTATGTAGAGTTCTTCTTCCATAGAGGAATTTTGATTTTCTTCATAGTCGCAGTACTCATTGTATTATTTATCACTTTCATTATAAAATTCATACATGAACCATTCTAAAAATTCCTTCCATGATGAAATGCTATGTGTAGGTAATGACTCGTATGCTTTTATTGCATAATCCCTAAGCATTTTGGCAAATATAATCATCACTTGAACTTCTTCATCAATTTCATAATATTAGATGAATGAATGGAATACTTTTAAATGCCATTTTACTAATTCATTATATTTACCATAAAACCTTGGCACAACTTGTGCAATTTTCAAAAATAACTTATCTAGAAAAAATATGAATCCTCTTAAATTCAATGGCCAGATGCCATCTAAAATATTTTCTCTTATACATTCTATAGTAAATTCTATGTTACTAACTAGGGGATCAATATTCATTCCCTCTAGGTTCTTTCCCTTAGTGGAGTCACTGATAACTTCTGACACACGGAGTCACCACCTTCTTATCAGAAGGAAAATACAAATTGATCTTGAATTCTTAATCTAGAGGAGTCACTTTCTAAAAAACTTATGTAGAGTCACCACCCTTGTCTTCAAGGGAAAAATTTAACTTGGTGTTATGAGTTCTCTCACTTCTAGTGGAATCTAACTCTCTGATCACCAAAAATTTTGAGTAATGTTTTACAAACAACTCCCCAGTAGAGTTGCCAATTTTTTGTTGCCCAAAAATGATGGTTTGGATTTCCTATGGATTTGCCAATCCAATGTTGAGAAACTCAATCATTTTTGCCAACTAACAAGTTCAACCAAATGGAGGTTTGAACTTTTGCAATAGCTCTGCAAAGCCAAGGCTAGTAGGCCTATACCTTAACCAAATTTGTTGATTCAAAGGATTTTTAAAGAAAATAGCTAAATATAAAACTTGTGGATTCTCTCAAAGTGGAAAATAAACTTGAGAGGAATCAAATTGTAAGTATCTCAATCAATAGTATATTGAATGTTGCAAAAACAAAAATGCTTTGATTAATAGTAAATGTTTGACAAAAGATATATAAAATGAAATAGATCAAAGGAATAAAATATTACAAACTTGAACAATGAACTGAATGACTATATTCCAATTATTGATAAGATTAGTGCCTTGCTCCTACTTGGGAAATGGAGTCAATTCTATATCAATCCTACTTACACCTCAGAGACAATTTTAATAACTTGTATATATAACAATACCATCATTTTAAGGGCTTCTACATGAATTATAATTGAAACAGGATTATACAGTTAGTTCTACCATATTTAACTCTGTCTTTGAGAGACCAATAGAACAGAGAAAAGTTTGTCAACCATGTTGGAAACTGCAATTGAAACAATTGTTGTATTGTCATTGATGTCAAAACCTTAACTGGTAAGACTGTTGCTACTTAAGAAAGTACTATATCTATTGAATTGTTGTGAAGGATTGGGGCAAGGTTGGTAACAATAGCACCTAAGGAAAGGTTGAGTTATCTTGATACTACAAAGTGTACTTGACTATGTTGCACAATGATGAGACAGTGTATTGTTTATCTTAGTAAGATTGAAGACTAAACTAGTAGGTGTAACCGAGCAAAAATGGATAAAATCATGTTTAAACCAAGTTATGTTAGTGTCGACTGAGTTAGTGAATGCCGAGCAAAAATCTAGTGTCGACCAAGTATCAGTAAATTGTCGAGGAAGACAGTGTATGCCAAGGAAACAGTCTTAGTAACGACCAAGCATTCTACATGAAGATCGAGTGGATGATCTAGTATTGACCGAGCATCAGCAATTTTATATTTGAAGAGAATTTAATTTTGGAGCCGACATTGTTGAATTCTTGGATTATGTAAAACGTGTTGACTTTATTTATTGATTGTATGGAAGCATTTAATGCACTGTAAAATGTTTTATTGTAAATATTTATGAGATTTGAGATGTTTCTAGAAAAGGAGCTGAAGAATAAAATGTGGGTAGATTCAATGAATCTGACCTAACCCTAAGATCTACGAATAAGATTGAGCAGAAAAAGATGAGTTAACCTAATTGAGGAAAGTATTAAGGGAACCTGAGTATTGGATTTGGTAGGTTGATGCATGGGGTGAAACGGAATGCTGGAAGATAAGTTTTATTGATTGTATAAGTAGAAAAGGATGAAGGTGAAGTGTGGTGATTTCTTGAAGAAAATTTTTGAGAAAATCAGAGATGGAGATAAAAAATTTCAAAGTCGGTAAGTCAACATTTGTGTATGGAATTGGATCTGATATTTGCAAAGTGAGTTGTATTTTTTTTAGATCAATACTACTACTACTTTCTAACCATTGTAATAGTCAAAATCCTTTTAACAGAGGTTGACCCAACAATAATATGTTAAATCCTTTGAACAAGGTTGCATTCTAATGGAGTGTATGTAAGTCCTTTGACCAGACTCACTTTTAACAAGGTGATTGAAATCCTTTAACCGGGTCACACCTGATAGTGTGTATTGTAACCTTTGATAGGGTTGGCTTTTAACCGAGCTCAGTTCAGAAGAGTGAAAATAATAGTAGCATGTTACAAAGTGGTTTTTCCCACATTGGGTTTCCACTATAAATCCTAGTGTCAACACTTGTGTGAATATTTTGGTTTGAACATTTTTGTGTTTTGCAAGTTAGATATAATGCTGGGTAGTGGACTACAATGTTATATGTTTCTATTATTGAATCAGTGATGACCGATTTTGTTTTGGTTGGTTGATCTAATTTAAAGTAAAGTTTTAAGTTTTTTTATACATCAAGACCTAAGAACAACTGATTCACCCCCCCTCTCTATTGTTCTAAATCATATTAACAATTGGTATCAGAGCTGTGTTGCTTATTGGTGTATTCAGAAATCAAGTTTAAAGGGACTTGAAGCAAATGATCAAGATGTATAAGAAGGAGGTACCGAAGCTGAATAAGGAGAACTTCCCTACATGGCAAAGCTTGATGAAGCTGCATCTGGCCAGTATTGGTGATTCTACAAAGTACTACATTGAGAATGACTATGTCTCACCTGTTGCACCTTTGACTACCGAAGAAATGAGAGCTAAGCAAGAACACAATTAGGCAATGCGGGAAATTGCATCTACCCTAAGCTATCCAAAATTTGAAGACATTAAGAACTGTACAACTGCTAAGGAGATGTGGGACACTCTTGCAAAGATCTATGGAGGTGACTTGTTTGTACTGAAAGAAAAAGCTGAGTCTCAGAGGTAAGTTTTATGAAATGAGAATGCAAGAAAATAAAAACATTGCACAATACTCTGGTAAAATAAAAGAAGTTGTAAATGCTATTAGAGGAGCCAATGGAGCTATTGATGATGAAACTATAATTGGGAAAGTACTAATAAATTTGTGTCCTATATATGCTATTAAGATCTCAGCAATTCAGGAATCTAGATGTAACTCTGCAAATGCACTTACTTTGGAAGGTTTGATTGGTAGGCTAACTGCTTTTGAACTCTCTAACTATGATAATTTCACTGTTGGAAGTACTGGAAATGTTGAGTCTTCTTTTAAGTCACAATTAGTTTTGAACAAGCCTAAGAAGGAAAAAGAAAGATGCACAAGTGAAAGTGAAAGTGACAGTGACACTTATGATGAAGAACTTGAAGATCTAGAAGCTCTTATGGCTAGAAGACTAAGAAGAGGAAAAGGAAAGTATAAAGGTAAACTCCCTATCATATGTTTTACATGTAATAAGGTCAGTCATATAGCTACTAGATGTCCTGATAGGAAGGATAGAGATGGTGAAGGAAAAAGAAAACACAAAGATAGAATAGATGACAGAAGCTACTAAAGGAACAAAGACTACAAGCGAAAAGGTAAGAAATCTTGTTACATTACTGAAGAAGGAATTGACACTGATAGTGATGATTTTGAAATTGAGGTAGTCTATGTTGCAATGAAAGATGAATCTGATGAGGATGAGAAAACTACATTGATTTCCTATGTGAACAAGAATGATAAATGGATTATTGGCAATGGTTGTTCACATCACATGACTGGTGACAAAGATAAGTTTGAAACTTTATATCATTACAAAGGTAAAAGTGTAACATTTGGTAATGATGCACCATGTCATGTTAGAGGAAAAGGTTTGATTAAACTGACTGATAAGATATCTTGTGAAAATGCTTATTGGGTTGATGGTCTTAATTATAACTTGTTAAGTGTTGCTCAGATGAACAAAACTAGTTACCGAGTAGAATTTCATCACAAGAAAGCTAAAATATTTGATGCCACTGGTGAATTGATTGGAAGTGGAGAGCAGACTAGAGGTAACTTGTTCTATCTTGACCTATCTGAAGAAACATGTATGATTGCACAACTTGATGATATTTGGTTATGGCATAAAAGGCTATGTCATGTTAACTTTGACAATCTAGTAGAGATAAGTAAGAAGAAGAAAGTAAGAGGTCTACCTAGACTGAAGAAACCTGAGAATGTGATGTGCAAGGAATGTTAGTTAGGAAAAATGACAAAGTCAAGTTTTAAGAGAAAATCCTTTACTTCTGAAAACATTTTAGATTTGGTTCATATTGACCTTTGTGGACCCATGGGTGTACAAAGTTACTGTGGTGCTAGATACTTTATCTTGTTTGTTGATGATCATACCATGATGATGCATGTAATGTTTCTAAAAGAAAAATCTGAAGCTTTTCAATTTTTTAAGTGGTATTTGGCTAGAGTTAGTAGGAGACAGGTAGGAACCTAAAATGTCTTAGATCTGATCGAGGTGGAGAATTTACATCAAATGAATTCAATCTTTTTTACAATGAAAGAGGAATTAAAAGATAGATTTCTGCACTTAGAACTCCTCCACAGAATGGTATAGCAGAAAGAAGAAATAGATCTATCTTGGAATGTGCAAGGACATTGACAATTGAAAAGAATGTGGCACAAAAATACTAGAAAGAAGCTATAAGCACTACTATCTACACTCTTAACCAAGTACAAATCAGAAAAGAAAGAAATGAAGCTGACAGTAAAAGAGAACCAAAAGATTATAGATCTTTTGTGTATATTGAAGAAATAGATGAGGCAAGTAATAGACTTGCACATGATGCTGAGTTTCGGGTAAGCAATGTCGAGCGACAGATAGATGCTATCAAGCGTCAGGAAAATAGTGCCGAGAAAGAACAAGAACATGCCGAGCTACAAAATAATGTTGTCGATTATCAGTAAGAGGTTGCCAAGCATTCAGAAGTTGAATTTAACAATCTTGTTGAGGAACCTAATGAAATAGAGGATAAAAGAGCTGAACCTATTTTGGAAAAATATGTAAGAAGACATCACAAACCTGAACAGATGATTGGAGACAAAAATACTGGAATCTAGACCAGAAGTAAGACTAAGGATCCAACATGTCTACTTGGTGAATTTGAACCCAAGTCAACTAGAGAAGCATTGGAGAATGAAGATTGGATACAAGCAATGAATGACGAAATTGAGTAGATTGAGAAGAATGATACTTGGACTCTACTACCGAGACCTAAAAATAAGAATGTTATAGGAACAAAGTGGGTGTTTCACAATAAGATGAATGAAAAAGGTGAAATCACTAGGAACAAAGCTAGGCTAGTATGCAAAGGCTACACACAAGAAGAAGGAATAGATTATGGGGAGACATTTTCCCCTGTAGCTAGACTGGAAGGAGTAAGAACTCTACTTGCATATGCTTCTTATAAAGATTTCAAGGTTTATCAAATGGATGTCAAATCTACATTTTTAAATGGTATACTGGAAGAAGTTTACATAGAACAACCAAAAGGTTTTATTGATCCAAAAAAAAGACACATGGTATGAAAACTAAACAAAGCTTTATATGGATTGAAACAAGCTCCTAGAGCATGGTATGAGAGGTTGCATAACTATCTGATGCAAATTGGCTTTTCAAGGACAAATGATACAAGAAATCTATATATGAAGGATGAAGAAGGGAAAGGTATCTTGTTAGCAAAAAAAATTTTTGATGACATTATTTTTGGTGGACAAGAAGATTTGTGTAAGAGATTTTCAAATGAAATGCAAAAAGAATTTGAAATGAGTATGTTTGGTGAGATTAAATTCTTTGTTGGTTTACAAGTATATCAGATGAAGAAAGGAATTTTCATTACACAGTCTAAGTATGTTAATGAAATACTAAAATTTTTTGGGATGGAAGATTCTAGTCCAATGAGTACTCCTATGGTTACTAGACAAAATTTATCTAAGAATGATGATGCTGCAAAAGTGAATTAGACTTTGTATAGATCAATGATTGGAAAATTGCAGTATGTTGTACATAGTAGACCAGATATTGCACTAGCTATTGGGATTGTGGAAAGATTCTCTATCAATCCTAAGGAAACGCACATGATGGTGGTCAAGAGAATTATGAGATACTTGAAAGGAACTCCTGACTATGGGCTATATTACAAGAAGGATGACAAATTTAAACTAAGAGTATATACTGATGCTGATTGGCCAGGAAATGTAGATGACAGATAGAGTACTAGTGGTGGAGATTTCTTTCTTGGATAGAGATTAGTTTCCTAGACAAGCAAGAAACAAAATTGCATTTCCCAATCTACTGTCAAAGCCGAGTATGTTGCTGCTACAGTAAACTATTCAAATTTGGTATGGATAAAACAATTGTTGGTAGGAATGAAAGAAGAAATCACTGAACCTGTTGTTATTTTCTATGACAACACAAGTGCTATCAATATTTCTAAGAATCTCATGATGCATACAAAGACAAAACACATAGCAATCAAGTATCACTACTTGAGATAATTGGTACAAGACAAAGAAGTCCGACTGGAGTATGTGAATACAAAGGAACAAGTAGCTGACATATTCACTAAAGGTTTACCTAGAGAAGCTCATGAGTACCTGAGAAGTCAATTAGGGGTCCTTCCCCTAACTGAGGCTACCTAGTCAAGCTAGGAGCACTACATCAAATATGCTACAAAAAAATATTTGACAAATTGATGCAGAAGATTGTCACACTTTAGGACTTCCCTAGAGTTGTGAAGAAGAAGTAAAGACAACAAATCAGTCATAAGAAAGATGACAAAGGGAAAAAAACTAAGCTACAAAGATACTATCTACATCTATTGGATGTATTTTATGTTGTTGCTTTGGCATTTTTTTCAAAGAGGGAGAAGAAACTGATATGATAACACATGATACTGATAAATAAAAAGGAAGTCTAAAAGATAAGAGGGAGATGAACTGAAAATGAAAAATCAAGATAGAGGGAGATCTGATTACTTCTAACGGTCACAGAAGGATGGTTTATAGATATAGATTCTAAATCAGAATGAAGCTAAGGATATTATAAATTTTCTCTGATGGACAGATAATTTTTGGATTGGTTGGTAATCCATGTGTTATTCAAGTGATATCATATGGTGTTGCCATCAATGCCAAAGAGGGAGATTGTTGGAAACTACAATTGAAACAATTGTTGTATTGTCATTGATGTCAAAACCTTAACTGGTAAGACTTTTGCTACTTAAGAAAGTACTATATCTATTGAATTGTTGTGAAGGATTGGGGGAAGGTTGGTAACAATAGCACCTAAGGAAAGGTTGAGTTATCTTGATACTACAAAGTGTACTTGACTATGTTGCACAATGATGAGACAATGTATTGTTTATCTTAGTAAGATTGAAGACTAAACTGGTAGGCTTAACCGAGCAAAAATGGATAAAATCATGTTTAAGCCAAGTTATGTTAGTGTCGACTGAGTTAGTGAATGCCAAGCAAAAATCTAGTGTCGACTGAGTATCAGTAAATTGCCAAGGAAGATAGTGTATGCCAAGGAAATAGTCTTAGTAACGACCAAGTGTTCTACATGAAGACCAAGTGGATGATCTAGTATTGACCGAGCATTAGCAATTTTATATTTGAAGAGAATTTAATTTTGGAGCCGACATTGTTGAATTCTTGGATTATGTAAAATGTGTTGACTTTATTTATTAATTGTATGGAAGCATTTAATGCACTGTAAAATGTTTTATTGTAAATCTTTATGAGATTTGAGATGTTTCTAGAAAAGGAGCCAAAGAACAAAATGTGGGTAGATTCAATGAATTTGACCTAACCCTAAGATCTAAGAATAAGATTGAGTGGAAAAAGATGAGTTAACCTAATTGAGGAAAGTATTAAGGGAACCTGAGCATTGGATTTGGTAGGTTGATGCATGGGGTGAAATGAAATGCTGGAAGATAAGTTTTATTGACTGTATAAGCAGAAGAGGCTGAAGGTGAAGTGTGGTGATTTCTTGAAGAAAATTTTTGAGCAAATCAGAGATGGAGATGGCAAAGTTTCAAAGTCAGCAAGTTAGCATCTGTGTACAGAATTGGATCTGATATTTGCAAAGTGAGTTGTATGTTTTTCAGATCAATACTGCTGCTACTTTCTAACCATTGTAATAGTCAAAATCCTTTTAACAGAGGTTGACCTAATAGTCATATGTTAAATCCTTTGAACAAGGTTGCATTCTAATGGAGTGTATGTAAGTCCTTTGACCAGCCTCACTTTTAACAAGGTGATTGAAATCCTTTAACCGGGTCACACCTGAGAGTGTGTATTGTAACCTTTGACAGGGTTGGATTTCAACTGAGCTCACTTTAGAAGAGTGAAAATAATAGTAGCATGTTACAAAGTGGTTTTTCCCACATTGGAAATCCACTATAAATCTTGGTGTCAACACTTGTGTGAATGTTTTGGTTTGAATATTTCTGTCTTTTGTAAGTTAGATACAGTTGGGTAGTGGACTACAATGTTTTATGTTTCTATTATTGAATCAGTGATGACCGAGTTTGTTTTGGTTACTTGATCTAATTTAAAGTAAAGTTTTAATTTTTTTTTATACATCAGGACCTGAGAACAATTGATTCACCCCCCCTCTCTATTGTTCTAAATCATATTAACAAACCACACCTTTCAACTAAAGATCAAACTATATATATATTTCACATTGTAAATAACATGAGAATTCAACACAATGAAACAATCTATCTAAATAGAATTAAAAACTATTACCACAAGTGAGAGAAAAAGCACTTATCTCTTCATTAATGTTGAAAAATAGTACATCAAAGTTCATGTTGCAGTTGTGATCAAATTCTATCCTATGAAAATATCTATTTTATTGTCTCTTTACATTTTACATTATGTATATATATATATGTGTGTGTGTGTGTGTGTGTGTGTGTGTGTGTGTGTGTTTGATTGGCTTTCACACCTCTTTAGGGTGAAAAGACAAAACCCTTATTACAAATTATTTGAAAAAATAATAAACTAACTAAAAAATAACTACCTAACTTTTGGGTTTGGATCTAGTCAAAAAACCAAAACACCTCATGGAAAGCTAAGATTTTAATTGGAGATGGGAAATTTGATTTCCCGAACTAGGTCATTTTTAGATTTTTAAAATTAGACCATCTTCAGCCTCTGTCAGCATTATATTTTCAGTCGGTCAAAATTCCAGCATTTTCTAAAGGCTTTGACTAGTTAGTTCTATTTATTTGTGCCATAAATCTTCCTTCCTTTGATTTTTTTCGTATGGAGAAACTTGCTTCTTGATAATGGATTGTGAATCCTAAATTCTCAAAATTTAGGGTACCACTAGATTCATCACCTTCTCATAATGTAAGTGATGATTCACTTTATTATGCACACTTTTTAGTATATTAAGTTAGTTATTTAGTGTTAATGAACATCCAAATATACATGGTAAATCCTTTGTATCCTTATATTATGGTTACATACACAATGATGCTACATTGATGTATGTGTTTTGTGCTACCTTAGTTGAGAGAGCTAAAAAATGGTTTGGATCATGTTATGCTTATTGTACATTCTTTCATTCTTTATCATGTGCTTCTACACTCTACTTTTTTCTTGTGACTTTCATGATTTCCTTCTAGTGGCCCTTAGTAGATATCGTGGATTTTTATTTGCATGATGATGATATGTATCTTTTGAGATCCATAATGACTCTCCTTTAGATTATTTTTTATGTTATTATGATGTATTTAAGGACTAACCTGAATTTATTTGAAAAAAATCATAGTTTTGTTGGCTAATAAGGGATACTCGGATTGGGAGCATGGGCCCATTCAAGAAATTAAAATTTAGAATTTTTGAGTTCATGTTTGCATTTACAAAACTTATATGATTCAATTCCATGACCATAAATCTAAATGAAGGTGGGAAATGACTATATGTAGAGTCAAATGTAGATCTTGGGGGTGAGTGATGATAGGTGTTGGGACTCAAATTTCAGTTTTGAGGTACCATGTAAAACACTTGCTAAAGTGCTCCTTTTGGTCCAAAATGCACATGTGAAAAGGGTGTTTCGGGTCCTATAATGAGTGGAGAATTATTTGACACCTTGTTTATGTCCCATTGAGTTAATTTGAGCCTTCAGTTCGGGTATTGAAATGGGTTTGCATCAGTTCATTTCTAGGAGGTCTCTAAGTCAGAAAATTTCTAAGTGTGAAATTCACTGGGAAGGGCCAGTTGAGGGTTGAGTAACTTGAATTCTAATGAGTGTCATGCAAATCCAAGAGTGGGGACATCTTTAGTGTACTTCAATTGACCTATGTTCCCGATTTTAGGTCACAGTGACAAGTTTTGATAGGTCTTGTGTTTCCCCTTCCGGACGTGTTTTCTCATAATTGCATAATGCACTTCTTCAGTTATTCTTGGAAGCCCTGTTTGTGGAGCTGTACCTTTTGCCTGGTGATTGGTCAAGAAGAATTAATGATAGATCTATATTGTAGGCATGTTCCTCTTCTGGCATGTCCGTTTCAGTACTTTTCAAAGCCAAATCCATTTCCAGTTTTCACTATTTTGCTGAAACCCAAAAGTTCAGAAGTTTTAAGGGCTATATTTGACAGGGTGTAAAAGACACCTATGTGATCTGAGGAGCAAGCTAATGATTGGGTCATGTTGCAATCATTTTTTACTCCCACCATGCCAAATCCAGAACCATGACCAATCCGTTTGACCAAGTTTCCAAGCTCATTCCATTTGCAGTTTTTGTTGTTTGGACAAGGTGCACTGTGCGAACTTTTGTCAGAAGCCTACTTTGACAGCTTGTATCTTTTGCCCAGGTGATCTAAATTGCAATCCAACTACTCCCCTATTTTCCAAACATGAAATACTTCCATGACTTGAGATGATGAGTCTTGGTGAATCCATTTGGTCAGTTTTGTGAGCCCTTTCCATTTGCAGAAAATTGAATTTCCCAGTTGTATTGAACTATTTGTTTGTCGGGGGCCCACTTTACGAGGTTATAAATTTTGACCAGTCAAACTTATCAATAAAATTCTTATTGGTCTGCATTGCAAAGTTGACATATCACTTCCAGTTTGGATTTGAGCTTTCTGCCAATCCATTTGATGTCTTTTTGAAGTCGATTCCAATTGCAACTTTTAAGAGTTTTCTGCATTTTCTGAGTGTGTCTCTATGAGTACCTATTTTTATGAGGCCATATCTTTTTCCCCGCTGGTGCCCAGTTCGAAGCAGTGATTGACCTGTGTTGTGGACATCTTTATGTGCTTCCGTGCCAGTTTGTAGCCTCCTCAGACCTTGTTTGATATTTTTGTCAGGATGATTCCAGATGCAGTTTATTAGGTTCTGACAGTGTGTTTGTAGGAACAGAATGAAACGAGCAACTTTGAAGGAAAGTAACTTTCACCTCGATTGTCATCATGGGACGTCGTTTTGCAGGATGGATGAGTATGTATTAGAGAATGGGCTTGTTCAATGGTGGCACCCAATCAGGTGATCTTGTCAATTTTTAAGGCCACTCCTAGAGGTCCCTAGCACCATTTTGACACTTTGGAGAAAGTGGTTTTCGACTTTTCAATTTTATGGGTATGATCAAACTTTGGTTTTGAAGCGTGCAGAAGTTGTTTGAAGCCATATTCAATGGGAGGTGGTGTTTATTTACTGCCAGATGGCAGTGATGCTTATACTTGTGTGGAGGTCTCATGAATGCCAGAGAGGAGAATATAATGGGGTGTAAGAAACCATCACAATATGAAAAAATTGTTTGAAAAGTATGACATTGACTATATTTGTCAAAGATGATCCTTTTTTATTCCCCGATGGGAGTGATGCATATGCACTTGCCAAGAAGGTTGGATGTCACAAGCAGATAAAACATACGGAGGGTGTCTCTAATACTAAATATTGTTGACCGAATGCTACTTTGAGTGAGGGACATGCCAAGTGGTGATAATTATGGTCATGCTTCTTTGCAACGACAGTTTAGCCATGGTCATGATCATAATGATGGTCATGAAGGTTCTCGTGCTGCTAAGTATTTGAAGCATCACCTTTTCGACAATTTGATAAAGCATCCCCAATTTGCCACAAACACCAAGCTGGCTTTAAGTGAGTGTAGATTTCTGACACCAGATAGCTATAACTGAAATGTATCAGCAAACTGATTCTAAATTCTTAAAGGAAGAGAGTAGTATGTATAGAGATGATGGCTCAACTACTTCAACTACTATCTTAGTAGGGGACCGGCTTTATGTTGCCAATATGGGAGATTCACAAGCGGTAATGATGAAGGCTGGCGAAGCTGTTGCTCTTTCTAAAGACCATGAACCAAATAGGAGTGTGTACTACGAGCATGAAGTGGAGCTCATCCAATGTAAATACAATGTGGTTGTGGGGGCGCAATCAAATGGATGGACCGATTTTTAAAAGAGAGGACTACTCATGTTTTTAGGGAAGACCAGCACATGAAGAGAGGGGGCACTCATGCAATGCCTCACACAATATAATGAGGGGCTCTCATATCAAATGGCGTGTCCATTTTGAGAAATTTGTGCAAGCAAAGGGGATAGCCCACACAGTAAGTTATAGGCTTTGCGCAAGTAGAATAGAGGCTTATTAATCTTCCCATCCTGCTCATAGTCATTTGATAAAGGCTTCTCACATAAGCAAGGAGGGAGGCCAATGTACCCAGGGGCCTTACTCATTAAATGTGAGCAAATAAATAGAGGAGGCACATTTCATGAAGTAGATACCAACGTATATGGGAAATGCCAATGGGAAACTCACGCAGTGAACATGGAAGAACCAGTGCAAGAAGATAGAGGATATGTTGTTTGCTGCTCACATTTTAGAGTATTTGGCTTGAAGGCAAAGGGAGTTAACTCAAATGGTGGTGAAAGAAAGCATACTCTTATGAAGATCTATGCAAACAAATGGAGGAGGCGTGTTAGCTCAAAGACCTCATGCAAAATGGCTGGCAGTAGGTTTTTCTTAAAAAGAACAGTCGATACTTTTCTCACACATTTGCGATGGGCATTGTTTTCATAATATTCATAACCTATGACATTCACAACGCATGGTAAGTAAGAGAACTGAGAGGCTCTTAGTGGGCCTGATTGACTGGTGGCTTCTATGTGGCGATGGGCCCCCACATATTTTGAGCCAAAAGGCTACTTAGACTTTAAAACTTTCAGAATTAATATCCCACATTCACCCCAAGTTGTAAAATTCTAGTGTATATTTGCAAATCCACTCCCTTACAACGTAAATTGAAATAGAGGAAGCTTTACACGTGCAAGCACCAATGCAGCTACCTCGGTTTCCATGCCAGCGGAGCCCGAAGGAAAGAAATTTTGTAGACTTGATCGCAGATTCACTAAATGCACCTGGCGGTTAGTAGACTTGGTTGTGGATTCACGAGAAGATTGGCGGTTAGAGGAATTCATTTGGCGACTTGGAGATAGTGCAGTCGCGTGGTCGCTAGAAGTTTGAGTGGGTAGCATAAGATGTTGGCGATTCAGCAACTAGCCATCACTTAACCGCATGCCAAGTCACAAAATTTGGGCGATCAAGACAAAAGATTTATGAGATCACGCGACTATGTAGTCGCCAAATCACCAAGTTCAGGCAGTTAGGTTCAGAAAATCATGCAAATTGGAGAATAAGCTAGTCGCATAATTTTCAAATAAATCAAGAGTTAGTCAAATTTTCTAGCGACCCGAGGATATGCTATGCAGATTGATCCGAGGTCAGAGGTGAGTTTAAATGGAGTTAAGCCCATTTTAGAGCACCAAATCAGAAGGTGCCAAGTGGCAAAATCTGGTATGCCTATGTAAATAAAATGAATAAAATGTAATATTGATATGCAAACATAAGTATTCACGCACAAACATTTGAAAATTATAGGCAGAACATTACAAGATAAAACATTCTAATGTAAGCCAAATTTTCAAATACATGTAACGGGCAATTCCTGGAGGCTAAATAGCAAGTGTTATATATTGTCGGAAAGGTGAGAGAACGAGGAATTCATTTCTGAGATCAGATTTGATGCAAGTCCTGTTGGTTTCCAGATATTTGCAGTTGAATGAAATAGGGGCCGAGGAGATATTTTGGAAATATCTGAGTTTGTTGAATCTGGTGATTCACACTTTGTTTCAGTAGAGGACAGGTGCTTTCAGGAGAGAATGATGCAGATCAAATGTTCAATTCAGATGGGTGATTCAGCAGATGAGCAATCCAATAAGTGTCCTTGTATGATTCCTTTGGAATGTTCTCCCCCTCCTTATTCGACACTTCTTTCTGTGTACGGGGTTCCATCTTGGTTCTGAATTTTGGTTCTCCCAAGGAGAAATCTAATGCAAGTTCCATTAATGCAAGCTTGGTTCTGAATTTACTATTTTAGCCTAAGTGTAATGTTAATTTGAGGGTACTGAAATAGGTTTTATCAATAAAATAGGACTGGAATCTCATTGTAAGTATTTTGATGTCTCTGTGTGTTTTGGAAGTTCTTATGAATTGGATTTGTAAGGCAATGTCCAATTTGTTGTTTACAAGGTAGACTGTGAGTTTGTCCATAAGTTTCCTTCAAGGGGGGAGTAAATCTGGCTGGATAATCTTTGAGAATTTCAATAATGCATAGATTTGATGATCATGTGTTTGCAGTGAAAATGGTAGTCTATAAGGCGGGGTATTGATTTTAGGTGTTTTTGAATTGATGAAGTTTTGTGGATGTTTTCTCAATTTGACTCCGCACCCTAGGATAAGGCACTGGTTTTACACTAGACTTGCATCCAAATCTTTAAAATCAATCGACCTTTTTCCTTTTCTATTTTAGTGTGTGGAATGATAGATCAAGTATGATGGGCTGCAAGCCATCCCCTGATTCACTCAGAGTAGTGAATCCCTTCATAGGACATTAGTGTTCTATCTAATCCATGTTTATACCTGCTTATGATTTGTAGAGAAATTATCATTTGAGGTAGATGTTCATAGGTGTACCCGCCTAGGTCCATGGAGCCCAAAGTGAAGAAGGAATTCATCCTTGTTAATTAGTATTTCTCTTGCTAGGAAAAGAGCATCAAAAGGGAGAGATCAGGTTTATGGTCTAGTTATTTCCCCCTACAACAAAAATAGCTAACAATAGGCATGGGCTAGGATAATTTTATTTGTTATATTTTATCCAAACAAATGCCAACATGCACTCCAATCCATGCATAAAGGATAACCTAATTGTCATGAGTCCAAACAAGAAGGGAGAATCAAATGATATGTGATTTTCACTATTATAGGGACCATTTTTTTCTATTTCTAGTACTACATTTGGACTTCTACATTGAGTTGAATTCTATAATCTATTCAATTATTTTTGCTACACACACACAAACATATATTGCTAACACAAGGATTGGATCATCTCTCACTATTACATATGTATAGGAATTTTACCTTAGTGGATGGTGTGAATGTTGTCATCCTCACCAAACAAGCTACAACACCTTTGACCCATTTAGTTATTTAAATTTTATATTTTGAACCATATTTGATAGCACGTAATTTATGATTTTACAATCAACATATTTATTAGGTAGAATTTTTTATCAAATACCATTCCCTCTAGATTCTAATGGATAATAGTGTTAGTCAAACTATAGCGTGTGCAACTTATTCAAAGTAAACATATTAATCAATTCCTAAAACATACAATATGCATAAAATATATCTACTAGATCCTATATATATATATATATATATATATATATATATATATATATATATATATATATATATATATATATATATATATATATATATATATATATATATATATATATACTTTAATTATAATACACATGCATCTACCTTTGGTGCAGAGTTACAGTTATTTGAAAAATAAAAATAAAAAATATTTTTGCAACAAATTTCTCTCATGCATGTTGATGTGGCATCATATTTGATGATGTTAACCTCAACAAACTTGCCAAATAGATTGTTTCAAAAAAATGAGAGTTATTTAAAATTACCACATAATATTTTTAGAGGCAAAAATATAAGATGTTAAACCATTAGATCACCTCCTCTACATGCATAATATGAAACACCTATTCTTCTTTATTTATGTTTCCATAAATTTCTTGTTCAACACATCCTTATGCCAACTCTTTTCAGAAAATTATCATTCAAAACTACCATGACACGAGGTTTTGTTTGTTTATACTTTGACATCAACCAAAGTTCATGTTTAAATCCAAACACTACTTCTATATATTCTTCCCATGCACAATTTCATTTGATAGAAAAAAATTTCCACGACCAATTCAAGACAACCATTGTCTATCCAACCATCAAAAACCTAAATATTACAAAGAACAGTTAAAAAACATAGTCCTTCCCTTGTAAGATTTAGGTTTCTAATGGTTGGGTGGACATTGTTATCTCTATTTGAGCATTAATTGATTGTTATTAGTATCAAAAAGTTAATCAGTTAGTAAAGGTTGGAATAAGGAGACAAATAAGTCAGTCAGTCAACTAGACAAAGCCTTTACATCAAGAAAAGACAAGGCAAAACTTCAACATCACCAAATACAGGTTTGACCAAGCACACTATCAAGCGTCTGGAAATTACCAAGTACCGATCTAGTGATCCCCAAGCATTCATACACACCGAGAATCAGTAATTTATTGAATAGAGAAGGCAGTGATTACTGAGTAAAATAGGAAATGACATAGTAATCAGGAATGACACATATATCTATGAAAATGGTTTACAGTGATCATATAAATGGTTTACTAGGATTGAGACATATTTAATATGGATGTAATCATTAACTTTTGTGATGATTCCTATGTAATGGTAGATCTAGGTTATTTTTGTATAACGTTAATCTTAGGTTTTCTAAGATGATGTAAATCCTAATTAGGTCAAGTTAGTTTGATATATAATTGTAAAGATATCATTGTGATCATGTATCATGAAGCAGTAGCCACACTAAGGACATCAAGAGATCAGGCACAGGGTTTTATGACATAAGATTTATGAGAGGTAGAATCAGTTTATCAAAACACATACAAGGCTACCGAGAAGGACTAAAGGATACTTTCATCACATTGAGGTGATATCTATTTGTTACTTCACAGATATGAATCAGACAAGTATTAGTTATCATTTTACAGATACTTTATTGTTATCAATTTAACCATTGTAGTAGATCAAAATCTCTTAGTAGAGTGGACTTAACAGTTCTTGTTTAAATCTCTTAACCAAGTATAAACATACATTTTGTTTTTGAAATCCTTTAACCAGGTAGATCTAGTCGATCTTTTTGTTACTCCTAATAGGGTAAGATCATCAGAAGTGATCACTAATTGTAGCCTTAACTGACATACTTTATTTACTTCAGTAGTGAAGAATTTTTGGGTGTCATCTCCACCATAGTTTTTACCTTCTAACAAGGGTTTCTGCATAACCAAAATATCTATGTCAGGAATATTTAATTTCATGTATGATTTATTAATTTTTTTACATGCACTTTACATTTTAAATTATATGAATGTATGTTATATCAAACAACAAAATTAGTCGGTTAAAAGATATCTACTATTGCAAAGTGTTAAGTGTTAAAAGTTTTTGAGGGTACTAATTCACCCCTCCCCTCTCAATACTTTATCTTTCAAATCCCAAAAATTGGTATCAGAGCTAGATCTCTTGTTAAGGAAGTTTAACCACTGAAGAGGAAAGATTTAAGGATGGAAAGATATAGGTTGGACAAGACTATTGAGAATCAAAGGATACTAATGCAAATCTTCATTGAATAATTCAAGAAATCCAAAGATGAACTAAAGAGGTTACTGATTCAAAGAAAGGATATGGAAATTTCATACAGTGAAACTGATTATCATGAAGAAGAGATACATGACCCATTTGAGACATCTGGATCTAGATCTAGTAGTATATTTGATGCATCTGAAGGAGAAATATCTAATTTATCTAAAAGGAATCTACATCTTACTGAATAAGTCAAAGCTCTACTAATCGGTCAAGAGACACAAATGATTAGGATGATTGATGTCATGAACAATGCTAGGCAAGAAGAACAAGAAAGAAACTTGGCTATTGAAGACATGAGACAAATGACTAAAAATATTCAAGAGAAGGAATCTGATATACTGATACTCATTGAGCATCACTTTGAAATCTCTAATCAAATGGTTGTCATAAGTCAAGAAGTCAACTGAGTAAACAGCGAGCTTACAAGGAAACTAGAAGACATCGGTGAACTAAGAGAAGAAAATGGAAGATTAAAAAATGAAGTCAAAATGCAACAACAACATAATGAAATGATCAAGAAAGTTGAAGATAGTTCTAAGAAAATAGATAAATTTTTGATTAGTCAAAAAGGACTTGGTAGTACTACTGGTTTAAGCTATATCGAGCCGGGAGAGTCATAAAGACAAGCTAAAAAGAATAATGCCTACACTAACCAAAGGCCAAAGAAGCTATCATGTTATCATTGTGGAAAACTGAGCCACACAATAAATTTTTGAAGGAGCAAAGAAAAATGTATTTCTAAATCCACTCCTAAGTTTAATGGTTTTTGATTAAGTAAAATAGGTTTTACAGGGATCTTGAAACTCACATCAGTTTAAAGTCTTGAGAAAGTAAAAGATACCAAACAAAGATAAGCAAAACATAGTAGCAAGAAAAGGCCACCACAGGGCCAAGCATAAAAAATAGAAAAGAAAAGGCCAAGCCTAAAGGAAAAAAACCAGAGTATGTTAAGCCAAGCTCTTGAGCATGGTGGATGCATTGTTTTCCAAGGCCTCTGTCAGTTGAACAGTATCTTTGACATTTTGCACCTAGGAGCCTTCATCTTCCCCCCTGTTCTTCCTAGTTTTTGCCCTAGTTCTTTTTCCTGGACTTTCTGTCTACTCAGTATCTTCTTTCTTGATCCCTTGCTCCATCTTGGGGTCCAGTTTTTCCTCCATCTTTTTTATCAACAACTTTAAATTTTTATTGGAGTTTTTGATGATATTGAGGTTTTTCTCAGTGGCTTTTTCCAAACTTGTCATTTTGGTCTCCATGTCTAGGACCCTGGTTTCTAGGTTAGGCATGTTCTCTGTTGTCTTTTCCTTATTGCCCTAAATTTTAACCTTGATGTCCTTGATTTCATGGTGAAGCCATTTAAAAGACCTGAACCGGTCCAACATGCTATTTTCAGTGTTATTGAGAAAGTCTATTTCCATCTCCCTAGCCTTGTCACTGAGAACAACCAAAGCTAGGTCTATCAGTTCTTCCTTGTGGACTTTGCCATTTTTGTCCTCCAGGATCTAAGGGTATACAGCTTCTTGTATAATTCCCATATGAATAGTGTTAATATTAAAATTCCTCCAGACTTTTTTACCCCTGCTAGTGTCTTGGCTATGATACTCCCCTCTAGAGATCTCTTTTGTCTCATCAATCCTAACATGTGATAGATTGGTGCCTTGCTCATCCTTCTCTTCTATTTCTAGGGCCTAAATATTAGTTTTAGTGCTTGGGGAATGGGGTTGGGGGGATTTATCCTCACTGATTGTAATATCAACCAACAGGTGGCCAGAAGGGTCTTGCATTGTAGGGGTATTCTCCTTGCCCTATTCCTGCATATTCGTAGAACTCACTCTAGCGTTACCCTCTTCTTCATCTGATACCATTTCTCCCTCCTTTTCATAATACTCTTCTTCTGAGTTAGCCTCCTTCCTTTCTTGCTTTTTGGGGGGAGATTCCCTCTTGATAGTTTTCAGAAGCCATTTCTTGGAAGGAGACCCCTTGCTCTGTTTCTTGAATTCCACTCCCTCACTATCATCTGAGGGGATGCCAATAGAGGAACTAGAGGGAACATAATTTGAGCCATATTACACACTTATGGCCTTGCTTTCCCCAATTTCCTTACCCATGATTTGGGTTTTAAAGTGTTCGTATAACAAAAGGATTAATCCATCATGCAAGGTAGGATTTGCTATTTTCTTATTTCTAAAACCAGTAATATTCTTAATCATAGAAGAAAAGAGACAGTACAGAATATAAATCTTGATATCATGCCTAAAATGGTTAAGCAAGACAAAATGATAAGTTTAGCTTCTATCAAACTTGGTGTCGAGGGTAATGTAGTAGGTGAGAACCCTCAAGACATACTGCTAGAGCATCTTTAAACTCCCAAGAAGGTAGTAAGAACCCACTTTGACAATGGCTTTCCTGTCACTCTCATCCCTTGCAAAATTTTTAACAGTTGTGTCAGAGAGTTTCTGGTCTTTGTAGAATTTTTTCTCAACAATAGGAATTCCAAATGATCTAAATGACTTCCTCCGTGACATTAAACTTCTTACCCTCAATCTCCACCAACCCATCTTGCCAGGTTTTGACAAAGATGTTGGTGATTTCCTTCCTATACCCATGGAGCCGTTCTATAAAAGTGGTAACCACCCCTTTCTGTAAGGCATTCCAAATCTTTGTTCACCTCTTCCATTTTTCACTATCTCCTTCCAACTCCCTTCTAAGCCTTTCCCCTACCCTAGCTATCATGCTAGATCTGGTGAGCCACTGGTTCTGCCGAGTAATTATGCTAGCCTTCTTTCTAATAACAGCTGCTATCTTACTAAAGATAGCTTTTTTGGAATGAGTACTAGATATGGGAAAGGGCACCCTTAAAGTGTGTGGAGGTGACATGTTAATAAAACTCCTGTGATACCACCATCTCACACAATGAGTTAAATAACTCCTCCTAGTAGGCTTGAAGCAACAATGATAATTATTGATTAAAGCTACGGTACTTTCAAAATCAAACCCATTCAGAAAATCTAGCTCGCCTTTATGGAAAGCATCATCATTATTACTTAAGTTATAAGTATCCTTGCTGGCATACTGAAGGGAAATCCAATCAGCATACCAAAAGGCATCTAAAGTGAGCACGTGAGTGGAAAGATCAACATCCACGAGAGAGGTCCAAGTGGCACTAAAAATGATGACATGATTAGGAATTTTGCCACGTCTGAGAGACTGTTGAGTATCAGTCATGGCTATCACTGTATGAACAACAGATTTGGAACAGAAAAAAATTCTACTGCCAATCTGTGTGTTTGAACTAAACAGCTCTCTGAGGGCCTTTAAGGTGTCTAACATTTTTTGGTAGGAGTGCAGGCCGCCTAGATGGTACTTTGGGTTCCATCTACAATGTTTCTACTAGTTTCCTCTTGCCTTATTTGGCTAGCTCGCTTTCTTCCTGGGGATTTGAGTTTAGCCCCTACATCGGCTCTAGTTTTTCTCCTTGTTGCTGTAGGGGAGACTAGGGATGGGTCTCTACTTTTTGTTCTCTTTTTTCTTTGGACCTTTGTCCACCCCTCTTTTTCTTCTTTATATTTGGCAAAGAGTTCCTCCATTTTAGAGAGTTGTTTTGGTGTTATATAACCCAAAATAATATCCATTTGTTGGACATTGTCTAAATCCTATATCTCTGGGCAGATGCTTAAGGTCGGGAGAACATTTGGTTTACTCCTAGATGGGCTAGAGAAGCATTCTTAAAGAGGGGATTCGAAGAGTCTGGGACAAAGGAAGCAAAGGTGGAGCTAGGGCATGAGTCACCCCCTTCTCCCTGACCTATGACACCATTGTTTTCTATGGAGTCATGAAGAATGTTAACCTCCAAATCTATTCCTTCAGATTGGGGAGACCCATTTTGGGGAAGATCCCCGGCTTCAGGGGTAACCCTTACTTCTTGTGATTTTGGTGTCTCCTACTTTTCCTCTGGATTGCCCTTTTTTTCTAGACTCTATGACTCAAGTCCTCTGAATTAGAGAGAGGCATGTTTGGCTTCCTTGGGGGACATTTAGAATCTCCTGACTTAATCTTTTTAGCAACCAGAGCTTTCCTTTCTTTTTCCATGATTATGCGTGCAAGAGATGAACTGGCTTTATGTCCTACTTTCTGATAGTGGAAGCACACAAAAGGGATACTTTCATAATCAAGCTTTTGTAGGTGTTTGCCCAGTTTTGATTGGAGAACAATGATCTCTAGCATATCTTGACCCTTTTCCACCCTATGAAGATCCTTGCATAGGTAAGGTGACTTTTAGCTATAGTCACAGGATCAATTGAGAGCAAAGTCCCAAAGGATCTGGCAATGCCATCAAATACATCTTCAACCCAAAATTCCAGAGGGAGTTCTGGGATCCTAACCCACACTGGGGCCTGGACAAAGAAGGAACCATTGAGGTCGAGCTTCGGTGTCCATTTTTGCACCACAAGGGTAGCCTTGCCAATAGACCAGGTGCCCGCACAAAGGATTATGTCAAGGTCTTCTTTGCAAGAAAACTCAAAGTATAAAAAGCCCTTCAACATAGCCATGACCTGGACTTGCCCTTTTAGTTCCCATTTCTTTTTAGCAAAGATTCTCGCTATGTCTATGTTGGGTCTGGACCCCACAAACTTGCCCATGAGAGTATGATCCATTGAGGCGATGTTGTGGTCCACCAATTCATCTAGAATTTTTATGATGAAGTTTCCTTTCTCTTTATTAGAAAGATCCTTAATAGAGGGGAAGGAAGACTTGCCTGAAGGTTGAATGCCAAAGAGTGTAGACCACCGGCATAGTGAAGCTTTACCACTCTGGTTTTCTTCTCCCACTCCAGCCTCTCTGCCTAGGTCTTTCTGCTTTACCCTAGGGACCCCGTCTGTGACCTCTTTGTGCCCCAACCCCTGTTCCTCAGGAATGCCATTACCAACATCTTGCTGAAGTTGCTACCCAAGAATCCCACCCGTAGTAGAATTCAAATTCAAACTTCCTCCCACTCGCCCGTCACCCGTTTCCATCACCATTTTGAAAACTAAGAAAAATCATGAAATACAAGACCAGATTTTATATCTGGGATATATTCCTTTAATCAATTCTAAAGGAAATTTTTTAATAAATGGAAATTACAGAGTCATGGTCAATCAAATAGTAAGAAGTCCCAGTATTTATTACACTTGGGAATGAAAACCGTTGGGAAACATTATTTGGATTGGCACAATAATTTCAAATTGGGGAGGAAGATCAA
Source organism: Chamaecyparis obtusa (assembly GCA_027943335.1). Lineage (NCBI taxonomy): Eukaryota > Viridiplantae > Streptophyta > Pinopsida > Cupressales > Cupressaceae > Chamaecyparis > Chamaecyparis obtusa. The sequence goes on from BSBK01003652.1 coordinate 103,126, forward strand.
GATTAGAGCTCAATAAAAAAATAGAAAAGATATGGATTCATATATATATATATATATATATATATATTTCTTTTAGTTTTTTTATTGGTTATGGGTCTAAATTCTGAAGATATTTTTAACTATAAGAATCTTAAAGTATTTTTCCAATATTCAAAGGACTATGATACATACTACGATTGGTATGGTGGGAAGCAAAAAGCTATTTTGAAACTTTATAAAAAACTCTACATAAGTGATGAAAGTGAAGAAGAAGAAGAATTTGAGTCTATATATGAAAAAGTAATAACATTTTTTTAAACTAAATGTTTATTAGGAAATATTGGTCGATGAAATCTAAATAAAAAACTAAGTCTTGATATACCCGAGAATGAAATTTTATTATTACTATAATGGTTATTGTTATAACTTTAACAAGTTTGGACATCAGGTACATGAGTGCACATCTAAATTGAATAGGACTCCTAAGAAGCCCTACATGAAGAAAACATTATCACACTTTCAACATGCATTGACACATATGGGTGGCTACAAGTTGAGTCCCACTTTTGGGTAAAAAGTGGAAGTGTTTTCCCTTTTTTTCAAATTTTGTGTCAATTAATGTCTAAATTTGAGGTACTTAGAGATTGAATCTCAAAACACTTTAGTAATATAAAATCTAGCTCTTGGAGTCTACTTTTTAGATATGTAATTTATTTAAATACCCACACGTTATAAATGTCTTTTTAGTAGGAATGTTTAAAACCCATGTTTTCAAAATGCTTGTTTTAGGACCATACCATAGCCATGTACAACCACCATATTTTGACCTAAATAAATGAATTGCTGCAAATCCTTCTAGGAAAATATACCTAAGACACCAAAGATTGATGAGCATATTTTTCCTTTTTTTTTAATTAATTTTCAATTAACTATAAAACACATTTTTTAAACCTGCAATGTATGACCACCATAATTTGATGAAAATTTTATATTTTTTCAAAAAAAAATTTATTTTAATCTTCAAGAGAATTGTATGTAGGTTGATTTCATATAATTTATTTTCCAAAATACCTAAAATCCAAAAAATTATTAAAGTTTTAGTGAACCTCACTATTTTACATTTAGGTACCACTTTTAACTAATAAATAATGCAAAAATAGAAAAAATAATCATATCACTATAAAATTCATATTTTTGAAATTAGAATAGTGAGAACTCTAATGGGTTTTTGTTTCATAAAAAAATACGATCAGGAAGGCCCTCAAAAAAATACAAGGCAGATATTTGGTCTTCTAGTGCCTTAACCAAATTTTTGGAGGTCAAGGTATAGGCTTGGTTCCACCAAACCTAAACCAAACCTATTTTGAAACAAAATTTGAGGCGGATTTGTGTTTCCTGCTCATGTCTTAAAAAAAGGGTGCTTGTTATTTAAATTCAAAAAATGGGCACCCATTTCTTAAAATGCATTTTTAGTAAAATAAAAAAAAAAATTTAAAAATTGGAAATGAGCACCTATTTTGAAAAAAATGGGCACGCATTTTTTGAATTTTGAATCGAGCTCCCTAACCTAAATCGGGTGCCCAATTTAAACGACATCTTCTAATTCTACAAGACTTCCGTTGAATTGGTACCTAACTTCTTGCACTTACCCATATCACAAGAATGCAGGATAAAGATGAAGCAAGTCTAGACACCAAAAGAACATAACAAAACCTATCAATTGAGAAGGCAAGGTAATGCATATACTTGGGATTACAAAACATGGGTTAATTGCACAACATGTGGAAGGTATGGACATATAGAAGCAAATTGCATGAGAAAGAATTGGAGAGGTAGATCTTGCAATTGGACAAGCACTCGTATGGCATGTTTAAATTATCACAAAGTTAGTCGCTTAAGTAAGGATTACAAAGACCGAGCACCAGAGATACAAACATATGAAAATGGCAATACAATTGAGGAAATCATGAGGATAAGAAACACAATGTGGAGAAAATCATCAAGTGATAATGTAGAATCAAAAAATGTAGTAAACGACACCTCGTCCATTGGATTGGGTGACATCACCACTTCCACCGAAGTCATAAAGGTATGTATGTGACTAAATTTCAAATTGCTTGAATAGATCTAACAAACAGTTCCTTATATCTAGTGTTTGAATACCAAATCTGCATGAAACAAGATGCACTATGGTTTTATATGTTTTGATCTTTAATTGTATATAGTTGGTATAAGAAAGACCGAGCATGTATTTTCTACTCGATAACTATTGGCAAGGTTAACCAAGTTATGGTACTAACTAAGTGATATCTTAGTGTTAACTAAGCTTATGATTTTTTAAGTATACATCGAGTGCAACTACTCTTACCGAGCTATGTTAGGTCAAGCATTTAATGCTAAAGTTTGAATGGAAATTTGAAATTCTTCTAATACACAGTGGACTTAATCTATTTTTCACATTTGTGAATACAAAGAATGGAGCGATTTCAAGCAAGAACTGAGTAAAAGGATTCAAGAGCAATTTGACTATAGATTTGAAGGTTTTCGAGAAGATTAGTCACAGTTACAAGTAAGTTTCGTCCTCACCGAGTTATTTTGGTGTTATCTCTTGAAGCCCTAATTTTAAGAAAAATGGTGCCCTCATCAAAAGCTCAAAAATCTAAGACTGGAACTGAGAAGAATGTTAATTTAATCAAGTCTGCAACCTGTAATGAGCCAAAGTATAAACTACATATTGAGATTGCATCGCAAATTGATAAAACTAGATCATTTTTTAGCATACCACCTAGGGTTTTGTTGGTTGAAGATATCCACACATATATACATTGTAAGATTGGTGAAATAGGTGATTTTGAGCTCCAATCCACCTTCTAGGAGTGAAGTGTCGATAGAAAGCTCAAAGATGAGCACACACATTTGGAGGTAAAAAGTTTGGTTAACATCCTGTATTTCCCAAGGGTTTTCAAGAATGAATGGATCGGGATTGTATTGAGCCATGTGCACGAGGGTAAATTATGGTTGGATGAACTTGTGAAAATCACCAAGGATATAAATACATGAATTCACCGGTTACCCCATAACTGGCAAGGCTAAAGCACTGAGGAGTGCACTGAGAAATGAGATTGAAAAAGCTACAGGAGCCAAATGGGATAGTAGAGGCATGTGAATCAACACCATTGTTAATCCTAAGACTAAGTTCGATGCATATGCTATTGGGTGAACCCACAGTAGTGGGTTACACTTTTTTGCCTGAACGGACACTGCACTCTACATTTTGAAAAAAAAAAATCAGATTCAGATGCATATTGTCGTTAAACCGTTTAAAATCAGAAGATGAAGTAAATTAGAGTCTTTTAGGATTTTTTTTCTAGATTCTAAATATATTTTTTATTTTTATTTTTGAATTAATTTGAATTGTTTTTTTTTTCTCCCACAAAAACTAGTATGTTGCTGAAAATGTCATTTTCAAAGAGTTGCATTGTTTTCATAAAGCATAACTTTTTTTCTAAAATAGATATCAATGTGATTCTTTAAAATTTAGTTTTTTAACATCCATACAGAGGGCATGCAACTAGTTTGACTACATTATCATGATTATTTCATATTTTATTAATGTTTGAAGTTGACTAAACCGTAATTTTGACACACCTTGACTACATAGCTTATAACTTGTCGTGTATTTGTCCAATTTCATTTTTATTTTTTTTGATAGAAAGAAAACTTAAATACCTAGGGAATAGATATTTTTTAGAAATTTTTTTCTCTCATTTACTATTTTTCCATAAGCGTCAAACATAGAGGTAGACATACGGTGAAATATCTATGTTTAGTAAAACTAAAAATACAAAGTCATAATAAAATTAATTTATATTAACATTATAATCATTGGAAAGATTTTTCTCAGTAGTACCTTACTACATAGATAGTTTTTTCAAATGGATTCATTTGATTTTCCAAAAGATAAATTCGAAGTGATTTTTTGTCAGCATTTTAATATGTGTGAAGGAGACTCCATTATAGGTATGAATGAGGAGTATAGATGTTATATCAATATTTTTTTTCATCTAAGAGGCTTTGAGCTAACCATTTGTAATTAAATCCTTCAAATGGAACCTCTCAAGTCTTAAATAATCATATTTTATTAAAAATGTGTTATTTCAGCAAAAATTAGCATCTCTAAAAAAGTGTAACCCACTATTGTGGGGTCACCTTATTAGCTACAAAATATTTCAATCTAGAAAACCTAACAGTGTGCCATGTGGAGCTGTGGACATCGCTTATAAGATGGTGAAGAAAGGTTTTCAATTGGACCTCATCAAGCTCTTATTGAAATAGTTAGAAGAAAACATGAGAAGCATCAAGTCAGAAAAGTCTAACACATGTAAGTTTGGTCCACTGGTACTTTTCATATTTTTCTATGTGCAAATTATTTTCCCCTTTGTCAATAATGTTGATTGGAACACTGACCGATGAGTCACTTTACAAATAAATTATTTTATTCAAATTTTGGGACAAGATTTTGTTAACATTATGGATGTATATTTTGAGCAATTCAAGGACCAAATGATCCAAAGGAGTAGAATACCAGGTCAATTGGTTGCGTAGTACAAAGATGATATATATTTCTTAGTAGACATTGACACCACTACAATCAAGGCGGTTGAACCAAGAACAGTTTGGCTGGTACCAATGGGCTATGAAATTGACATTGACCAAGATTCTAGGTCAATAAAGGCTTTACTAGCTGAGCCCAAAGAACCACAGGAAACTAGGTTTGAAACCTATGAAGAGGCCAAACAAAGAATTAAAATGGATCTATTCAGAGTCAAGGTGATTAAGAAGTCTAAGAAAATGATGGATACATTACTAATACAATTTGGAGATGATGAAGAAGAGGACAAGGCATCTGAAGATATTCTGGTTGAAGTGGAAATAGAGGAACAATTACTGCTAGGTAATAGTGAGCATGATGAAGAGGCGATCGAGTTAGATAAAGACATACAGTCTACACTAGTGAAGGCCATAGGAAAGAGGAAGAAAGTAGAAGTACAAACAAGAGCAAGGAAAAGGTCTACAATAGTTTCTTCTCCACCTCTAAAGAAAGGAGTTGTGAAAATTTCTGGGCCCACTCATACAAAGACATACCAAAAGAAAAAGAGAGGTGCACAAGCCACCTTCGAGCTACCAAAGAAGAGGAGAAAGTTAATAAGGGAAAATGATTAAATTGATGAAGAAGATCAAGAGGAAGACCAAGATAAATTTAAAGTGGTTGTAAATAAAAATCAAACAGTTTATGAATTAGCTAAGGCAATAAAGGAAACTAGCAATCTTAGCAACCCCAAAATGAGTTAGTATGTACATATGTCTATCGAGGATCAACAAAAGATAGAAGAAGCAATCATACAGATGATGATCAAGTTTTAAAAGGTACCAGTTGAATTTGCAAAATATGTACCTAAGAGTTTGTATGATAAAGTGTCAGTAAGATAGACTTATGCCTTGTACACTGAGAAAAAGATGAGGGAACATTCCTGATATTGGCTATGCCTACACTATCAGTTCTTGAGATTAAAGAATTGATGACATAGTATTCAAAGATATTTTTAGTGAAAAGTAGAGCACTGAATATTTTGGCAAGTAAACTTAAGGATGTTGATGAGAATAGTCAACTCTTATGGACTACAATTCTTACTGCCCAAGCAGAAGCTGATAATTTGGCATTGGTAGTCATCTCCAAGAAGAAAAATAAGAATGAAGTAAAATGCATACACTCGAATGATGCAAATCTAGCTCCTAAGGAACTGATTGATCTATCTGACACTGAGGTACCAGACACTACCATTCCTATTGATTTTTATCTAGCAAGTTATAGAGAAGAGTACAAGGATCTGTGTGTGTGAGTTTGTGACCTACAACACAACACTTCAATAGGATAATAACATCACTTGTTAGAGGAAAATGAAGATTCAATTGAAAATGCTAACAAGAAAAAGCATCATATTTCTCTCTAATTAATGTGAGTATGAAATAGGGGTTAGTTGTTCTCAGATTTAACCCTTAAAATAGTGACAATCTACACTAAAATGAGAGATTCAAAGTGCATGTAAACAACCTAAATGAGAGCATGAAATCCTAATTTCTTCCATTAAAACCCAAATTGAAGTGTTTTCTACTTAATAAAAGCTTGAAATCATGGAAAACAACTATCAATCCAAGCATTAGTTCACAAATTCTCCAAAGCATGAGAGTTCATAATCATGGATCATGAAGCCACAAATCCATGAGCAAATGATAGTCTAAACATTAAGATTGGAAGCAATTAGCAATGTGTCAAAGAAGCCTTTCAAAACCTAAAGGAGCTAGAAGAAGAAGGAAAGCCTTTGAAAGCTCTCTTTTATAACATTTGGAAGAGAATCAACGGTCGAGATGCATCCATGAGGAGTGGTTGAGATGTATCTTGGCTTGATCCTTGATCCATGTGCAAGCCTCCTTGTTTTAAGTTGTGTTTGTTGTGTTTGTTTGATTTAGGAGATATTTATACATTTTTCATAATTAATAAATCTAGCCTTTGCTTTTGATGGGGTTTAAGTAATTAAATAGGCCTAGAGTTAATAACCTTGATTTTTGCTTGAACTTTAGTGATAAATGCTTGATTTAGAAATTGATGGGGTTTAATGAATTTTTGAGAATTTATACTAATAATCAAAGATCAAATTATCATAATTAAGGTTACATACCAAATTAAGGGCAAATAGGGCCCTAGGTTCTGTCAGCCCAGTTCTAGGTGATTACATTTGCCCCTCTTTGAATTGCTTTGCGAATAGAATAGGAATTCAAAGAAAATCTTATTCAAAGCGTGATTCAAGAGGTTTACAGAGTAGTGAGAACTACTTTGAAATTGATAATTCTGAGCTTGATTGAATGAAATCCTACCTGGTTTCCAAAAAGCTATCAATTTTGAACTTGATTGAACACAAATTGACAATACTGATTTCGAGCCTGATTGAACAAAAAATGATAAAAGAATTATGAGCTTGATTGAATGAATTCTTGCTTGGTTTCCAAAAAAAACTGTCAATTCTGAACTTGATTGAATGCAAATTGACAATACTGATTCTGAGCTTGATTGAACGAAAACTGATAAAACAATTCTAAGCTTGATTGAATGAATTCTTACTCGGTTTCCAAAAAAAAATGTCAATTTTGAACTTGATTGAATGCAAATTGACAATAACGATTCTAAGCTTGATTGAACAAAAATCGATAAAAGAATTCTGAGCTTGATTGAATGAATTCTTGGTTGATTTAGAAACTATCAATTCTGAGCTTGATTGAACAAAGGTCAATATGAGATTTGAAAAGAATTTTCAGTTGAAATTAATAGTCTTAGCTTGATTGAAGAGAACTGTCATGCCCCTGGTGTTGAAAAATTTGATTCAAAGCATTAAACTTTGGTATGATTATGCCCCCTTGGGACTGAAAGTGGAACGAATTGGAATAAACTGATTAGGGTCAAGCATTACAGTGATTGAATTGACCTCAAGTCAAGCATAGATCGACTAGAAAGAATTTTCAAGCTATTTAGATCAATTAAAGTTCCCTAGAAGCACTATTTGACCAAGTTTGACCAAGAATTTGAGAAAATTAACCAAGATTGACTTGTGTTGAAATGATATCCCAGCATATAAATCTAATTTTCCTTGCCCACTGCATTAGTTTCGCACCATTTTGCCCTTGTTTGATCGTGCTTTGACCATTTTGACTTGTGCCCTTTTTTGAATATTAACCTTGCTGTGTAACTCTATTTTTACGGCATTGAGCTAATAAAAATCACCCGTTTCAATTTCAATCCCAAGATTAGGCCTCTATGATGTCTAATGAAGAAAGTCCCTTAAGGCCCCGGGGCTCCCGCGAGGCTTAAATAGGCCAAAAATTGACTTTTTACTATTCATTTTCACTTTTACCCCTTAGAAATTCACAAAGCTCTGAGTAGACATGGTGTTCCCCATGAAGAAGCATCGATTTGAGAGGGCTAGATGACATAACCACCCAAGGCATTATGAGGCACTTGTGAGTATTCGATAAACGAACCTTTTCAATTTGAAAATTTTCAATTTCACACATTTCCATGCATTTTATAGGCCAATTAGGGTTGTGTTGCATCCCATATATAGGATTGCATCATGTCAAACCTGTGTCACCTCCCAGATTCTAGATCGCATCTGATATTTCTTGGATCGCACCCCAGCAGGTCGCGTATGGCAAAATTTGAATGTTTTTAGGCAAAGTTTAGGACAGGCTCACATCCGGTATACTGAATCGCACCTCATATTTCTTGGGTCACACTTGGTTTTAGGGTCACATATGGGGTTTCTTGAATTGCATCTGGTATTTCAGAATCACATCTAGTTTTTCTGATTTCTTAGTGCGATTAATTTGTCCTTCTCATCTTTTTGAGCATATTTGTGTCAACTGCCTTTGGTCTAACTCTGACATAGTACCCCTATTTTTTGTTGTGTAGGTCAAGTTCCCAGTTGTATCCTTTAGATCACTACAACTAGCCCAGGTGTTGGCTCTTTGGGATCAGTTGAGTGATGCTAAGCAGTAGATCATACGACGTTGCAGTTTATGGAGCTTAGTCGATTTACCTCACATTCAAGTAAATTGAGGTCTTCTCACAGCGCTGGAGGAGCGATGGCATTCAGAGCACAACACCTTCCATTTACTGAGTGGTGAGATGATAGTCACCCTTGAGGACATGTGGAGGATTATGCATATATATGTGATGGGACACCGCATTGAGTACGAGGGCTCTGGACCTACAGCGATTGCTGATGTGAGGAGACTGTTTAGGGATGATACTATTAATGGCCATTATCTGAGTTGGGACCATATGGTCACCAACTATGCCCCTCTGCCTCCATCTCTCCCACCGCATCCACTATGAGCTCACCCGGCAGCATCATCCTCAAGATCATAATCAAGAGCATCCTCAATGCATGGAATAGAATCCTCGGGAGCAGTGAATCGAGGATAAGGATACCTCATGTAATGGGTATGATACACAGAGAGTATGGGTCACCCCTCCCCAGAGAGTAACAAGACCGCTATTACATAGAGATCAACATGCACAATGACCTGTTGGAGGAGATCAGGATCAGTGATAGACATAGCAGGATGCTCCAGCAGGTGGTGACAGTGATAGACTTTCACAGTGTGAGCAAGAGAGAGCAGCATTGAGGTTACAGGTGGCTACCCTCATGGCACAGTTATCAGAGAGGGACTCATAGCTAGCATGGGTTCAAGTTGAGAGGGATACATAGATAGCCTAGCTGAGAGGTGACAGGGATACTTAGTTGGCACAGTTGAGAACTGAGAGGGATAGGTATGCACATACAGCCACCCATCAAGGATAGAAGGCCACATATTACTTCACCTTGTATTGTGCTATGGTTCCTACTACATAGAGGTCTCCATTGTATTCAGTCATTGCTCAACAGTCAGAGGGGGCCATGCCACCACCACCACCATGTCATAGAGTGGATGCACCCCCTCCCAATCCTCCTGCAAAGGACAAGGGGGCCAGTGGGACATAGACTGTTCATGTTGTATTTTTGGACATCTTGTATATCATGACATATCCTATATCTGTACCATTTTTTGTATCATTTGTACTGTCATATCTCCTAGACTCTATTTCATGCTTTTGATACTTTGTTTCATGCTTTGATATGTTGATACTTTGATTCATTGGTGACCTCTGATAGATACCCTTTCTCATGGACATTTTTTATTATATATTGATGCTTGTACTGATTCTACCATTGGTATTCTTTATCTGATGTGTCTCATCTTTCATGCTTTCAATTTCTGCACATGTGATATATGATGTTTGTCTTATGCTTGAGATTTTTGATGTGATAGTCATGCTTGGTCTAGAGTAGATAAAGTGATGATAAAATGATGTCATAATACATTTCACTGATATATGCTCATGTTTTTGTTATTTTTAAAGCTTCATGAATGTATGGATGTATGGATGTACGAGATGTATTGCGACAGTATGTATGGACATCTCAATCTTATTTATGTATGAATCGATGTGAATGCAAAATGCAAGTGGTTTTATGATATGAAATGATTTATGAATGTAAATGAATATCAGTGATTTGTACTCCATCATTTTTTTTATTCTATTGCTTATGATTCCATGATGTACTTGGTCAAATGGTTAATATTTAAGTATTTTCAGCTCATACCATGAATGCTTTAGATAGATGTTCAGCTTACATCATTGCTTTTAGAATAAATCTCAGTTGATAACATTGCCTCTAATAGTTGAATCCACATTTCAAGCTTATGCAAGACTAAAATGAATGCAGCTAAATTAAAATGAATGCAATTTAAAATGAACTTCAATGCAACTAAAGACAATGAAATGCATCTAAATGAATCCTAATGCAAATTAACATGACATGCAACTAAAATGAAATGCAATTAATATGAAATGCACCTAGACACCTAGGAAAGTCACTATTTTATTCAAAGCGGGTTGTTTTCATCATAGAACCTTTGTGTTAGAGGGACCTCTAGAGGATAGTACAATTTTCATGAATAGATTTAGAAATTCTGAAAATATGAATACCTCCTCATCATTTTCCATGTTGAAAGACAACCTAAACATTAAAGCACCTAGCTATAAATGTTGTCAGTTACTTACTGATGTATCTTTGTTAGTTGCTAAATAGGCAAGGAAATAGATCCAACCTCACTAAGGCTTTCATAGGAAACAGGTCAAAGTATACATGGCATTCCACTACAAGGTGGAGGCACTTATAAGTAGACACCCATTCCGCATGATCGCCTTAGATCATTGGATTTATTACCACAAACAGAAAACAAAGAAAATATCATGCCCCCCAGTCCTTGTTTCTCTTAATCCAAAAATATCATCGAGTTACTCATGGAAGCATAACTTAGCAACAATTGATAATAAGAAAAAGAAAGATTCTTTATCCCTTATCATGTTCATCATATTTACAGAATATAAACAGACAATTGTGATTATAGCATTGAAAACCACTCTTGATCTATTTTTTGCAAACACATGCTTTAAGAATTATTACCAACAATTCATGTCTTCATTGATAAGTGTCTCACCTATTGTAGTGCTTAAAAACATTGTTTTCATCATGATGTTGCGTTAAGAAACACATCTTGAGATCTAGCTGGTGGGTGTTGAGAAACACTATTTGTCATAGTTTATAGTCAATTGCGGACAAGGGTGGTATTGAGAAATACTGGTGTTCATAGTTTAAATTTTCATTGCAGACATATCATCATGTCAACAAATGTGATTATGAATGTGATCCAATGCCCCCTAGAAAAATAGTTTACCTAGGACTCTAATGTGGATAGATTCCAGTCTTAGGAAGGTACAATTTGTTTGAAAATTCTTTTAGGACTTAGCACGTCACGAAAGTGACTGGAAAATATATACAAGCTGATACTTACATTGGCCAAATGTGCAAGCGTTGTCTTGATAGATAGAGCATTGATTACAAGTAGCACTTGTTTACTAGGTTTTCACTACTTGGCCAAAGTTTTATTCTATTTTTGCTATCATGGCGCCTGTTTAAGAGGTTTTCACCAAGACACTTTTTTTTCTCTTTTTCATTTTTTTGTTGTTTTGTGATTTTCTATTTTTTTTTTGGACCCACAAAGGTGCCTATTGCTAGGTTCTCACCAAGATGGTAATTTTTCAGGACGTTTTCCATTGTTTTTTATTTTTTTTCAGGATTCATTTTCTCTATACAGGGGCTTCCTTAAGAATCTTAAGCATAAAACCTTTTTAGATGCAAAGTATTGATAGGATCTAGCAACACATCTCCTTCAGGCGTAGCCAACTGATAGGCTCCTGATTCGAATCTTGTTGTAATGACAAAGGGACCTAGCCAATTGGGTTCAAATTTTCCCTTTTGTTCTCTATGTTGTTGGTTTTTTTGGATTTTCTCTAAGAACTAGATCCCCAATCTGAAAGCTTCTAGGTTTCACTTTCTTGTTGTATCCTCTTGACATTCTTTTCTAGTAAGCTTTGAGATGATCAAATGCCTATTGTCTGTGCTTGTCCAGCAATTCAAGCTCTTGCAATCTAGAGATTCTATAGTCTTCATCAATGACTAAATGTTTCAGTGATACTCTTAGTGATGGAATCTCTACTTCAACTGGTAAAACTACTTTTGACCCATAAACTAGTGCGAATGGAGTTGCACCACTTGGAGTTCTTATGCTCATTTTGTAAGCCCATAAGGCTGGATTTATTTGTAAATGCCAATCCTTTCCTGATTTGTTTACTGTCCTATGCAATATTTTTAGAATGTTCTTATTGGATGCCTTAGCCTGCCCATTACCTTGAGGGTAATAGATTGAGGAGAGATGCTGAGTGATTTTAAATTGAAGACACAACTCATCTATGTCTTTGTTCTTGAATTGTCCCCCATTGTCAGTCACAATTGACGAGGGCACGCCATAATGGAAAATGATGCAATTCAAGATGAACATAGAAACTTGTTTTCCTATTGCATTGGACAATGGGATAGCTTCCACCCATTTTGTGAAATATTCAGTTGCGGTGATGATGTATTTGTATCCACCTGATGAATTGGGATAGATCTGACCAACCAAATCAAAGGCCCATTACTAAGAAGGCCAATGTGTTATGAAGGGAATTAGCTCTCTAGCTGGTGCATGTATGAGGTTACCATGAATCTGGCATTTCTTACAAGTTTTTGCAAAATGAATAGCATCCTTTTCCATGGTGGGCCAATAGTCTCCAACCCTTAGGAGTTTCTTGGCTAATGAAAAACCATTTGAGTGTGATCCACACACACCTTCATGAACTTCTTTTAATACATGATTAGACTCTTCATGTTCTAAACACCTAACAAGCGTGCAATCTAGACTACATCTAAACAAGTCATTAGCGATGATCACATAGTGAGATGCTGCTCTTATAAGGGATCTTTTTTCATTTCTAGAATAGCCTTCAGGAATGATTTGGTCTATGAGATAAGAATAGATAGAGGCATATCTGGACAACACTTGAGTTTCAAGGGCATAGACAATTTGACATGCAGGGGAATCATAAGCTGGAAAAGGGAGTTCTTCCACCAAGAAGTCATAGTGAAATTGGTGTTCTTCCAATTGTAACATAGATGCTAAAGTAGCCTTCACATTAGCTACTCTATTTTCTGACCTTGGGATCTATTGAAAAGTGATGAAGACAAAGTACTTTCTCATATCATCCACCATTGTTTTGTAGGGCATAAGCTTTTCATCCTTAGTTTGATAATCACCATTTACTTGATTGATGATGAGCTATGAATCCCTGTATATGTGTAATTCAATGATTTTCCACTCTATTGCAAGCTTGAGCCCATTCACAAGAGCTTCATATTCTGCCATATTGTTGGTGCATGAAAATATCATCTTATAAGCTTTTGGGATTTTATACCCTTGTGGTGTAATGAATAAGCAACCAGCTCCTGATCCTTGTTGTGTGAAGGACCCATTAAAGTACATTTTCCAAGGGTGTTTGATTAGATGCATAATTGATTCATCTGGAAATTCTATCAACAATGGCTTATTATCAGTCAATGGCATCTCGGCAAGTTGATCAGCAATCACCTGCCCTTTAATAGCCTTCCTAGCCACATATTCAATATCAAACTCACTTAGGATCAAAACCCACTTAGCCAGTCTTCTTGTAACCATTGCTTTATTCAATAGGTACTTGAGTGGATCAATTTTAGCCATTAGTTTCACCTTGTGTGCTAGCATATAGTGTCTCAGTTTCTGAGATGAAAACACTACCGCTAAGCATGCCTTTTCTATCATTGAATAGTTTAGCTCATATGTGACCAATGTTCTACTGATGTAGTATATGGCTCATTCTTTCTTGTTCTTATCTTCTTGTGCAAGGAGAACACCTAGTGATGTGTCTGTAGCTGATATGTAGAGCAACAAAGGTTTTCCATAAATTGGTGCCATTAGAATTGGAGGAGTCATCAAATAGTTCTTAACTTGGGTAAAATTCTCCTCACACTGTGCATCCCAAGTAAATGTGGTTCCTTTCCTCATCAACTTTGTGAAAGGTTGTGCTTTATCAGCCAATTGAGATATGAACCATCTTATAGATTGTAACTTGCCTTGTAAGGTTCTCATCTGACTAATATTCTTTGGTGGTTTCATGTCTAGGATTTCTTTCACCTTTGCGGGATCCACCTCAATTCCCTTAGCCGAAACTATAAATCCTAAGAGTTTTCCAGATGATATGCCAAATGCGCATTTCTTAGGATTAAGTCTTAATTGGAACTGTTCCATTCGATCAAAGATTCTCCTCAAATCCTCTATGTGTGCAGACTTCATCTTTGATTTTGCCAAAGTATCATCAACATAGTCGTCCATATTCTTGTGCATCATGTCATGGAAGATTGTGATCATTGCTCTTTGATATGTGGCACCTACATTTTTAAGACCAAATGGCATCACATTCCAACAGTATGTACCCCATGCACAAGTGAATGCTATTTTCTCTTGGTCCTCAAGAGCAATTTTGATCTGATTATATCCTAAAAATCCATCCATTAGGGAATACATCTCATAACCTGTTGTTAAGTCCATAATCATGTCTATGTTTGGGAATGGAAAATCAGCTTTAGGACAAGCTTTGTTGAGATCCCTAAAATCTGTGTACACCCTTATTAATTTGTCTGCCTTTGAAACAGGAACTATATTGGAGATCCATGCCGCATAATCAATGGCTCTAATGAATCCAGCCTTCAATAATTTTTCTAGTTCTGTTTTCACTAGTAATGCCACATGTGGATTCATTTTTTTAAGTTTTTGCTTGACAGGTTTCACATCTAGTGAAATAGACAAATGGTGCATAATCAAATCTGTATCCAATCCAGGCATATCTGAGTAAGACTAGGTGAATTTGATCTTCTTTGCTTTGAAGAAATTGGTGAATTGGATTTTCTCATCTTCTATCAATGATTGAGCTATGTGAATTAACTGAGGGTTTTTTTTTGTTCCCAAATTAATGGGTTGTGTTGGTTCAATCAAAATTGAGGACCTTTCTTGGAAATGATTTGGGAGGATATCAAGCATCCCATCCTTTGGTGCCCCAAGGGGGTTTTCACCATTGGATGCATCTTTTTCTTTTTCTCTTTTAGGATCTAATACTGCCACTAAGTGGTTTTCACCATCAGATCTCTTGTTCATTTTCTTTTTCTTTTTGAAACCGAGAAACTTGATATCCTCCTCAGTCATGATTTCACTCAGTACACTAGTGGAAGAATGGAATGATTCACAATCATTAAGATAGCAGGATATGAAATAGTCATTGTCAAAGGATAACAAGCTTGTGTCTGTGGATTCATCCTAGTCTATCAAGTCAGGATCTATTAAGGACAGAGATACAACAGGTTCAAGAGACAACACCACATTGTTATCATCACTTATAACTTGCAAAATGTCATCTATTAAGTTTTCTTCTCGATAGGTGTTAGGATTATTAGAGTCAGATTCGTTATTATTAGAGTTTATGTTAATGTTATATGGATCTAACTCTAGTGATCTAACATTAGAACGTTCTCCTTCTTCCATCAAGACTCTAGGGGAAAACTTGTGTATCACATCTATTTCTATGTTCATGGTTGCATTAGAAAGGACATCCCATTCATACTCATGTGAATCCACCTTGTTGTAATCTGAGGCTCCCAAAAAGTTAGCAATAGTCATAGGCACCTCATTTTCTTCATCAGCATGATTCACTTCTTCTTGCAATGGTTCTTGTGGATTCATTGCTTCAGGCTCTCGTTCTCATCAGGCTCATCTTCTTGTTCTCCTTCTGATTCTTGTCTAATACTTGAACAAGGAATGTAGCCTCTGGATCTCCTTATAAAAGTAACAACCTTTCATAAGGAATGGGCTGTCCTACTACTTCTTCATCATCTGAATCTCTTGATGTATCAAACACTGGACCTTTTCCTACTGTAGGGTGAAATCTAGCTTCTCCAAAGCCTATTCTAGTCTTGTCTTTAGGATTTCAAAAATCCATGTGTAGGGGTTCCACTAGTCCTTGGTTATTTTGTCCCAATGGTCCTTTTCCTTTGTACCCCATTTGTTTCATAAGGTCATATCCTTTCCCACATTTTCTTGGAGAGATCTCAACATGTTTCACATTCCCGTCTACTTCGGGTTCTTTATAAAGCCATTGCAAGACAGCCTTTTCTTCATTCTCTTCTTCTAAGGATATTTTTGCTTTTACCATTCTGGTTCCTTCATGTATAGTTAAAGGACTGCCATTTGAAGGTGTAGATGTAGATGTAGATGAGGGCATTCCTTATGTCCTAGGAGATATAGGTAGATCTATCAAAGATGTTGTAGGATCTATTTTGTACTCTCCCATGCTGGTTTCTTGGATATTGATCTTCTGAGAAAAGCTTCTCAAGACCATGTCCTTAGATGTTTCTACCTTGGGAGACCCTTCCTTGTTATGGGGAACCATGCTTTCAGTTTGTTTGAGGTTATTACAAGTATGTGTGGTATTTTCTGGAATAGTCACCTCCACTCCATTATGAGGAAACTTTAGGCATTGATGATATGTAGAAGGCATTGCCTGCATTGAATGTATGGTCTTCCAAGAAGAATGTTGTAAGCAAGGGGTAAATCAAGAACTTGACAAAGAACATCTTGCTCTACAGGCCCTACTCTGATGGGTAAGACAACCAATCCTTTGGAGGATCTCTCTTCCTCATCATACGCCTTGATTGTTATCTTTCTCCTAGGATCAATTGCGTGCTTGGAGAAACCAAATTGTTGTACCAAGTTGTAAGTACAAATGTTCAAACCAGTGCCTCCATCTATCAAGACACGCTTGACTCGGTGTTTATGAATAAGAACTTCTAAATGAAGGGGTTGATTATGTGGTTGATTTGTCAACTTGTCATCCTCTTTTGAAAAAGATAGGTAATGTGGTGAACTCATGTGGCCAACCATGGCCTAGAATCTATCCACATCTAAGTCTTTTGGTACATGTGTGCTTAATAAGGCATGATCAAGAATCTCCCTATGACTAGGAGAAATTTTCAATAATTCTAGGATAGATATCTGTGCAAGTGTCTTTTGCAATTGCTCCACAAGATTGAATTTTGGAGAGGGAACCACTTGTTTAGAAGTTGTTTCTATTGTAGGTGGTGTGTTAGATGCTGAAACACCTTTAAGAGTAAATTTTGCTTGGCTTCGTGTTATGGCATTGGTAGATTTAGTTTTTCTCTTCACCCCTTTGAGAGTGATCATGTTGATGGAATAGTCACATGGTTCCATCATGTTGATTACATTGTACTATTAGTGTATGTGTAGTGAATGTTATTATTTTTAGAAGTTTCTCCTTTTTCATAGGTTGGTAGAGGGGTTTGAAATGCCTTGTGATCATTATTCATGTGATGTCCATCTACCTTAACTTTCCCTTGTTCAATAAGATCCTGAATAACATGTCTCAATTTTAAGAAATTATTAGTGGTGTGTCCTTTATCATGATGGTAATCACAATAGTCATTATCATTCCACCACTTAGGTTAATCTTCTGGATCCCAAGGTTTACCTGGTTCTAGGATTGTAATAATGTTATTGTCCACAAGTGATTTCATAATCACTTCCAAGGTATCTCCCAATGGAGTAAATGTTCTCCTAGGGCGTGGTGCCCAAGGTTCTCTTTGAGATTTGCTGAAAGTATTGTTTGTCTTTGGAGTCTCAGTAGAAGTCGAACTCTTGTTTTCTTGAAGACTTGTGGTTAAATTAAAATCCTCTAGTTTGGGTTTTGAATTAGGAGCATCAACCACTCCATCATTAACCACATTTTTTTTCTTGTTTTCATATTTGTACTTGTCTTTAGTGGTATAAGACTTGTCTCTATGTTCCTTGTGAATAGTAATTTCACCTTTCTTGATTAGAACTTCCTCTATCTTGAGAGCATTATCAATCATTTTGTCAAAGCTTGGTGGTCCTTCTAATTGAATTGGGAAATTCATTTTTGGGACCAAATTGTTAACAAAAATGTCCATTTTTTCATTTTCAGGAATCTCTCTAGTGTATCATGCAAATATCTTTCTCCATCATTGTAGGAAACTCAAGAATGACTCTCCCATTTTCTGTTTAGTATTGCACAAATCCAACATGGTGATGGTGTGTTGGATGTTGTAGGAGTAGTGTTGTATGAATTTTTGCACCAACTCATCAAATGTCTTGATTCCAATAGGAAATTTGGAAAACCATTCTATAGATTGTCCACCTAGGCTTCGTGGAAATAGCCTCATAAGGTATGTTTGTTCATGCATGAACTCCATACTAGTTGTACAAAATTCCCTCACATGATCTTGAGGGTCAGAATCTCCCATGTACTTGTCATATTTTGGTATTGTAACATACTTAGGAAATGGAATCATTGTGAGTCCTTTATCAAAAGGGAACGAACATATGTGTTCCAAAGAATATTGTTGTTTTGGTTTATCCTTTGCATCGTTGAGTTCTTGAATTTCTACTTTCATAGCAAGGAATTGTCTATTCAGGATTGACATAGGACCTATATCCACCTTTTGTTTGAGTTGTTCCACATCATAGTCTTTGGGTAATTTCACACCTCGGGAAGCAATCTCTAAGAAGTATTTTTCCTTGTTTTCTTCCAAGGCTCTTTCAAGTATTTTGTGAAATCTTTTGCTGCTCAAAGCTCTATTGTATTCCTTTTCCGTAGGGTCTGCATCATCATCAGCCATATCATCCTCATCATTATCATCATCATATTGGGCTTTTAGTTTTTGTTCCTCATGTTCTGCTTCTTTGTTTTGTGCATGAAATCTTTCATCCCATCGGTATTCCTTTTGATCATCCATGTTTGTAGATCTGGGTATTGTTGTATGAGTAGTATTAGGTGTAGCACCATGTAATGGATTGGGTTCTGAAGTTTCTCCCATTTCCAATGTGAATGTATGTTTTCTTCCCGAGAACGGGTTTGTTTTCAAATCATAAGTCTTGTGTCTAGTAACAACCATGCAGTCTGGATTGAGTAACCAACGAGAGTCTTATGTTTTAAAAGGTGAGTCTGATAATTTTGCAATGTCTGATTGTGAATTCAAGGATGCAAAAGTGGGTTTGAAATGTTTCTATGGATCCAATGTCAAATGGGGTTAGAATGCCCTACTTATGAGTTGGGAACCAAAGTACAAGTGGACTTGAAAGTTTCAGCGTCAATAGGGTGTCAAAGTGCCCTGTTTATGAGCTGAGAACTTATTTGTGACTAATTGGGTTAACTGACTTCACAAGGAGACAAAGTAGATTCAGACTATGTAAGGTAGCAATATACTCTCAAAGATAACTCATTCTGGACATCAGATGACTGTGTTTTAGCAATAGGAACCTACTAATTGACCAAGTGGGTATCTAGAAATGTGAAAAAATTTCTTCTAGGATGTACGAAAATGCTCCCTATCCTAGATGCGATCCTAAACAGTGATTGGCAAACAATTTGGAACACCAAATGCGATCCAAGATTTATGGTATATGACTCAGGAAATGTTGTGGTTACCAGATGCAACTCAAGAAATGGTGTAGATACCAGAAGTGACTCTATTTTGAACATATACGATCTGGGATATACGGTGCGACGTAGGAATATCAGATGCGATCTTATGATGACTAGGATTTTGCAATTTTAGTGTTTCTCAAAAAATGTGTCATGTCTGTCAGATTCCAGTGACTGTCAGGTGTTTGTAAGTGCTTGAAAAATGTTGTGTGCTTGTTCATTTGGGGGAAATTAATTGAGTTTGTATTTAAGACACATCAAGCAATCATTTTTAGAGAAAACACACCTAACCTTCCTTATACTAGGTAGAGATTGAAACCAATTATTCACTGAATTAGGAACACACCCAAAGACTCCTCAAAATATCACAATCCAATAACATGGAGTGGATATTGGAGGCCATATTTGCCAAGTGTTAATGTCGATGGGGGCTCGATATGGTGAATGTCTTGGGGCAATTACTATTTGCCTCGCACAAGTGATAACAACCTTTTGGGGGTGATCTGGGTAGCATCTAACAAAAATCTTTTAATGAAGGCATCCGTTCACAACCATCTCCCATAGTCCCAAAAGCAGGATTGAGGCTATTAACCCTATAGGAACCTGAAAGTGTGTAGTCTCGAGAAGCGAGATTAAAGCAGCTCTGCTCTACACCAAATCCAAGTCAGTCATTGGGATTGATCATTAATCTCCCAAGACAAGATGAATAATGTCTCCCAAGGCTTTAACCTCAAAGGAGTGTCAAATTTTATAGTGGGGTGGAAGAGTCGGCGAAAGACTTGTCCCCACTTGGGTCATTCCCGGGAGATTTTTTCCTCAACCGGCAAGCCCTCTAAAGGTGTACAATAAAGAAAATAGACAAGAGATAGTAAGCTTGGGATTTCTGGTTCTCCAAGAAGGAGAAGAACAGAATCTCCTAACTTATATCACAAGTCCCAAACACATCATGCGTAGTAAGAGTTTAATTACTCCAATTTGATGCCAAATGGCAAACCAATTTTTGAGTTTCTATTTTTCCCTCAAGGAGAAAAGAGCATAATCCTCTAGTTGGTTTGCAACTTGATCTCAAATTGTTTTAAGTTCCTACAAAACAAGCACGAAATTCTTTTGTCAATTTTCTTTAGGGGCAACCTGCATAACGAGCATTAGTAATCTTTTGTTTCCCTTCTTGGGTCTTGGATAAACATCCTGCAAACACTTGTTAAGCTATCAAAATCAATCAAGAACACCAAGATCACCCATAGCTGATTAGAGGGTTAGAAAATTCAAAATCTAAAGATAATACTTGCAAGGAAAAATAATCATGCGAATTTGTTAGTCTTCATTTCTCAACTTAACTCCAAAATATAAGCCAATTTTTGAGTTTTTGATTTTCCCTCAAGGAGAAAAGAGCATAATCCTCTAATTGATTTATAAAATGAGATCAAATTATCATTAGGTGTTTGAAAACAAAAGCACAATTGTTCATTTATCCTTTAAGCAAATCAAAGACAAAAGTTAGTATTTATGAATTTTCTATCATTTTAAACCTGCAAAACCACAATCAAGCTACCAAAAACTAGGGACATCAATAATGAAATTAATCAGGTGTCAGAAAACCAAAAAATGCCATAAAATTCCCCATATGTGATCCTAGATTTTCCCTCCAAATTACCAGAAATGACTCTAGTTACCAAATACGATCCTATTTTCTAGAAGCGACCTACATCTGCAAGATGTGATCCTATATTTCAAACAGGTGTGACCTTGTAGCTAGATGCGATCATGGAATATAGGATACAATCCAGGAATACCATATGTGGATGATCTTACCAAATGCAATCCTCTGTCAAATTTAGTACGGTGATAATTTGTCTAAAATTTCAAAAAAAATAGAAAATCAGGGGCTCAGCCCCACGGTGGGCACTAGAAATGTGTTTGTCAGTTTGTGACCTACAAGACAACACTTCAATAGGATAATAACATCACTTGTTAGAGGAAAATGAAGATTCAATTGAAAATGCTAACAAGCAAAAGCATCCTATTGCTCTCTAATTAATGTGAGTATGAAATAGGGGTTAGTTGTTCTTAGATTTAACCCTTAAAACAGTGACAATCTACACTAAAATGAGAGATTCAAAGTGCATGTAAACAACCTAAATGAGAGCATGAAATCCTAATTTCTTCCATTAAAACCCAAATTGAAGTGTTTTCTACTTAATAAAAGCTTGAAATCATGGAAAACAACTATCAATCCAAGCATTAGTTCACAAATTCTCCAAATCATGAGAGTTCATAATCATGGATCATGAAGCGTCAAATCCATGAGAAAATGAGAGTCTAAACATTAAGATTGGAAGCAATTAGCAATGTGTCAAAGAAGCCTTTCAAAACCTAAAGGAGATAGAAGAAGAAGGAAAGCCTTTGAAAGCTCTCTTTTATAAGATTTGGAAGAGAATCAACGGTCGAGATGCATCCATGAGGAGTGGTTGAGACGTATCTTGGCTTGATCCTTGATCTATGTGCAAGCCTCCTTGTTTTAAGTTGTGTTTGTTGTGTTTTTTTTATTTAGGAGATATTTATGCATTTTTCATAATTAATAGCTCTAGCCTTTGCTTTTGATGGAGTTTAAGTAATTAAATAGGCCTAGAGTTAATAACCTTGATTTTTGCTTGAACTTTAGTGATAAATGCTTGATTTAGAAATTGATGAGGTTTAATGAATTTTTGAGAATTTATACTAATAATCAGAGATCAAATTAGCATAATTAAGGTTACATACCAAATTAAGGGCAAATAGGGCCCTAGGTTCTATCAGCCCAGTTTTAGGTGATTACAGGATCCTCTTGAGAAATTCATAATAACAGGGACAGATGATGTACTTATTAAAGACATCACACATGGAGATCCTGATTATATCAAGGATGATGAGTATGTAAATATAGTTGTAGATACAAATGAAGAAACTACACCTACCGAGGCAACAAATAGTGAGATGGCAGGTAACTTACCAATTTTGGTACAAGCTGTTGAGATCATATCATAGAAGGAATTTGAAGGCTCAACCCCCGAGTAACAAAAATATATAATAGAGGTTCGAGGGACAAAAAGTTAACAAGGGACAATAGAATAGGGAACAATAGTGTAGGATACTTCCCATCAACCTAAGAAAACAAGGCAGCATCACAAGCATTGGAAGAAAGTAAATTGGTAGAATCTACAAAAGACACCACCGATGCCCAAGGAAAAACCACCAAGACACGGTTCATAGGGAAACTTAAAGAGGAAAGTATGTCTACCGAGCCTGAAAAGATAAACATGGAGACTAAAGCTCTAGTTCCATTTATCAAATTAGCAACACTAGAGAAGAAGAAAAAGAAACACGGTAAAGGACCAATTACACTAGATGAAATAATTGAGATACTAGAACATGACCCTATAACTTTAGACCCAAAGTAACTTAGAAACTATGAGGAACTATGCACAATGAAGGCTGAACAAGAAAAGCTAAAGGAGAGAAAAAGTAAGCAAATTCTAGAGAAAGTTAGAGATATCCTCCAACAAGTAGTTCCTGAGATCAATGTCAATGAGGATATTGCCATACTTGATCAACTTAATACTCTAATAGGTCACATAAATGCCCCAAACATAGATGCAGAAAAGAGAATAGAGGAAAGGGAAGATGCAAAGATACAATTGAAGCTAGCAGAGAGAATCAACCAAGAAGTGGCAATAAACAAGGTTAAGTTATCTAAGGTAATAACTGAGTTAGAATGTATAATTCAGATAATTATTCAAATTTTGTTTAAATTATGCACTGTTGACCAATTCACTTATGAGGGAAGTGAAAAGATATAGAAGTTAGATGCATAAATAAAGGTTAGTGCTAATTTCTCTCTAACTGAGCCAAATGTTTTTCACAAGTATATATTAAAAGTTCAAGAACTTAGGCAGTTGAGATCAAAATTACAGAAGCAAGAAGATACCATAAGTGACCACGTCACTGAGCTACAAGATGAGATGCTTCCCCATCTAAAAATAATGGAGAGACATATAGTGAAGGAAAAAGCATTAGTTGCTACTCCTAGGATTTCAGTTTTGGAAAACATTTTTGATATGCATGCACAAGTCAGTCTTGAGCACATTGCTCTTGACAACTTGAAAGAGGAATGGGAAAACCTCTTGGCATCACTACAGAAAACCCACAAGCACATTTTTGATAAGTTATAAGTACATATTTCTATTTTTGGCATTAATTTCAAAAAGGGGGGAAATCATGTATATGCCACTACATACTTCACACCACTGAGAGCATGCACAAAGGAGGAGTTTGTAAAGAAAAGAATCAGTGTACATATATAGTTTGTATATATGGATTTAGTATATTTTTTAGTTAATCGGTACATAAGGTTTTGATACTAATGCCAAAGGGGGAGATTGTTATCTCTATTTGAGCATCAATGGATTGCCATTAGTATCAACAAGTTATTCAGTCGGTAAAGGTTGGAATAAGGAGACAAACAAGTTTGTTGGTCAAGTAGACAAAGCCTTTACACTGAGATTACACAAGGTAAAACTTCAAGATCACCGAATATAGGTTTGACCGAGTACACTTATCGAGTGTTAGGAAATTATCGAGTACAGAGCTAGTGATCACCAAGTATTCATACACACTAAGCATCAATAATTTACTAAACAGTGAATGCCGTAATTACAGAGCAAAACAAGAAATGACATAGTAATCAAGAATGGCACATATATCTATGCAAATGGTTTACCAAGATCAAGACATATTTAATATGGATGTAATCATCAACATTTGTGATGAGTCCTATGTAATGGTAGATCTAGGTTATTTTTGTATACCGTTGATCTTAGGTTTTCTAAGATGATGTAAACCCAAATTAGGTCAAGTCAGTTTGATATATAATTGTAAAGATGTCATTATGATCATGTATCATGAAGTAGTAGCCACACTAAGGACATCAGGAGATCAGACACAAGGTTTTATGACACAAGGTTTATGAGAGGCAGAATCAGTTTATCAGAATACATACAAGGCTACTGAGCAGTACCAAAGGACACATTCATCACATTAAGGTGATATCTATTTGTTACTTCACCTATATAAATCATACAAGTATTAGTTTTCATTTTATAGATACTTTACTCTTATCAATTTAACCATTGTAGCAGATCAAAATCTCTTAGTAGAGTGGACTTAACAGTTCTTGCTTAAATCTCTTAACTGAGTACAAACATACTTTGTGTTATTTAAATCCTTTAACTAGGTAGATATAGTTGATCTTTTTTTTACTCCTACCAGGGTAAGATCATCAAAAGTGATCAAAAATTGTAGCCTTAATCGACATACTTTATTTACTACGGTAGTGAAGAATTTTTGGGTGTCATCAGCACCACAGTTTTTACCTTCTAACAAGGGTTTCTGCATAACCAAAATATCTGTGTCATGATTATTTACTTTCATGTATGATTTATTGTTTTGTTTACATGCACTTTACATTTTTAGTTATATGAATGTATGTTACAAACAAGGGAATCGGTCGGTTAAAAGATATCTACTATTGAAAAGTGTTAAGTGTTAAAAGTTTTTGAGGGTACTGATTCACCCCTCCCCTCTCAGTACTTTATCTTTCCAATCTGAAAAAACATATCCTTCAATACGTGCCAATCCTAAATACAATTTTATTTTCATTTTAAAATCACATCTTAATTTTTTTTTAAATTCTTAACAATATACCTTTTTTCTACTTGACTTTAAGGTCAATATTTTACCTAAAATCTCTACACATGAATAGGAAAACTTTAACACTTTGTTATTAACTAGATTCAATGTTTTTAATGTTGAGAGCATGTTTGAAATAATACAATTGGTTGGTTTTAACTAAAAAACAAGAGTAGTGACTAAGATGTTTTAGTGAGCCTTAATGTGCAAATTTAATCATCAAAATAAGAAGGAAAATCACATCAATGATTTATAATATCAATTGATATGAAATAGTGGAGATTAATTGCTAGAAAATGTCACAAATAAGAGAAACATGTAATAGTATTAGATATAATAAAGTTAAAGATGGAAATCATTGAGATGATTGGACCTAGGTGATGTTATCATTTAATACCATGTCAAACAAATGATTTCAATGACAACAATGGAAAAATGAGACAAAATGCAACTACTTATGCATATAAAAAGATAAGAAAGCATGTACAATGATGCTTGCCAAGAAAAATAAACTTATTAGAGATGAAAATGTATAAAATAATGTCTAAAAAAAAACTTATGAGAGTGAAAAAAGGATGTGCTTAAAAAAATGGATAAATGAAATATGTGTGTGAGAGCATGCAACCCCCACCCCTCCAAAATGGTTTTTTTGTTGGTGAACTAGCCTCAACACAAGTAGAAAGTTGGGCGCATGCAAGGGCAAGAGAGTCATAGCTATTGTAATGTGTAAAAAATGCAGCACCAATGCATCTATTGGGTAGTTTTATTGGATGATCAATCTAACTATGAGGTAGGAGGAGAGGCCTTTTTTTCATACTCTAATAATTGTCATGCTATCTAAGAACTTCTCCATGTGGTTGATAGTGAATAAAATCTATCATTTTCACCCATTACTCCTTTAATGGTCATGTGTGCATGGGTAAACAAAATATATTGTTCTCTTCTATCATGTGCTCGATAGTAGGCACAAAAGATCCTATAAGTATAAGACATTCTATATAAAATAATAGTTCAAAAATTAGGATTTAGCCATATACCTTTGAAAGATTTCATGTTAAAGTTGTAGGGTATTACAATAGTAAATGCTTTTAATAGCATAAATATTGTCGTAGTGTACAAATACCTTGGAAAAAATTGCATAATTAATGGTTCATAAACCACATCACTTGTCAATGGAGCAACAAAGCTAAGTGTACTTAACCTTGGAAGAAAATAAATGGTTGAATGCAATTGAGTAAGAGTAATATTGAGATGGATGACCTCTCAATAAATCTCAATGCTTCACCCCTATGAGCATCATCTAGATGCAATGACTCCTAAGAGTACAACATTCATTTTCATCACAAATGGGCTCATGTGAATTACTCCTCATTAAAATGGATTAATGCATTTGATTCAAAAAAACTATGTAATTGAATCCAAATAGTGTTTGAATTGAGGTGTATACATCTTAGAGTCCTAACAATAAATATATATTCATATATTTTTATATCCTATGTTTCTAACTTCCTAATGTCATGTCATCCTTGTGAGAGTTTTTGATCAGGTGGCTTCCTACATGGGAGACAAAACAATGACATGGATTTTTGTTTTCTAGGAAGTCAATGCCCACTTTTGAAGTTTATATTTTTAGGTACTAGGGCCATAAGATGCTATCTTTATATTATGACAAGTTTTCATTATGGCTACAATGGTTATCAGTTCAATGGAAGAGTCGTGAGGAGTTAATATTTAGTAGTTGTCATTTATGGTGGAGTTTACTTGTGACAATTAGTATGAGGTTGGGATTATTCCTATTTTTGGTTATGGTGATTTTTATGTTAAACTTACATTGTATTTTTGAAGATGGTTTTTATGGATGAGATAGGTGTTAGTGATTTGGAAGTTGTGATGTGTAACATATCATGGGATGAGAAAAATGTTATTTTTTGAAACCACTTACATCTTGTGCGAGAAGTTGGTTTTAAAAACCTAGCTCTCTCTCTCTCTCTCTCTCTCTCTCTCTCTCTCTCTCTCTCTCTCTCTCTCTCTCTCTCTCTCTCTCTCTCTCTCTCTCTCTGTGTGTGTGTGTGTGTGTGTGTGTGTGTGTGTGTGTGTGTGTGTGTGTGTGTGTGCCTAAGCTGAT
Source organism: Chamaecyparis obtusa (assembly GCA_027943335.1). NCBI lineage: Eukaryota > Viridiplantae > Streptophyta > Pinopsida > Cupressales > Cupressaceae > Chamaecyparis > Chamaecyparis obtusa. The sequence goes on from BSBK01003652.1 coordinate 130,596, forward strand.
TTTATGAGAGAGGTTGATTATTTTCTAAGATGTTATAGTACTGGAATTACATAAAAATATTTGTTGTTAGAGGTACTCCTAGAAGAGTATAGACCCTGTATTGTATTGTATTTTTGCACTAATAATACAATTGAGCTCTGCATTTCAGAGTATGGATTTTTTCCCCTGAGATATTTCCTACATAAATCTCATGTTGTGTTTACATGTTAAAATTTAAATTTTATGTGTATCTAATCTATAATAGCTTAAGGGTTTGTAAGAAAGTTTTGTATTATCTCTTGTGTGATTTACAATTTGGCAGTAGTACTCTAGTCTTAACTTCCTTTAAATTAGAATAAAATCCTAGCCAACTTTTTCATTCTCATTAGATTGAAGTGCTTTTTGTGTTGATCTAGCTTCAATGGGAGATTTGTAGAGAAAAAAATGATTACCTTATTGCAACTTCGAGATGGAAAGTACATCGATCAGAATAGAGATGAAGACGTTTAATGACAACTATTTTGAGTTGTGAAAACTCAAAATCAAGTATATGCTCGTAGGTAGAGATCTATGGGCTATAATTTCTTTAATAAACCCTCAAACTACAACTAAAGATGTATGAGATACAATAGATAAGAAAGTCAAGGTTTTAATAAGACTCTATTTGACTGATTATATACTTTTGAATATCCATGAAGAGAAGATTGCAACTGACCTTTGTCAGAAACTTGGAGATATCTATAAGGGGATATCCTTGGTAAATAAGTCGTTCCTAGAAAGAAGTTATATTCACTAAAGATGGATGAAGGAGAACCTATTCCAAATCACTTCAATGCATTCAATATGATTTTTTCCCAACTAAGTTCTATTAGTGAATATTGATGATCAAGAGAAATTCATACTTCATTATGTTTTATGTCGAGCTCATAGGATCACCTTGTTAGTCAATTGGAAGCACAAAAACCACTTTGAAGATAGAGGGTGCGGTTGCTTTGTTGTTATATGAATAGATGTAAAGTAAATAATTTGAGATAGCTAATGAAGCCCTAGTTTCTTGTGGTAGAAAAATGGAGAAAGGAAAGGATAATAAGTCAAAGTCCAACTCTCCTAGTACAAAGTACAAAGTGAAATTTTGGAATTGCAAGAAATATAGTCATATCTATAAGGAATGCAAGGAGAAGAAAAAGAAAGGTAAAAAGAATTTCATTAATTCTAACTCTGCGAAAATTCTCTCATGATTATTAAGATACTTTTGTCGCAACCTTAACAACACATACATCATAAGATGAATGGTTGATAGACTCAAGTGCCTCTTTCAACATGACCTTTCATAGATGTTGGTTATCAAAGTATGAAGAGTTTGATGGTGGTAAGGTGTATCTAGATGATGAATCTCATCTCAAGATTGTTGGTCATTTAAGAGCCAAGATTCAATTCCCCGATGGTAGTGAAGGAGATTGATGGTATTTTGCATATCCCTAGTTTAGCATGAAACCGTCTAGTGAGAAAACTGAGTTATTTGTGTGTACAATTTATTTTCTTAAGTACATGATGTAAGACGACAAGGAAGTAAGATGACAATAAAATGGAGTTGTATAAAAGATGAACAAAATATTGATGGAGAGAGCTAGGATTATATTGAGTGGTTTTAACCTTGGAAAAAATTATAGGTTGAAGTTGTAGCCATTGCATGTTATCTAATTGACATATCTCTTACTTTGACACTTTTTGAAAAGATACCCATGGAGGCATGGTCCTATAAGAAGCCCTCAGTGAGACATCTCAAAGCCTTTGGGTTGTGAGGCATATGTTCATGTGTTGAATGAGAAAATATCAAATTTGGATAACATGGTGGTTAAGTATATCTTGGATATTATATCAATGTGAATGGATACAACCTTTAGGATCTAGCTACAAAAATGGTTCTCTACAGTAAAAGTGTGGTTTTCCAAGAGTTGAAACCTTCCACTATCGATTTGCATCCAAAGAAAGAAGAGAAACAAAAGAAGGATGTAGTTTTTTACCACCTACTCCAATGAAAGATGAACTACATACTCCTATTAAATTAGATGATGGGGAGAGCTCTAGTGACTTTGAAAATTCTAAAGAAAGGAAGAACCTCAACCTCAATAATTGAAGTTGTCTACACATATTAACCAGCAACCATAAAGGTTTGGATATTATTTTTTGGGTTCCAATTGCATATTTTCTTTCATTGCTAAAATTGATCAACCTAGGACTATTGGAGAGGCTATGGGTATGCATGAAGTACATTCTTGGATGAAAACCATGAACAAAGAAATCATTACATTTCAAAGAAGAATGTTACATGGGATCTAGTACCTTTGGTTGAAGAATGAAAACCCATTGGCTGTAATTCAACATTCAAGAAGAAACCAGGTCTAGATGACAATGTTGAGAAGTTTATAGCATAATTAGTCACAAAAAGGGAATTCCCAAGTGGAGAGAATTGATTATGATAAAATGTTATCTCCTAGCCAAGCTAATCTTCATCCCTATTATCACTTGCAACAACTTATGACTTAGAAGTTGAGAATATGGATGTGAAGACAACGTTCCTTCATGACAATTTGGAGGAAGATATTTACACATCACAACTAGAGAATTTCATTTAAAAGGGTAAAGAGACTGTGGTTTGTAAGATGAAGAAATTTATGTGCAATTTATATACACTATTATCTTCAAATGTGGTACTAAAATTTTGATAAATATCTGTTGTCTTTGGGATTTATGAGATCTATATCTGATCATCGTGTGTATTACAAATATAAAAATAGGCACATTCTCATTATATTCTTGTATGTAGGTGATATGTTGTTTATTGGGAATGATAAAAAGCATGAGTTCACATTTGAAGTCTTAGTTACCAACATAATTGAGATTTAAAAAAATGTGCAATCAGGTGTATTCGTGGGATTGATATCATCCAAGATAGAGATAGAAAAAAGCTTAAGATGAGCCAAAACAAGTTTTGACTCCAGATTGGAGAGATTAGGAATCACAACTTGTAGAAAATTAGTTGTTTGAGTATTGTAGGGGACAAATTTTTATGGTAGATTTCCTAAAATCTCCTTTTGAGATGGAGGACGTGACTATAATTTCTTATGTGAGTGTTGGTGGAAACTTGATGTATGTTATTGTCGATACTATAGATCATAAATTGCTCAAGTAGTGGGAGTCATTAGTTGATTTATGGCTAATCCTAGTATAGTACATTAGGACACAGTTAAAAGACTATTCAATTATTTGCGGGCAACATATGACTATTTATTATGTTTTCATAGTTATCCTACTGAACCTCAACATTCAATTTCTATGTGGATATGTAGATTTTAACTAGGCTGATGACATTGACAACAGAAGATCCACGAGTGAATATGTTTTCACAATGTTTGATTGTGCTATTAGTTAGATGAATAAGAAACAATCAATAATTGCTTTTTCCATCACAAAATCATAGTACATGGCAACTAATTATGCTTGTAAATAGGTTATTTGGCTAAAGAGATTGTGTTATGATATTAGCATTGATGTTGAACATATTACTATTTGTTGTGACTACTAGAGTGCTATTTTCTTAGCAAAGAATCCTATTTTCCATGCTAGAATGATATGTAATTAAAAGCCTTGTAAAAATAAATTACACTTAACCCAAATTATAGTTTTTCCTGATCGCAACAGAATTGTGTGGTTATGTTCATTGACTGTTGAAATTACAAAGTTAAGTTCACTTAATTCTTAACACAATTTAATGACTTTCACTATATACTTAATGTTATGTAACTGAGAGGGGGGTGAATTAGTTAAGTCCAGTTATCCTACAGTCCCAATTACTCCCAGATGTATATAAAAAAACTTTCAAATCAATTAATTAACTCGATAAAATATCAACTGTGTCTTTCTCTTATATACCAATTATCAGTAAATTAAATATTGTGTTTACCAAACAATCGAGTTATAGTAATGTGTAAATTAAAGTAACAATTCAACACATTCGTACACATTTAAAACTTAAATTTTTAATGTGGAAATCCTATTAGGAAACCCTATTAGGGAAATAGGACATTCTCCTTTATCTTTTGTTTGATTATTTGGAGTAGGATATTCTATTTCTAGATTGATCTCTAATAAATATATTATTATGTTCTTTCTATATATTCCAGATGAGAAAGGGAGGGATATAAGCCCTTAGGTTTCTTATAATATGGTGATTGAAAGGTAAAAAGATCCACTGGTTAATGATTAATCTCATAGAGTCTTACATAACCCAACACAAATTAGTAAGGTAAAACACATTATCCCAAACTTCCCTCACATAGGAGAAATGTAAGAAAATATTATCTATGCATTCACAATTAGAGTAATAGAGCACACAGGTGTTCACCAAGGAATAGCATCTTCTATTCAATTTATCAAAATTGCCATAACTTTTCTATGAGCAGTGATCCACCAAAAGAAATTAACCTTAGGAATAAGGTTACGAATCTAGATTTGATTAGATACTTTTGAAAATTTCAAATGCTTTGTATGCCGATTTGATAGAGAAGTGGCTAGAAGAGTTGTGTTTCCAAATCCATTTATCACCAATTAGCTGACAGAAAATAGAGCATTTAGGAAAATGGGGCTACAAATAATCTAAGTCTTCCTCCAGACATTTTTTGAGATTTGGAGGGATGTCAACACATTCCCATAATTGGTTTTTTTAATCTTTCCATTTGGCCTGGTCATTTTTTCATTCAATGTAGTTTCTAACCCAATTACAATACTTGTTAACAAGCCAGTTTCTAACCTATTTGAAGTTATTATAGTCTTCAAGGGGTTTATTAAGATGCCATACATCCTTCCAGAAGCCTGTACTACTACCATTCCTAATAATTTTCCTGCTACGTTTCCTTAGTATTTGTTTAGTTTTGATAATGCTATTCCTGAGAGGGGAACCCAAGGTGGAGATAGTATCATAAAGAAAGGAATCCATGGGATTGTTTTGAAGATATTTGGTCCTAATAAGGTTAACCCATTCTTTACCATTCTCTGGAAGAAACCACCCCATTTTGGCAATAAGGGCTCTATTAAAGGGTCTTATTTTCCTAATATTGATACATCCATTCCTCTTTGATGTGCACATGTATCCAATTTGACCATAGAAAATATTATTTTTTCTTCAGTACCTGTCAACAAGAATCTCTTTTGCAACTTCTTAATGCTATCAACCACCGTGCCTAGGATTTTGAAAAGGGAAAGGAAATAAACCAGGATACTTTGGAGGTAAGATTTGAGAAGTTGATTTTTCCTACATGGCTTAATATTTTACCTTTCCATCCCACAAAATTTTTCTGAAATCTTTTGATAAGGCTAAATTCCAAAAACAAAAAGAGGGAAATTTGGTAGTAAAAGGAAAAGCCAAATAAGATTCAAGTAAGGAAGCAACATTATAGCCTATGGAATTATTTATCTTAGATTTGAGAGCTTCACTAACATTTAAGAAGTGGAGTTTTATCTATGGCAGTTGATTTGTTGTCCTAAAATCTTGGCATACTTCTCAAGATTTTCCTTCCATTTCTTAGCTTCAGACCCAAATATGCCTCCCCAAAAATGATAGTATCATCAAAAAATTGTTGTTGAGATAAGATTTCAAGGTGGGAAGCATCCTTTACACCTTTCATCTTATTCATGTCCTTATTTAATTGGATATTATGGCCCAAAACTTCAACAAAAATAATGAACAAATATGTGGAAAGGTGGCCCCCTTGTCATAACCTTTTTCCCATGGAGAAAAATACTGTAGGGGAAATATTTATGAGAACTAAATAAATAGTTGTAGTCACACATTCCATAATCATCTTTAAAAATTTACCAGTAAACCCATATTTTTTAAGAACAACAAATAGAAATTCCCAAGTCATCCTGTCATAAGCTTTCAAGATGTCCAGTTTAAGAATCATACCTGATTATACTATCTTCCATAGAATTAATAATCTCATGAGTGGTGATAACTACATCAAGAATGCTTCTTCCTTTGATGAACCCTTTCTAAATTTGAGAGATAATCTTATCAAAAATGTGCTTAAGCATGTTGACCATGATTTTAGAAAAGATTTTACATACAAGGTGTTACATAGGATGATAGGCCTAAAGTCAGACATCATTTTAGCATCAACCACTTTAGGAACTAGAGACATGAAGGTAGAGTTTAATTACTTTAGCAACCTTCTCATTTTGAAGAAATCCCTACCAACATTAAAAATATCAGCACCCACAATGTCCCAGTAGAGTTAGAAAACATTCAGGGGAATCCATCAGGCATAGGGGTTTTAAAAGAACCAAAAGAGAACACCACATCTTCCAGCTCTTTGAAATTTATCCATTTAGCTAAGTTTTTATTACCTTCTTCAGTGATTAGGGTGGGAGTGACCTCTTGGAGACCACTGAGATCAAAGAGAGAAACATTACCACTAGCATGGGGGTCAATAAAAGACCTAAATACCACATCAACAATTTCTTCTTCCTCCTTTGTAATGTCTCTATATTAGGAAGCTAAATCATCTTGATTCTATTTCAACTTCTATGTTTAAGTGTTGACATATGGAAGAATTTGGTATTTTTATCCCCTTCAGTAAGCCACTGGATTCTAGACTTCTATTTCCAGAACACCTCCGCATGTTTATTTAGTATAATCTACTTTTCTCTTAGGAGTCTCTCCTCTTTGAAAATCCCCTCATCTTGTTCTCCTTTTTCCATTCTACTTTGTATTATTTTAAGGTTAGCCGCCACCTTTTCTTTCTCTTTAAAAATGTTTCCAAAGGAGGTCATGTTCCATCCTTTCACTTTTTCTCTAATGAGTTTAAGTTTTTTTCCAACTTGAAACATCATAGAACCTGGTAAATGAGTGTTCCACTATCCCTTAACTAGGATCTTTCACTCTAGATGATAGGTCCACATGATCTCAAATTTTAAAGGGAAATAACCTTTCTTTCTATCCTCACTCTAATCAAGTACTATAGCATTATGACCCGAGGTAGTCTTAGGTTGGGAGATGAGGGAGAAATCAACAAGACTAGAATAGTTAGGGGAGAGAAAGAATCTATCCAGGCTGACTTGGATAATATTTTTACCTTATCTCTTGTTTGACCAATTGAAATTGGAACCTTGAAGTTCAATGTCAATCAACCTAGTTATAGAAAGGAAATCAGACAAATCAAGAATACTTTCATTGAAGTCTTCCATACCCCCATGTTTCTTAGAAAGGAACTGAGATCACCTCCCAACATCCATCTAGAAGTATTCAAATCCTAGATGGAAATCACAACAGAGTCCCATAAATTTTCCCTAGTAGATGTGACATTAGGGGCATATATATTGATCAAATTCCAAGAGATATCAAAACTTAATGAATTGAAATTTATGATTAAACTATGCTTAGAGGAATAGTACATAAGGTCCCAACAACTTTACAAGGATTACATAAGGTCATGAGGCCACCAGAAGCACCATCTTCATCACTATAGGAAAATGGTCCAAATATGATTCAAAACCTTCTTGAATCCTTCCTTTTTCATTTTTGCTTCAAGTGCAAAATTAAAATATCGACTTTGTTATCCACAATAGCATACTTTAACATGTACTTTTTGGTATGGCTATTTAAGCCTCTTAGGTTCCAAGATAATATCTTCATAATTAACCTAATAAACTTGAACAACCTTACTCTACACAACCCCATTTTGGGTTTGCCTTCTACTCCAATTCGAGTGGAGTTTTCATTTCCTTTTCTTTTTAATATCAGATAACCCATCAATCATTCATTGTTTTCCAATTTCTACATCTTTCTCTTTATCCCTCTTTCTACTCTATTTTTGTGTTGGTCTTCCTAGTTTGGAATCACTTCCCACATCTAGTTTCTTTTTTCTTTTTACCCTTTTCTCCAACAACTTTCCATTCAAAGTCCTCATCATACCCCAAATTAGAATCTGGTGGAGGAGTAGAGGAGAATCCCAACAGAGTTAAGTTTTCTTTAAGACTAGAGGATCCGAGAAACTTGTTGATAGACCTCAGAGTAGCTAATGGGTCATTATTTTATTTACCATTAATGCTTAAATAATTTATTCTCAAGAGAAACTTATATGAATTAGAGCATTTAGAACACACCATCCTAGGTCCACTATTTCTATATTTGTTGAGTTTGAATATTTTCTTAGAGTTTTAGTTACTCAACTCATTCATATTTTCCTACTAAAGAGAAGTTGACCATTTAATCTACTAAATTTGAAAAAGTATATCTAAATATCATCACTCCTTAGAAGTGTGTATACAAAAAAAGTGAGACAAACAAAGTATGGACTGTTTAAATAAATGAGATCAAGTTTTTGACTTACAAGGTAATCTACACACTAAATATGACTTGGAATTCATAGAGCTTGGTTGCATAATTGTGATTATAAATTAGAACAAAAATAAATTAATTTTATGAGCAAAATATCTTCATTTAAATTATGCAAAAAGATAAAAACAATGTCAAATTATCGCTAGACAATTTCTGCATTTTCTCCATCATCTAAATGTAACTAAATATAATTTTTTATTTAGTTAATTTAATGCATTTATTACACATGTGTTTCTTGAATTTCTTCCTACACACATGCTTGAATTCTTCATTCACCGACACTACTTATATTATAATACATTCTTCTTTCCACTGTCCTTATAGATATGTATTAATAATAATTAATTTGGGGAGAGTTTCTCTCTTGGATTATCTTAAATACATGTATATGCATTGTGTGTCACTCATATCATGAGTTAATTATAACAAAAGATGTGAAGCTAGGGGAAATGGACTAGTAGTGGCAATAGCTAACTTTGTGTTCTTAATTGAGGTAACAAATGATATCAGATTTTGATGATTTTTCGTTATCTATTTTTGTATGTGACTTAACTTCTTAAAGCTAAGGTTTTGACCTATGGCTAATAACGATGCACTCTACAAGAGATGTTATGCACTCAAGGGTTGAAAAGTGGTAAAAAAATTGTCAATCATTACACCAATAACCGCTTACTCAAATCACCACAAATCACCTGCAGTTGTGGGAAAATGTCCAAAAAGTGATTCACAAATCTCCAGTAGTGGTGCACAAATGGGCCAATCATAAATAAAAAAAGATGAAAAAAATACTCAACTATTGGTATATAAATGATCCACTGCATGTGGTTTTATTGTGTGACAATGAGTGAGTGGTTATTGAACCCTGAGCCACTAGTGGTCCCTTTCCCCTGAGTTAGATTTCTTTTCAATCATTAAAATCAGATTTTTGAGAGAAAGATTATCTTAAAGTAGATTGAAGTTCAAAAATTTTATCACTATTTTGTGATGGTGTTTAATATGACAGTATTGTACCTAAAAATTAAAGAGATAAATGCGATAAGGATGTATATATGTGGTATTTTAGTTGGAAAAAGATCTTGGACGATGTTCAAGGTAATTGAAAAAATATTTGTGTAGAGCTAGACTTAATAAACACTAAAAACTGAAAACAAAGAATGCAACATTAGTTGAAAGGAAATATTGTGTACAATTAGCCTTTCAACAAATATTTAGTATCAATAAAGATCCCGGTGAGAAAGTTATTTACTAGAGAATCTATATGTATTATTAGATATATGAATATTTTTTTATATTCAATATTAGTTAAGGTAGTATAAAAAAATAATATAATTTATGAGTCAAAGATCTCTATTTGAATTATCTACAAGGATGCAAAGAAATCACAAACAATCTCTCAACATCTGTGATAACATTTTTCTACTATCAAAACTTAATTTATTTTTTATTTTTTATTTGATTTAGTTTCTAAATTTATTTATTTATAGAAACAAGCAACCATAACTAACCATTCTAACCTAATTACCTTTTTATCATTGGCATTATGTTAAACCCCACATTTAATTAATTTTAGTACTATAATTTAAAATAAATTTATTAATATAATTCCATTCTTATTATTGTGAAATTAAAAAAAAAAAATTAATCAAAATGATAGGTCAAGTAGTTTGATTTCAGACATTGATGTTAAAATTTCCACACAATCAAAATCTAAAAGATTACCAAGCTAGCGTTATATATTCTAGAAACTCTAATTACCATTAAAATAAATAAAAATAAAAAATAACTAGTATTAGTACCTATTAGAGTTTTAGGTGACTCTACAACACCCCTAGGATCGAATGTAAGACCAAGATAACTTCCATAAGAGATTGACAAGACAATTACATTAATATGTAAGAATAATATTATTGCTAATGGATTTGATTGATTGATTCAATTATTGAATAAAATGTACATAATAGGCCTCCTTGTATAGGAAAGGCGATAAGAGACAATGATAAGCTACAAACTCCTAGGTGTCTTAATGAAAAACTATGATGCAACAATAATAATTAAGGTACAAACTCCTAGCTGTCTCAATTAAAAACTACTATGCAATGCATTATCCTAAGTAAGATTAATTAGAGTATAATTAGGAATATTTAATTACACCAACACCCCCCACCCTTAAGTGTAACTTAGGGGAATTCACTTAAAATCAAAATGCAATATGGGTCCCCACTACTAGGTCATGTTAGGTACCCATGTACGGTATGCAATGCAATACATGAAATGCAAACTCTCATAAAGCAAAGAAAGAGTGAAAACCTCAGGTGAAAAACCCTTCCCCAAAAAGAGAGATGAAAACGCAAGATGCATGGATGGATGAAGTACTCAAGACCCCCCAAGAACTACATACATCATGTATATACAAATAATTATTACCCTATAAGAAGGATAGTAAGAGACATGATATTCCCCCAATAATGAAGGATCTCCTACAAAAATGGTGAGTGTTTGAAGGCAAAGTATAGTCCAATGATTACAAACAACATTTCTCCCCTTGGGAAGAAGATATACCAAGTACAAATGTAGGAATGCTTCTCATTCTGAATAAGAACTAGGAAGTGGAATCCAAATGAAGTATGGTGATGATGCCAGGAACCAGTCCATATCCAAATGAAATGAGGAAGAAGGTCTCCAAATATGCATCTCTAAAGATTGAATATGTATCTCCAAGCTCATGGAATCTATCACATCAGCCACCTGAACCATAAAATGTGGCAAACCAAGTGAAGGAGAATAATTAAGAATGTTAATCTCCAAAGAAGGTGAAGAAGTATCTTCAACTCCAACTATGATGAAGTTTTCATCAAAGAGAAGAGAAACTTCCCCAAATATGTCTCACAAATCTGCAATATGAGACTCCACAAAGAATTAACCAATATCTAACAAATAGGAATCTCAATCAAGAAGACAAATAGATATCTCTTGCAATGAATCATTGGAATCACCAACATTAAGAGATGATTGTGCAATCTCAACTAGAGAATTAGGAGCTATAGGAGGAGTCACTAGATCATCCTTGCTCTCAATATATGCATTATACTCAATCTCATCTAATGTATCATCATCATAGGAAATATTATATGCATCATCAAGTAGAATGAGACAATCTGCAACAGGATCATTTGGGAATGGAGGAACATGTGGATCTCCAAAACGCTCCCAAACAATTTTTCAAATTGTGTGTGGGCATTGAATATGCTTGATTTTGGAGTAGACTAAATGGTGTCAATATAAGAAGAGACTCATACCAATCACTCATTTAATATGACCATTTTTATCTTCCTAAACTATTTTCTTCCACTTTGTCTCTAGCTCAGGTACGAGTCCATAAAGATGAGGCAAGAGATTAAGCCATCTACAATGTGTGATGATTCCTTTTACCCATGACTCATAATTATCCCTAGTCAAATCTATCATAGCAGGATGTCTACCATATCCTGTGATTACATTAATGATACACTTCTTACATTACAAATAGAGATCAACAAATTATTACACTCCACAATTAGGCTATAATAGACTTAGATCACTATGCAAAAAACCAAGCTAAGGCTTATACATTACAATTGCAAAACTAAGCCAAATTTTGAATGTACAATTTCTAATCACAGTCACTAAAATTTGATTCCAGATCTAGAAAATATAGAAAACATTATGCACTTTCAAAAAAAATAGCACCTGAAAAGGAGTTAATATGAGCCTGAACAAGGCTTGAAAGTTGTAAAAACTAAAATTTGCAATTTTCAAAAAAAATTAGGAATAAAGATCAGAAACCACCTACACCATTGTGTAGATTGTGAAATTCTACCCCAAAAAAAAAATTGCTCAAAAAAGGGAGTCCCGATGACTGAGATATCGTTGTTTGAAAATTTCCTTTGAAAATATTTTTTCTGAATTGTCGCCACTGCACTTCCAAAATTCAAATGGCTCTAGATTTGGCCTTAGGTGTCCGATTTGGATGAAAAAAAAATTTGATTTAGGGGTTTTAAGACATCCTTAATATGATGCCAACCTTTGATTTGTGTCAACAAGCTCCAATATTGACCTGTAATAGAAAGTCACAAAATACAAAACCCTAAATTTTCTCCAAATAGACTATGCAATGGTACTGTCCAAATAACCTTTTTGTACACCCACAACTGAATCAAGACAAGATCGATATTCTTAAGAAGAGTTCTTTACACTTTGAGAGCTCTGATACCATGTTAGGGTTTTAGGTAACTCTACAACACCCCAGGATTGAATGCAAGACCAAGATAACTTCCACAAGAGATTGATAAGACAATTACATTAAGATGCAAGACTAATATTATTGATAATGGACTTGATTGATTGATTCAATTATTTAATAAAATATACATAATAGGCATCCTTATATAGGAAAGGCAATAAGAGACAATGAGAAGAAATTGATAAGCTATCACCTATGCAAGGTGTAATCACATATCCACCAAATGTGGATCATCCTCTATTATGAAATGAAGTATGTGTCATAGGACAAGGATGATAATGTGATATGTGCACTAAAGGTGGATCTCACACCTAAAGTGGAATTTCTCCTACACCATGTGCTTAATTAAGGTGAAAACTCCTAGGTGTCTCAATGACAAACTACAATGCAATGCATTATCCTAAGTAAGATTAAGTAAAGTGTAATTAGGAATATTTAAGTACACCAACAATACCAATAAACAAATAAGGTATACATAATAAGGGGTCTCATTACCAAAAACTTTGCAAACGCTATGGGAAGGGTTGCAATACCCACACATCCTATTTGTGTGCACCTATATAGCCTAAACTATATGTCGAGATGATTTTTATGAATATCTTTGTATGCAAGTTGACACCTTAAAAAATATTTCCTAGTTTCAAGTATTAACAAAATGCCCTATAGAGATTTTTGAGTGTCAAAGGGTTAAAAAGTGGTCATTTCAAAGTGTTTCCCGATACCCACTTAAAGATGCACCAATAACCATTCACTCAAAATTGTCATTACTTGTCAACAAATGTCCCAATAATGGTGGATAAATGAACCAATTATGAACCTAAAAATCTAAAAATAAGATCAACCATTAGTACATGTGTTATCATTTTTTGACCTCCTTTAAAATTGGTAATTGGGGGGGAGGGCGGGGAGGTCAAGTGTACAGCTATTAAAATGCATTTGGTTACTTGTGCTCTTCCTCTATACTCAAATATCACATTCCAAATGTTCCTTATTAGTAATTATATCATTTTCTCATTATCAAATCAAGAGGCATAACCACAATCCATAAAATTAAAACAAAGTAATTCCTTTAAAGCTTTTATTAAAACTTCCAATCATTTCTATTTTTGAGAGATCCTAAATGCAAGCTTCCTTTTCAATTCGAATGATATATGCTTTAAAAAAAAAATTTACAATAACATATGCTTTTAAAATTTCTTAAAAGTATATGCTCTTAGAATTCTTTAAAAAAAAAATGTTTTCTTAATATATGTACAAGTTTATATCCATCGCAAATTTGGTAGATTTTTCCAACCATTTGGATTTATTGTTCTCTATATATAAGATTCATCATTGCATTCAATATTGTACTATTGCATTTGAAAATTCATGCAAATTAAGAACCGAACATCAATAAAGAGTCTTCTATAAGGTATATATTGAATAGAGAGAAATTTTCTAGAAATTTCTAAGACAAATAATAACTAATAATAAGATAGAATATCATAGTTATGATCATATGCACTTATGATTTAGTTAGTATTTTTTTAAGACTCCTTACAATTCCACATTACTCTTGAGGAGAGTCAATAGATGGGCACGTGGAATGTTTAAGGCAGTTACATGCTTTGTCTATGTTTTCCACACTATGCATAGATGCCTAATGTGTCATTTAGGCTCAAGTGGGAGGATGCCTAACAGAGGATGACTTAATAGTTGTTGGTCCAACATTTTATGCTTTTAGTGATCCAAATCTAGCTTCTCTTTGTTTGGTTCCATTCCTAGATCTAGTTCCAGATTCATAGCTAGATGTTGACTGAGTAAATCCAATAGAGTAGATATTGTAGTAGTTTATTCAACAAAACAACAAAAATTTGTAATAATTTTTATGTGATAGATTTTTATTATTTGCTCCTTTCTTATTGGCCCATTTTGCATCTAGACTAGGAAAATAGTTTACAACAACCAGGAACCTTTCAAGCTTGTTTAAAAATCGTCTATCATTATTGAATTCTAGAGGAGGCCTAATGAATTCCAGGAGCTTGTCAAAGTTGTCGTCTTTCTCTTTGTTTTTTTTCTTTGATATGTTTCTTCACTTCTTCATCGATTTCTCATTGGCTATCCACAGGCTTTCTAGATTTTCTTGGGCATAAACACTTTCTCCAATATTTCCCTGTACTCTACAGTCTGCCTCAGCCTCAGAAATGTTAGTACATTATTATTATTATTTTGTTAATTTAGAATGCACCTTCTTTGGATGCATTAAATTTCTGCTACGAACACCACTTTCTTGCGGACGTCTGAATTTGTTTTCACCATGTGAATGCATTATTATTGTTAGAATTCTACCAGATATAGGGGAGAGGATACTTGTTATGTTGAAGGCATTTCTTATATGAGATGCCTTTGGCTGGGTTAAGGGATCAAGGGTGCACAGGCTCCAATAGCCGTGCAAGACGATTGAAACATCCCGCACTGTTGATCATTTTCCACTTTTTACAGTTCCTTTATTCTGCATTGTAAAGAATAATTATTGTCGTTGGATGACTGGCTTAACAAAATGGTTGTTGCGCTATCTTTAACTATAGTCAAGAGTGAAGTTAACCCTGCTTATACTACTTTATGCAGCTGATGAATTGACAGATGAACAAAACCAAAACACGGGCTGTACCATCGTTAGGTGTACCAAACACAGGTGTCACCTACGATAGGGAGAGCATAGAGAAATGGATGTATAAACTAGGCAAGAACACCTGCCCCGCCACAATACAATCCCTCCACAATCGACACCTCACACCCAACCATACTCTACACAGCCTCATTCACCACTGGTGCATCACCAACCCCAACTTCTCGTGAAAGTCTTGAAAGCCCTAAGGTCTCTGGCAGATAAAAATAAGGGTAACAGATGGTGCATCGTGTTAGGAAAGCTACTTGCGGAAATGCCTTCCAAATGTTAATTTACAGGGGAAAATTATATAAAGATCAAATCTACTGAAATGCATAGGAAAAATAAGAACAAAGAAAATAAAGGCACACACAAGATAAAACACATGAGACAGAGATTTACGTGGGAAACCCTTTCGGGAAAAACCCACTGGCCAAGAACCACAGTCACCCTGCATATTACAGTAACCAATACATTACATACTGAGACTCAGATTGTCTTTACAATCAACCCCACTTCTATCACTAGGACACTGTCTTTCAAGCTCACAGCCTCAGCCCTTGCAGCCTCTACAGCAATACAACAATTACTGTCAACCATTGACAGACTTAGCCTACTCTATTAACGAATCTCACATACATTTATACACTATGCAATTCATTATGAAGTTCAGTATGTCAACCGTCACATAACATAACCGGTCAACCAACTCTGCTTCACACCGTAGATAGTCTCAGCTCCACTGTAGGTAGTCTCAGCTCTCACCGTAGGTAACAATGTCTCCACCAAATGATGACAACATTTCCACAGAATGGCAACTTCCACCAAATGGTAACAATGTCTCTACCGTATGGTGACAACATTTCTACCGAACGGTTCCACCAAATGGCAACTTCCACTGGTAACAATGTCTCCACCAAATGGTGACAACATTTCCACGGAACGGTAATAATGTCTCCACCGTACGGTGAGATTTCCACTTCGTTATTCCAACACATCGCATCATCAAAAGCACCGGCCTTCTTGATCTCTATCATTGAAAGCCAATCTACAGAAGCCAACGAGACCGGATGCTTTTACGATGCCTCCATGGCATGCGAAGAAGCCTTGAGGATTCTTCATTCTGTTCACTTGCCCAACGAGGCCTTGGAGCCGTTTGTCACGACCAGATGCCTAGCTTCCCTTGCTTCTATTCTCAAGAGGGGCACCTCCGACGCCCGCCTCTATGCCGCCATGCTTTTACAGAAAGCGTCAATGAAAGGCATAGAGTAGTTTGTAAAGAACGGCAACGACGATTTGATGGAAGCCGTGCTTGACCTAGTGAAGAAGGAGGTGTGCCCAAAAGCAACAGTGGCCGCCCTGCAAGTGTTAACCGCAGTGGCCATGAACAGCCAGCGCTGCATAATGAAAGCCGTCGAGTAATAAATGTGCTTTATTATTTTAAAAATCGGTAGCAAGCCATTATTTCCATAAGCCAAATGCATGTTGTCAAAGAAATATAATGTTAGAGAAAGAGAGCATATTGGAAGCTTGAGTTTGAATTTGAATGAGCAGCATATAGCCCAGACAACCTTTGAAGTCATCTCCTATTTCAAAAAAATAGCCCGCACCAGTTATCCAGCCGTCCAGCTGACCCGCTCTATCCAATCTTTGTAAAATGTTTTTCTTCTTGATCATCTCCATCCCATTTTTAGCCTCCTCATAAGTTGCCAGGCGCCACCCATTTGGAATACTTTTGCCACAGACTCTGCAGTAATTAGGTCACTTTGCTGGGGTAGATCATAATCCATTTGAGAACGAAACTTCGAAACTCTAGGAACAAACAAAAAAACAAGGTTAAAGCACATATAAAGAAAAAGAAACCCAGATTTTCTCTACAACAAACAACAACTGGATAGCCTTAAACATTTTTATATCCCAAGCAGACGTAGAGAAAATGAGGATCTTAACCAAGTACTCCTACATACTCTAACAACGCGATCTCTAGCATTATGCGAAATGTCTTCAAAGAAACAAGAACACAGTGAGATTGAACAAATGCCAGCAACGAATTGAAAAGTGGAAAAAATTGAAAAGTTGCTAAGCACCGCTAAGGGGGAGATGGATCTGCAATCAAACGATAAAAAAAATTTCTGGAACATAAAAAGAAAAACGAACTTTTGGCAATAAAAAAATCTACCAGTATTCATGCCCAACTCCAATGCAGTCCACCAACATTGTGCCATGGGATGATGCAACGAATCCCTCTTTTCATAAATTGGGGAAATAACATAGGTGGCATGCATGCAAGCTGAGGAAGCATAGATAGGGCACGTGAAATGTTTTAATAATGTCACGTTGTCAACTCCCTCACCATGCCACCTGTTTTAATAATAATTAGTAGTACATAAATTCATGATGAGGCAGTAATGGGTCAATCTCCGACTAGGCATATTAATTGTTCAAGAATAAATGTTAAGTTGTCATTAAAATTACAATATAACGATTGAGTGTTAACTAAACAGTTACTATGCCATTATGTTTAATTATTCGTAACTGTTAACTATATAAACTAATTAGTTAATTAAATTGACTGATGCGTCAAAAGATGGAGTTGAATAATTTGATATGGATAAAATATGGGTTTAGGATAATTAGGATTATCTTTTATTTTCATTGAGTATATATCTACTGATTAATTATAAGATAATTAATTAATTTTTTATTTAAAAAAATAGTTTTTGAAGGGACGTAAAATTCTATACAAATAAATTGTCAATTATTTGTGACATAATTAATATAAATGAATAAAGATTTATTAAAACAAGAAAGGTTATCAATATTTAGACATATAGTTAAATTTTAATAGTTCAAATATAATTTGCATACAATTGATATTTAAGTATTTTATAAAAGAAAATTTATTCAGCGTACATATTGCATATCAGTTGTAATTACTAGTTATAATATATACTTGCTATAGCCAGTTTTTTCAATTGAATATATTTTCTTTATTTTCTTTTTAATATAAAAAAGTCAAATAATCATTATAAGAGTACTAATCATAAAATATTTTTACATGTGTCATTAATAAATCAAAATATGTTCAGCTACTCATCATCTTAATAAGCTTCACTTTTTAAAAATAATATTAAAAAGAAAATATTTAAATTTGAATTTCTTATATTTCTCTAAGTTGTAAATATGATTTAAAATAGTAAGTTATATATATATATATATATAGATAGATATATATATACATATATATATATAATTTCAATTTTATATTCTATTATAATTATGATATTAAAAAATATATTTTATAAATTATTAATTTATATTAATTTTTTGTATTGTTTTTATTTTTAGAATTTTAATAATTTTTATATTATAATTAACCGATAGGCATTTCACCAACGCCACAAAACTTGTCTCACGGTTTAAACTACTATATCTTCTGTTTTGAACTACAATAGTGGTAACTGGGCATTCCTAATGCATGCTCGGAGATTGCAGAATTTTTTGCCCACTGAATCACGTTAATGGGTTTGCATATTTTCTGATAGTACAAATTTGCAGAGATCGATTAGGGAGTCGCAGTGGTGTCATTGAGTTGTTGGCTCAACCTCTGCGTCTAGAATTGAAAACCTGTGTGATCTGTATACAAGGGCTTGACCTTGTACCGTGACCAAATTCTCTGTTGGTTTTCTCGACTGGGGTTTGAGAGTAGGACGTAGCTGTTCATTTATTTTAGTATTTTATTCTTGTTTTACAATGATTGCAAATGCCCTGTTAGACATAAACCCTAATTTGATATTCTTGCACATGCTCATACTTTCCATTGCCTAAGAACTACATTCAAACACTCTCTTGCACGTATTTAGATGTGTTTGTGTATTTGTCTATGAAATTGCTATCCAGTGACATATTTTTTCAGACCATATTTACTGGATTGTTTTCTTTGCAGGGAGGAACATATTGTTTACGGAACCACCGGCAGGAGTGGGTTTTTCCTATATCAGATCTGTGAATTTTGGGAGATAGAAGAATAGGTAACTTTAATTAAGGGTTGGCTATGAGTCCATAATTTTGGTTCTTTAAAAATACAAAATGAAATCATGGAGTTTTTTCGTACTTTATTATATATTTACCCACAGCTGCACAGAGATTAGATTAGTTCACTTTTTTGGGTAACCTTGCATAGTTCTTTTCCTGAACTATGCCCATTCTTTTCATCTACACTAACAGGATGAAAGTAAATGTGAAAGGTTTTGCACAACATTCATTGAGTGTTTAACAGGGACTATGTGCGTGTTTGCAACATATTTTTGTGCAAAATCGTCCTTTTCTATTTGAAACTTGTACGCATATGAACTATTTGACAAAATTCCAATAATCAAATAGAACCTGGGATTATGGATTGCGATAACATATTAACACTAATAACTCATTTGCAATGCTTTTATATTGTTTGTTGACAGGTGACTTGTCCCTTTTAAAATTTATTCTAATCTGATCCCATTTCAAAAATTGTATTTGCTTTCTTGTTAAATTCTCTATAAATGTATGCTTTTGCTACATAACATGAACACCCATTCTTTAAATTTCCCTCACTTGTGCATTGGTCTACAAAGGTTGGAATAAGGTCGGGTATTTCCAACAATGGGAGGGTGTTGGTTGATCTTGGGTCTGCTGAATTGGTAGCCAAGTCTCATCTTTTCCTCTGTCTAGCCCAACTGGGTCTCTTTGTATTGATCAAAGAAGAGCCTCTTGTTTTGAATTACCACAATGGTCCTCTGCTAACAGCAAAACGCAATCTTGATGTTCATTTGATTTGGTATGGGAAGTTTATTGCGTTCTTGTGTTCGATCCTGGGGGACTTTTTGGAGTCTTTAGGAGAAACCTTTCTAAAAATTTTACACTCTAGAGCTGACAAAATGTATTTTCAAGATTTGTCTCTTATTTTTAGTTCTAAGAAAAAAAGTATTTTTAGAATTTGTCCATTGTGTAAAATGACAATCTGCAACATAAAAACATTATATGTGGAATTTATCAGCCCAGATCTAAACGAACGAAACCTCGTTCCAAACATTTTGATAGATAAATTGCCCGGCTTCAATTTCAGGCTCAGAATAGGTGGCTCCTTAAAAGTGAAGTTCTCACAACCTTTTATTGTAGAGTAGTTCAATCACTTCCATTCGTATACATAATTTATTTGTGAAATAGAATTCAAATTTTAGATTGAATTCATGTCTTCAATGAAATGACTCAAGAATATTACCCAAATATTTAGATTTCACTGATTACCAAAGTGAAGAATATTTAGTGATGTTTATTGCTTTTATTTATGATCTAAAAGATTATTGTATTACTAAGCTCATACCAACGTCCTGTTTTGACCCTTTTTAAGTTCTATTTTTGTTCTAGACTTACAAGAAAGTTAACAAGCTTTATGTCTATGTGAAGAGATAATTTTGAATGCACAAATTTAATTTTGTTTACTAATTTCCTGCAAACATCATCTTTGTAGCTTTGGATATTTTTGGGTCTCTCAATTTTTCTTGTAATGTATATGGAAATAGATTAGAAACCATTAGAACCTTTTATAGCTTCTGATAGATGTATGTCCAGAACAATAGATAATTGAACTATTTTTTCTCCTTCTTTCCATGGGTTTTTTATTAATTATTCATAAAAGTTGATTTTATTGCATGGAAATCTCATTTTGTATTCTCATAAAAAAAAAGTCCTTGGGGAAATCGGGTTTAGTTTACAAGAGTTAGTGTTAACTAGCACATTTTATCTCCAGCAAACAAGGACTCTAACTATTGCTTGCAAGTTTCTTTGATAGATTTAACATTTTCCTTGCTCTTTTAGGTCATGACAAATCATCTGCAATGAAATCATATTACTAATATTTTGAGTAGTTCCTCAAAAATAAGTGTTCCAGACCCATTTGGTGGCTCAAACTCGTCTAACAACTGGTTTGGTTATCCTGAAACAGAAATTTAGAGTTTAGTGAGTAGCCTTCTACTTAATTGTAAGTTGCATGTTGAATGACTATAACTTACTAGCACTCATACATGTGATGTAAAAGAGTTTGAAATAATGGCAATGGAAGAAACACTCTAGGAAATTCATGCAGAGTATGTGAGATATTCAGGATTTTGTACATTCCTTAGGGAGATATATTGTGATGAATACTATGAAGAAGGCAATGCTCCAACTATTAGACATGCATTTCAAGCCTACCTCAACTGTAATTAGAACAATGTATATTGATTTGGCTTTCTGTGGTATATAGTACATTGTACATTCATGTATCTCCCTAAAAGTTTACCTATGTTTCAACTTACACTACTCTTACCGAAGAGAGATTTTGAAGTTTTGGGCATCTTGCAATTAGCAAAACCTAACAGTGTTTCTTCTTATGTTGCATCAATTAATGATATAAGTGAACTTTGTACAAATTTGATTCCACTTGCAATACAAATGCACAATGTGTATTTCAAAAACTTTTCATTTTATATGCTCGTTACAACCCTCTCTTTAGGCTGTACTAAAATATGACAATCCATTTGTGTGACAATACACACTAGTCAATTTACATGCCCAATATTTATTCCAATCCATTTTTGAAGACATGATTCTATAAAAAGTTTCAAGTTCTATATTTTACACACTCTTATGTTTTGTTGTTTGCTTTATTTCTTTTTATATGGAATAGAAATTTACATTTAAGTTGATGCTTAAGTTGGGATGCTTTAAATTAGAGCCACATTATTTATTCCACCTCATTTCCACCTATGCTTCCATGTTTTTTTATACTCCAACATATTTCATGTTCTATACTTGTAATATTTAATCTCTACATTGTGACTTAAAAATATTAATGCATACCTTTTTAAATTGAATTCTCACTCTTAGGTAATCAAATGGGAATTTGTTTGATTGTGATTTTTTTCTTTCCTAACAACTATTGACAATTTATTTATCGAGTCCATCTTTCATCATCTAGTGTCTATTTAATTATGTTTTCTAATCATTTGTTTCCTTCTTTGTACATCTATACGAACGCACTTATCTATCCCTCCCAAACTCTACAAAGAACACCTCTCTAGTTGTTGGGTGAAGGTGTGTTTTCTTATCTTTTCATCTTTTTATCCTTTGCAACTTACCTTTGTCCAACTCATTTTAGTAATTGTTAGTAAATCAAATTGTCTCTTTATTCTATTTTTGTTTCTTCACTCTATAACCCATCAAGAAACATTAATTCTTTACTAACAGTTGGATTAAATCTGAAAAGTTTAATCCTCTGAATTGTGGTACAGCTCCCAGTATGATTTTCAATGAATTTTAAACAAGAAAGAAATATCTCTTTGCTAATCTCATACTTTTAACCAGAAAGTAGATAAGGCACATACAGTAATTCACATAAAAATGAATTAATTACTAGAATCGAATGAGTAAACCGATTAACCAAAGCTCAGAGAATTCATTTTGTATTATGCTCACAAATAAAATTACAGAGTTCTAACTAAGATTCAAAAGAAAGAGATGTTTCTATCAAAAAATTCTATTCAATAATAGGTATCCCAACAGAGACTAATTCAAAATCATAAACCACCAGATTTATAGTAGTAATATCTTCCATTCATTGATTCAGAAATGTATTTGAAAGTCCCTTACAGAAAACCACACCAAAAAGATAATTAACTATTCTAATTACTTTGCAGAAATAAAACTATCATCACCTTCTAAAAGCTTTTCCCTGGCCATATATAGCCATCGGTTACATCATATCAAAATAATAATGTTTTTGAAACTCCCCGATTTTGGCAAAGAACAGTTTAGGACAACATAAAGCATTACTAAAATTAGCATAAACTGAAAAATTAGAAATAACCTAGGATCGGCGGGGCACGACCATTGGGTCATGGCTGAGTTGGATGCTATTAGTTAGACTTGAGAAGAACTGGATGCACAAGAATTTTTCCAATCCTTATGGGTACGTGACGCACTAATGATCGTGGCATGGTGCAGTAGGCTGATGTGAATAATCCTCTTTCCAAGAACTTTTTTATCCTTACACACCTGAATCAACCTCAACTTATGGGACTCCAGGTGGTCCATGCACACCACCAACATAACCTCAATATTTGCTATAGATGTAAAATCTTTGGTAGTGAGATCCTTGTTGTCCCTAATTGCCATTATCCCTGCCTCAAACTCTTGGGTCATCTTTTCAGCCTTTTTGATGTTCTAGGTCCCTCATCCATCAGAGTAATATTCAGACACTCGATGTCTTTTTGCATCATGTTTGTCAATCCTTTTAACTCGTTTAGCAATCAAATTGCTCCTTCACATCCTCCTTTGATTATAGAGTTTCGCCATTCTATGCTCTTAACAAAAACATAGAGAACATCTTCATCCAAACCGTGGACTCATTTTTTAGTGAGGAACTTGGACACTCCATATCATTCTATCTCTACCATATGATCCATTATATCGGTCCATTTCTTTTTCTCCTTATCCCACTAAGCTAGTTCAACCAGCATTTCTGAAATGGTTTTTGTAACAACCCCATGAGTTTTAATTAGTTGGACAATATAATCACTACCTCAATGGATCATCCATGCTACCCATTTGTTGAAAACATCCACAATAAGTTTATTCTGTTGAATCTGATCCAAATTTTTACGAACCTCTGGTGAGCGGGGATCAAATGTCTAAGGAATCTGGGTTAGAGGGAGTGGACTAGGGTCTTGGACTGCTTGAATGAACTCTTCCAACCTTTGGATAGTGGCCTTCATCTCCTTTTTATCTTTGTCATCCTTCAAGGTTCTATGCAGTATCTTCCATGTGGAGGGCTCTAAATGTTTAGCATTTACTGCTCTAGTCGCAACTCCTAGATCTATTTTCTCAATGGTGAAATCCATGATAGAAGCTTCTGAGACATCCTTATCAACCTTTGGCAATGTATGATCTGCCACCTAACATCCAATTTTTTCATCTATGTCTATCATAGACTCCATCCTAATCCTTTTGGGCTTAACAGTTTCTCACAAGAACTTGCTCACCATATCTTCTACTACAAGGGTAATGGGTAGCACATTTTGCTTCTTTCTAATAGAATTTTCCAGCCATTTGAGAGTAGGTGGTGGGGTTTTTAGAGAGGTATTCATCATAGTTGTTGAAGGGCTCTCAAAATTAGGTTGACCAATCTTTTGAATCAGTGTATCTTCACCCAATACATCTTGATCATTCTGCTCTGACATAAGGCTATGCATATGGTCTAGATCAATTACCTCCTTTCTCTTAAACAACTTATCTTTTTCCTTCCTTTCTCTGCTTCTTGTGGCTCTTCTCGTTGGTGAGGAACAAGGGGAGGCCTGCTTTTGTGAATCGGCTTTGGATCTTTTCTTATTTTTAACTTTAGATGTACCTGCAAGAGAAACATTTTCATTAGAAGAATCAATAGGCTTTGCAATTGAATCACTAAGTGTCAATTTTATTGTGTTGTGCCTTCTTGGAGATGGGGCTTTCTTGCTAGTGACCCATCTCTCGATTCTTTTGATCACACTGAGAGTTTTGATTGTTATATTATCTCTCTCCTCAATACTCAAGTCAATTTCTAGTAAAGGTGAACCTCTGACCTTTGTTTCAAACTGGTCATCAATTCCTTATTCATCATTATCCTCTTCCAGTGATGTGATATCAATCCAAATATTTAGGGTAATTACTTGGCCTAGAGTAAATCTTGACCAACTCCTTCTTCTCACTTCGAAGTTGTCAGCACAGTTTTTCCAGTAGTCTTCCATTTGAGGAAGATGTTGGAACTTAGAAGGTAAATTGAAATGTTCAGCCGCATACCCCTTACTGTCAAAATATTTCCTAAGCTCAAATGTTTTTAGATTGAGTTTCCTCAATTCATGTTCTAGGTTCAGGGCGTCTGAGGATGACCTACAAGTATAAAATCTCAATTCAATGGGAAAGTTGGATTTAGCCCTACCTTTCCTCTCTTTAACTCCTTTATGCACATAGGCCAACTGATGGGCAACCTCTACTATAACTAGGCTATCAAAGGCATATATGGGTAACATGAAAGGCTCTCCTTCAAAACCCCCAATTCTCAAATATGTGTATCTCCTAAACTAGATAAAGAAACTCCCATAGGTGTTAATAAAAGTTTTCGCCTCCTCTGACATTCTTTGTTTAGTATTTCCTTGAAGTTCATAAGTCAATCTCCTGAAGAAAACTCCATTTAACTTTGGAAAGCTATTTACATGAAACACCTTCTATAAATGGGGATAATAATCATACACTTTCATGTTCATGATGAGCTATTCATGAAAAGGGCCTTTCCATTCCCTGGTGCATGCCAGGATATAAAACAGATAGGAAGACATATGAAAACTACCACCTCCTGGAAAAAATTTTAATTGGTGATGGAGCTCATCAACAATATTTTTAGCCCAATGAATGTACTTTTCTCCCCTGAGAGTAACTTGGATATAAAAATACATCCAATCATGCCAATAATATGCATGTTGATTTCCCTTGATCATGTTAAGTAATATCACCAACTTGGCTACCTCGGGTTTGACGTGATCAATAGTAAGGGGTTTAGGGAGTCTAGACCCTCCCTTCTCAGCTTTCAACAACCAATTTTGGGCTATTTCATTCCTATAAAGCTATCTTTTAGTGGCAAAAACTGATTGAGAAGAGGGAATGGTCCATCCTTCATACGGATCTTTTTTAGGGATACCCATTGCCTACAGAATGGTTTCTCTACGCATATAGACCAAAGGACTCCCGTCTATCTTTTTAATACATTTTTCTTCAAAGCTACATCTTTTAGCACACTCAAACACTAGTTTTTGACAAGGAGCTACTATAGGAAAAGCAGTCACGTCAGTCAATCTGCTCTAGATTGCTTTCTTCAGCATGGAACCGAGGATGGGTTTTTTTTATTTTACTTATGATCTCTTCCAATGCTCCTATTTTAATCAAGGTATCCTCATAGTCAGGTAAGGAACATATTAAGGGGGAAGTATTTTCAAAGTTTGGCATTGGCTTCTTCATATTGGCTCAAAAACTAGGAGTGAAACAAGGAAACACAGCAGCTTTAAAGGATTTTGAATTTTGACAAAGCAAAGAGTTTCAACTAGAAACAAGGAGGCCAAACAGAGAGAAACTAACCTATTCTCTTACGTGGCATACTAAACTTTGAGAGGAGGAAAGGTAACTTCTTCCGCACTAGTTTCCTAAAATGTCTCCGCCACTATGAACAAAAATAACCGATTTCCTCAATTTATCACCAAGTAGCTCACAAATCATGGGAGATTCTCTATAAATGGTGAAATAATAGCCCAAGAGGTTTGATTAATGATGATGGGAAATTTGCTTGACTAAGACATTGAATACATGTTCTTTCCCATGAGTGAAGTGACATTTAGATGTCATTTATATTAATTACAATATACACACCACGCATGGATATCATAATCACCTGCTAGCTGCCTTTTCCATCAAATCATTGCCCTCCACTTTAAAAAATTACAAATATCTGTTGAACCTTGAACTTTGAACTAGGAGAGTTCATGGTTCAAGTTCAATGAGAAAACACCTGAGGACTACCCTTTGGTATGTTTCAAATAAATAAATCAAAAACAATTAATGGCAAGAAAGAAAGATAAAATAATAGTAAGACATTTTGCAAGATGACAAAGTCCATTGAACTTTGAGCTTTGAACTAGCAGAGTTCATAGTTCATAGTTCAATGGGAGAGTGCACATTGCAAAACAACATTCTGCTAACCTCACAATAAAACAAGAAATCCAAACATACCGAGGGGCATTATTGAACCTTGAATCTTGAACTAGGAGTACTTCAAGGTTCAAGTTCAACCAATAAGGTGTATGTGCAAAGGACTGAAAATTTTGAGTAAAACATACCTTGAAATATTATGGGGTGGTTTTGAGAAAATTAGAGCCTAAGATAATTTAAGAAAAAATCAATGGTAACAATGGCTCCGATTGGGGACGAGGACTCTTGAGGATGAAGGATGATCTCATAGCTTTGGTTTCACAGACCAAGGAAAAAAAAAGAAAAGAAGGGTGACAAACAAAAATGACAAGAACAAAAAACAACACAACAAAACAATATGTACAGTATACAAGACAAATTGCTTATAGTTTATACAACTTGAGGTCCTAACTGTTAAAGGTCAAGGGTAGAATAGTACCGTCTAAATGCTCCAGCTTGAAAGGATTTCTCCCCAATGCTCTATTGATGATGAATGGACCCTTCCAAAATGATTCAAATTTGTGATGGGTACCTTTAGGTTCTCTTCTTTTGTCCCACAACAATACCTAGTCTCCCTCCATGAAATTTTGAGGCCTGACCCTTTGATCAAATATTTTCTTCACTTGAGCTTGGTGCGAGGCTATCTGGCTCACCATTTCTTCTCTCTCTTCCTGTATCTTATTAAGATATAGAACCCATTTCTCCATAGCATCTTGGAAAACCTGATCTTCAATTGTTTTTTGTAATTTCACACTAGCTAGTTCCAGGGGAAGTGAATAAGCTTCAACACCATATACTAATTCAAATGGTGACATGTCAATTGCTCTTTTTGGAGAAGTAAAGTGGGCCCAAAGAGATTTAAATAGTCTTTTATGCCAATCCTTAGCATTTTCACATACTAGTTTCCTCATTATCCTTATCAAGTTTTTATTACTTGATTCTACCTGTCCGTTCCTTAGGGGTAATAATCAAATGCATGGGACAAGTAGATGCCATGATCATAGCAAAACAAATTCAACTCTTGAGAAGAGAAATTAGTGGAATTGTTTGTGACCAACTTGGTAGGAACTCCAAACCTAACTAGAATATAATTCTTTAGAAATTCACATACCACCTCAGATGTCTTCTTGACGAGAACTGCCTCTACCCATTTTGTGAAATAGTCTATTGCAGTGAGAAAGTGTGTGTGACTAGCACTTGAAGGGGGGTTAATTGGTCCAATGAAATCTAATCTCCATTGCCTAAAGGTTTCTTCTATAACTATTGGTCTCAAAGGAAGTGCTGCTAATTGTGGCTTTCCACCGAAAAACTTACATTTTTCATAATTTGCAACCCACTTGTAAGCATCACCAAACATTCCTAACCAATAATAACAAGTTCTAAGAATCTTAAAAGCGGTCACTATGGAGGAAAAATGACCGCCGCAGGCCTCATTATGAAACTTCATGAGTAATTTTTTTTGTTGTTCTTTGTCAACACACCTTAGGAAAGCTCCATCTAAACCCCTTTTGTATAATATGTCATCAACAATAACATACTTTGTGGCCTTTAACCTAAGATTTCTTTTTTCTTTCAGTTTTAAATGAGGGGGATAGTCTCCATAAGAGAGGTAAAAAGCTACATCTGAATACCATGAATCGCAAAGAATGACAAAAATAACTAAGGGTATATTGCTATCAGGTGCCTACTCAGACATAAGTTCGCATAATCCTTGACCATGAACCAACTTAGTGGGATGAACATCTAAATCAAACTCTTGAATCCTGGAAATCCAAGTTTCTTAATTGTTCATGCCTATTTCCTGTTGAGTAAGGACTTCTTTGATAGCAGAAGTAGGGACATAAACAATTGAGTGAGAATGTAAAATATAGAACCTGAAAGATTTCCCCTCTTTCACCACCGCATATGCTTTCTTTTCAACCAAAGGATTGTTTAACTCATGCTTTTTGAGAGGGATACTCATAAAAGCAATTGGCACTTCTTCATCTTTATCATTCTTCTGCAATAATATTCTAGAAACTGTGTGTTTAGAGGCATAATAATGTATTATAAAATCCTTCTTGTAATCTAGATTTATCAAAGTGGGGGCAGACGCTATAGCTTTCTTAACATCATCAAATTCTTTGATAGCCTCTATGCTCAATTTGAAAGGGTTCTTCTCACTCAAAAGGCTTACCATATGCTTGGTTGTTTCAGTGAAATCATGAATGAATCTTCTGAGGAAATTGGTTTTCCCAAAAAAAGATTTAATGCGAGTCCTGTTTGAAGGAAAACCAAGCTGTTGAATTGATTTAACTCTTTTAGGATCAATCTTGATCCCTTCCTTTGACACAATGTGGCCTAATAATTTCCCCTTTGTGACTGCAAAGACAAAAATTTTAGGGTTTAATGAAATACCATGCTCTCTACATCTCTGTAGAACTGATCTTAGATCCCTCAAATGATTTCTATGCCTTTTGGAAAAAATTGTCAAATCATTTAGATAGACAACTATTACCTTATTAAGCACATGACTGAAAGAAGAATTCATTGCACGTTGGAACGTGACACCTACATTTATCAAGCCAAAAGGCATTTTTTATAAGCATATGTACCCCAAGGAGTGGTAAACGTTGTTTTGTGTTGATCTTGATTAGCCGCTTTGATCTGATTATAGCCAGAGAAACCATCTAACATAGACATCATTTCTAAACCTACTACAGTCTGTAAGATGTGATCCATGATAGGAAGCCCATAATTATCCTTTAGGCTACATTGTTTCAAGTTTCTAAAGTCCACACAGATCCTTATCTTGCCATTTTTCTTTCTAACAAGGACTATATTCGCAATCCAAGTGGAATGGTGAATAGGATAAATGAGACGGGCCTACAGCATTTTTTCTACTTCTTTTTGAATTGCCTCAAAAACTTTTGGATTGTAGTTTCTTAGCTTCTGCTTAAAAGGTGTGGTGCCCAGTTTGAGAGGGATCAAATGCTAGAATTTTCCTCCTTTGAAATTTTTGAGATCATGGTATGACCAAGCAAAGGTATCCTTATATTCCCTCAATAGACTAACAAATCTCTTTTTTTCATCTGGAGCACAACATTTGCCCAGATTTATATATTTGGGTTCCTCTTTTTCCCCTATATCTATCTTCTCATAGTCACCTTGGTTCATGTCTTCTTGAGGGGATGGTGCATATTTTAGGGCATCATATCTGTCAAATTAGCTCTCAAGAGAAACAAGTCCCTTTAGAATATGATTTCCCTTTAATTGAAAAATCCCATCATCTATTACATTATCTAGACAAAACTCATTATAGGTTGATGAAGACCCTTCAAAGAAGGTTGTACTAAAAACTTCTACTAATTGCAAGAATTTATCAATCTATTTATCATCTTGAAAAACCTACCAATTCTCAGCATTATATAGAACTTTTGGCCTGTACACCATTTCAATTTTGTAAGAACTTTCCTTGAAATCTAAATGTGGCAACAACAAGGAGGAAGAAACTGCTAGGGAGTCAACTCTTCTATTTAAATATCTGGGAATGGCTTCTATAGAAAAGGCTTCGAGTTCTTCAATTTCATCCCAAACACGATTCCTATAATGTTTGAGACTCTTGTTCTTTGTTGAATACATCCTTCTCACTTGTCTCACAACTAACTCTGCATCTCCTCTAGCTCTGAGTATTTTTATACCCATTTTCTTTTCTTCCTCAATACTGAGAAAGAGATCTTCATATCCGGTAGTTTTGTTTGTATTATTAAACTCCAGTTTAAAAGCTCATGGGAAAAGGTCTCCTTCTGGTGATATCAACACAACTCCTGCTCCAAAACCAAATGAGGCACAACTTCCATCAAACTCCCAAGACCAAAGGCCATCAGACTTGTCAGTTACTTCATCAGCCATGTCTAGTGTGGATGAAATCATATAGTTTCCAAATTCAGATTCTTGATAGAGTATCTGAGATTTAGGATCTTCAAATGGGAATATAGTGTATTTTGGCTTTCCCTCTGGTTGTAAGACAACATTTTTATCTGCAACTGGAATAATTTCTTGGGACCAGTCAATCTTGATTTCTCCTCCAAGATCCTGATAGAAAGTCCTTCTTAGAAGCATGTCGTAACTAGCCGGAATGTCAGCAACAAGTATGGTAAGTATGATCTTTTTACTAGGGTGTGATGCGAGGGCTACTTGTGCATCTTTAATTTGTTCAGCTAATGGGACCTATTTTGCATCTAGAGCATAGCATTTACCAAAGGTTGTAGTTAGGGGAAGATCCAGAGCTTTGGCAATAGAATAAGGCATGATGTTGTCGGATGCCCCTAAATCTATGATGCAATTTTTCAACTTAAAGCCATGAATAAACAAGGACAAATGAAAAGGCTCTGGTTTTAATCCTATAGGAGGACTCATATCTTTGGTTGATTGGGTAGCTAAAGTAGCTTGTTCTGACAAGGCTGCATTAGTATTCTCATTATCAAATGATTTGTAGGAGGTTGTCCTGATTTAACATATTTGATGAGTCTTTCCAACTCTTTTGGATTCATTCTAAGATATTCAACAAGGAGACTTGAATCTTGGAACTTTCACAAAAATCAACAATGTCAAAAGAATTACTCAAACTGGTTTTCTTCAATGGTTCATCTACTTTAGAAATAGAATTTTTAAAAGTTGATAATCTTTGCAAAGAATCTTACCTTTATCCCATCATTGTGATGTTGATGGCATGTCATTGGCTCTAAATTACGGTAACCTCTGGTTAACATGGTACATGCAGGGTCCTGTAGATTTTCCAAAATATCTCCTCCTCACTCAGAGTCAGATTCATATTATATATAACAATTTCCAAAGTCATCAAGTAACTGAGGACTTTTTGCATCTCCAAGCGATTCTTCTGCCAATTCCTTGTTCACATGCATCTGCATAGACCGAATCATTTCTAGATAGGATTTTCCATCCTGATCATCGGTAAGATGGAAGGTACACATATCAACTCTTCTAGGAGGAGCTTCCAGTATATTTTTATCAGATGAGGGATATCTTTGAGTCCTATGACTAGGTCCAGCTTGATCAGGTATTCCTATGGGAATATCTCGATACAGAGGAGGGGGATTGGCATTGCCTTTAGGAAGTTGTCTCTTGATGGTAATCACATCATTTACTAATCTTTGCAGCATGGGATTAGAGGAAGATGTGTTTTGTGCATTGGGTATTTGAACATCTTTCTTCCACTTCCTTGTGGTGATTAGGTTGTCTTCTAACTCAACTGATTTATCCTGAGCCACTTGTAAATCAACCACTCTTTCTCTTCTTAAATGAAAACCAATGTCAAGAGGCATGGCATTTTGAAAGAAATATTTCTGATTCTCAGTGGTGGGTCTCTTTGTTTGTGGGATTTTATGGATGATTTTATTGAACTTAGCTATGAATTCCCTCATGGGCTCATGCACCTCCTTCTTGAGTTGAGTTAATTGTGCAAGAAGAGAATGTTCATATGATACACTCTTGAAATGAGTCTCAAAAGCATTTTTCATACTATTCCAATCTATGATTTGGCCATTGGGTAAATGATAGAACCAGTCTATAGCTGACTCAGAAAGGGTTTGCACAAAGAGTTATACGGTAACATCTTCATGTTGGACTGCCAAAATTCCAAATGTAGTATTAAAGGCATTGAGATGGTCTTTTGCTGCTACCTTCCTGTCTCTATAGAATTTGGGTAGGATTTCTCAGGCTCCCTTAGGAAAATTGTGATTTCCTCCTAGGTTGAGGGGTCCTACTACTGCTCCCCAAGGCTGGGCCATGATTGTTGCAAGATAAATAGTTAAGATAGGGGGGCTTGAATTCCTGATAAGGTTAGAGCTTTCCAATTGCAAGAATTAGTTGATGAACTAAAAGGTTCTTTTAGAAGAGAGGATGGTTGGCTTTGGGCCTTTTCTTAGGGGCATGAACTTTTGAGATTTCAAGATTTTGCAGTTTCTCAAAAAAACTATCAAAAATTCCCTACTTTTGTTGAGACTTGGTGTAAGGTCTGGGCTCTAGTTTGGAAGCTTTATGGTCTTTGCACTACTCTATCAACTACTGCAACTTCCTGAGCTATAGGGAGACCCCTCAACCATTCACCAATTTCTTCCTTGTCTTCAATCACCAATCAAACTTGTTGGTACTATTGACCGCTTGTTTTTAATTTCCAAGCCAAGTTGTTTAGATCTACAATAATGTCTTCTTGTGTATCTATAAAATGTAGATCAGGTTGTAGGACTAGGGGAACTTCAGCTTGACCAGGTATCACATCAGTAGGTAATACTGTGACTATACATTAAACCAAGAAAAAGACACTAGTTTACTAGTTTACCTCCCTAGCAGAATCGCCAAAAATATGTTAGTAAATAAAACTATCTCTTTATTCTATTTATGTTTCTTCACTCTATAACCCATCAAGAAACATTAATTCTTTATTAACAGTCGGATTAAATCTGAAAGGTTTAATCTTCTAAATTGTGGTACAACTCCCAGTATGATTTTCAATGAATTTTAAACAAGAAGGAAATATATCTCTGCTAATCTCATACTTTTAACCAGAAAGTAGATAAGGCACATACAGTAATTCACATAAAAAATTATTAATTACTGGAATCGAATGAGCAACCCCATTAACCGAAGCTCACAGACTTCATTTTGTACCATGCTCACCAATAAAATTACAGAGTTCTAACTAAGATTCAAAAGAAAGAGACATTTCTATAAAATAATTCTATTCAATAACAGGTATCCCAACAGAGACTAATTCACAATCATAAACCACTAGATTTATAATAGTAAATATCTTCCATTCATTGATTCAAAAATGTATTTGAAAGTCCCTTACAGAAAACCACACCAAAAAGATAACTAACTATTATAATTACTTTGCAAAAATAAAACTATCATCGCCTTCTAAAAAAATTTCCCTAGCCATATATAGCCATCGATTACATCTTATCAAAAAATTAATGTTTTTGAAACTCCCTAAGTTTCGGCAAAGAATAATTTAGGACAACAAAAAGCATTACTAAAATTAGCATAAACTGAAAAACTAGAAACAACCCAGGATCGGCGGGGCATGACCACTGGGTCATGGCTGAGCTGGATGCTATCAGTTATCCTTGAGAAGAACTAGATGCACAAGCCTTTTTCCAATCCTCGTGGGCATGTGACACACTAATTATCATGGCATGGTGCGGTAGGCTGATGTGAATTATCCTCTGTCCAAGAAATTTTTTATCCTTACACACCTGAATCAACCTCAACTTATGGGACTCCAAGTGATCCATGCACACCACCAACATAGCCTCAATATTTTCTAGAGATGTAAAATCTTCGCTCATGATATCCTTGCTATCCCTGATTGCCTTTATCCCTACCTCAAACTCTTGGGTCATCTTTTCAGCCTTTTTGATGTCCTGGGTCCCTTCATCCATCAAAGTAATATTCAGACTCTTGAGGTCTTTCTGCATTGTATCTATCAATCCTTTTAACTCATTTAGCAACCAAATTGCTCCTTCACATCCTCCTTTGATTATAGAGTTTCACCATTTTATGCTCTTAGCAGGAACATAGAGAACATCTTCGTCCAAACCATGGACTAGGTTTTTAGTGAGGAACTTGGACACTCCATATCATTCTATCTCTGCCATCTGATCCATTATATCGGTCCATTTCTTTTTCTCCTTATCCCACTCATCTAGTTCAACTAGCATTTCTAAAATCATTTTTGTAACAACCCCATGAGTTTCAATTAGTTGGGTAATGTAATCACTACCTCGCTAGATCATCCCTGCTACCCATTTGTTGAAAAAATCCACAATAAGTTTGTTATGTTGAATCTGATCCAAAGTTTTATGAACTTCTAGTGTGTAGGGATCAAATATCTAAGGAATCTAGGTCAGAAGGAGTGGAATAGGGTCTCAAACTACTTGAATGAACTCTACCAACCTTTGGATAATGGCCTTCATCTCCTTTTTATCTTTTTCATCATTGAAGGTTCTATGCAGTATCTTCAATGTGGAGAACTCTAGATGTTTAGCATCTACTTCTCTAGTCGCAACTCCTAGATCTATTTTCTCAATGGAGAAATCCTTGGTGGAAGCTTCTAAGACATCCTTATCAACCTTTGGCACAGCACGCTCTGCTACCCAACATCCACTATTTTCATCTCTGTCTATCATAGACTCCATCCTAATCCTTTAGGGCTTAATGGTTTCTCCCAGGAACTTGCTCACCATATCTTATACTAGAAAGGTAATGGGTAGCACATTTCACTTCTTGCTAATAGAATTTTCTAGTCATTTGAGAGTAGGTGGTGGGGTTTGTAGAGAGGTATTCATCACATATGTTGAAGGGCTCTCAAAATCAGGTTGACTACTCTTTTGAATTAGTGTATCTTCACCCATTACATCTTGATCATTCCACTGTGACATAAGGCTATCCATATGGTCAAGATCAATTACCTCCTTGTTCTTAAACATCTTATCATCTTCTTTCCTTTCTCATCTTCCTGTGGCTCTTGTCATTGGTGAGGAACAAGGGGAGGCCTGCTTTTCTGAATCAGCTTTGGATCTTTTCTTATTTTTAACTTTAGATGTACCTACAAGAGAAACATTTTCATTAGAAGAATTAGTAGGCTTTGCAATGGAATCGCTAAGTGTCGATCTTCTTGTGTTGTGCCTCCTTGGAGCAGGAGGTTTCTTGCTAGTGACTCATCTCTCAGTTCTTTTCATCATGCTGAGAGTTTTGATTGTTATATTATCCCTCTCCTCAATACTCCTGTCAATTTCTGGTAAAGGTGAACCTCTGACCTTTTCTTCAAACTAGTCATCGATTACTTCTTCATCATTATCCTCTTCCACTGTTGTGATATCAATCCCAATATTCAGGGTAATGACTTGGCCTAGATTAAATCTTGGCCAACTCCTTCTCACTTCGAAGTCGTCAACATAGTTTTCCCAGTAGTCTTCCATTTGAGGAAGTTGTTGGAACTCAAAAGGTAAATTGAAATGCTGAGCCGCATACCCCTTACTGTCAAAATCTTTCCTAGGTACTAATTTTTTCAGATTGAGTTTTCTCAATTCATGTTCCAAGTTCAAGGTATCTGAGGATAACCTTAAAGTATAAAATCCCAATTCAATGGGAAAGTTGGATTTAGCCCTACCTTTCCTCTCTTTAACTCCTTTATGCACATAGGCCAACTGACGAGAAACCTCTACTATAACCAGGCTATTGAAGGCATATTTGGGTGACTTGAAAGGCTCTCCAAAACCCTCAACTCTCAAATATGTGTATCTCCTGCACTGGATAAAGAAACTCCCATAGGTGTTAATAAAATTTTTCACATCCTCAGACATTCTCTGTTCAGTATTTCCTTGAAGTTCATAAGTCAATGTCCCAAAGAAAACTCCATTTAACTTTAGAAATTTATTTACATGAAACTCCTTCTGTAAATAAGGATAATAATCATACACATTCATGTTCGGGATGGGTTGTTCATGAAAAAGACCTTTCCATTCCCTGGTGCATGCCAAGATATAAAACAAATAGGAGGACATATGAAAACTACTGCCTCTTGGGAAATTTTATAACTAGTGATGGAGCTCATCAGCAATAGTTTCAGCCCAATCAATGTACTTTTCTCCCCCGAGAGTAACTTGGATATAAAAATACATGCAGTCATCCCAATAATACGCATGTTGATTTCCCTTGATCCTGTTAAGTAATATCACCAATTCAGCTACCTCTGGTTTAAAGTGATCAATAGTGAGGGGTTTAGGGAGTCTAGACCCTCCCTTCTCAGCTTTTAACAACTAATTTTGGGCTATTTCATTCCTATAAAGCTGTCTTTTAGTGGCAAAAATTGATTGAGAAGAGGAAATGGTCCATCCTTCATACAAATCTTTTTCAGGGATACCCATTGCCTACAGAATGACATCTCTACATATATAGATCAGGGGACTCCCGTCTATCTTTTTAATACATTTTTATTCAAATTTGTATCTTTTAGCACACTTAAACACTAGTTCCCAACAAGGAGCTACTATAGGAAAAGCAACTGCGTCAGTCAATCCTCTCTGGATTGCTTTCTCTAGCATGGAACCAGGGATGGGTTTTTTATTTTACTTATGATCTCTTCCAATGCTCTTGTTTTAATCAAGGTATCCTCACAGTCAGGTAAGGAACATATTAAGGGGGAATTATTTCCAAAGTTTGGCCATTGGGTTCTTCATATTGGCTCAAAAACTAGGAGTGAAACAAGGAAACACAGTAGCTCTAAAGGATTTTGAAGATTGACAAAGCAAAGAGTTTCAACTAGAAACAAGGAGGCCAAACAGAGAAAAACTAACCTATTCTCTTATGCAGCGTACTAAACTTTGAGAGGAGAAAAGGTAACTTCTTCCGCACTGGTTTCCTGAAATGTCTCTACCACTATGAACAAAAATAACCAAGTTCCTCAATTTATCACCATGCAGCTCACAAATCATTGGAGATTCATAATAAATGGTGAAATAATGGCCCAAGAGGTTTGATTAATGATGATGGGAAATTTTCTCAACTGATACATTGAATACTTGTACTTTCCCATGAGTGAAGTGACACTCAAATGTCATTTCTATTAATTACAATACCCACGCCATGCGCGGATATCATAATCACCTGCCAGCTATCTTTTCCATCAAATCACCGCCCTCCACTTTTACAAATTACAAAAATATGTTGAACCTTGAACTTTGAACTAGGAGATTTCATGGTTCAAGTTCAATGAGAAAATAGGAGGACTACCCTTTGGTATGTTTCAAATAAATAAAGTAAAAACAATTAATGGCAAGAAAGAAAGATGAAAAATAGTAAGACATTTTACAAGATGAGAAAGTCTGCTGAACTTTGAACTTTGAACTAGGAGAGTTCACGGTTCATAGTTCAATGGGAGAGTACGCATTCCAAAGACAACATTTTGCTAAGCTCACAATAAAACAAACAAATCCAAATGTACCGAGGGGCATTATTGAACCTTTAATCTTAAACTAGGAGTAGTTCAAGGTTCAAGTTTAACCGACAAGGTGTATGTGCAAAGGACTAAAATTTTTGAGTTAAATGTACCTTGAAAGATTATGGGGTGGTTTTGAGAAATTTAGAGCTTGAGATAATTTAAGCAAAAATCAATGGTAACAGTAATCATAGATGTGTATAAAATGCTTAATGCTCCAAGCATATCTAATACACGTGTGGAAAATACTTCGTGGTCTACATTTACCATGCCAACATATTTAGATGCATATGTCGTTACATTTGTCATGGCTACTTCATTGGTTTTAATGTAGGTTTAGAACAACATATCATTTATTTACTATCCTTATTTGCATAGTCATTGAAATTTTACATAGTTTTTTTGTAACTTTATTCCACATACTTCTTAACACCTATTCAAATTTACAGGTCGGACACCTCACCTTTAAACTATCTCTCTTTGACAAACAATGCAATAAATCTTATAAAAAATGATAAATTAGATGTACATCCACTTCTTCAAGTATTTCCAATTGAAACATTTGGTCAATGAACTAGCCCAACAATTAGATGGGTGAACCCACAATAGTGGGTTACACTTTTTTGCCTGAACGGACACTGAACTCTATATTTTGAAAAAAAATTCAGTTTCGGACGCATATTGTCATTAGACCATTTGAAATAGGAAGATGAAGTAAATTAGAGTATTTTAGGAATTTTTGTCTAGATTCTAATCATATTTTTTATTTTTATTTTTGAATTGATTTAAATGGTTCTTTCTTTCTCCCTCAAAAATTGGTATGTTGCTGAAAACGTCATTTTCAAAGAGTTACATTATTTTCATAGAGCATAACTTTTTTTTTTAAATAAATATCAATGTGATTCTTTTGAATTTTGTTTTGTAACATCCATACGGAGGGCATGTAATTTATTTTATGACATTATCATGATTATTGCATATTCTATTAATGTTTGAAGTTGACTTAATCGTAATTTTGACATACCTTGACTACATAGCTTATAACTTGTCGTGTATTTGTCCAATTTTATTTTATTTTTTTTATAGAAAAAGAACTTTAGTACCAAGGGCATAGTTATTTTTTAGAATTTTTTTCTCTCATTTACTATTTTTCCATAAGTGTCAAACATAGAGGTAGATATACAGTGAAATATCTATGTTTAGTAAAACTAAAAATACAATATCATAATAAATGTAATATAT
The DNA here is from genome assembly GCA_027943335.1 of Chamaecyparis obtusa. Taxonomy (NCBI): domain Eukaryota; kingdom Viridiplantae; phylum Streptophyta; class Pinopsida; order Cupressales; family Cupressaceae; genus Chamaecyparis; species Chamaecyparis obtusa. The sequence continues at coordinate 169,930 of BSBK01003652.1, forward strand.
ATTAACATTGTAATCATTGAAAAAAAATTCTCAGTAGTACCTTACTACATATATAGGTTTGTCGAATGGATTCATTTAATCTGCCAATAGATAAAGTCAAAGTGATTTTTTGTCAGCATTTAAATAGCTGCAAAGGAGACTCCATTGTATGTATGAATGAGGAGTATAGATGTTATATCAATATTTGTTTTTATCTAAGAGGCTTTGAGATAACCATTTGTAATTAATTCCTTCAAATGGAACTTTTCAAGGATTAAATCATCATATTTTATTAAAAATGTGTTATTTCAGCAAAAATTAGGATGTCTAACAAAGTGTAACACACTATTGCTAGGTCATCCAGATACAATTTATAGCTCTTTGATGGGCTACACTTACAAATAAAAACCTTGCCAAGTAAGTTTAACAACCTCATAACAACAAGGAAACTCCAAAAAGGGTCTATAGTCCAACTCAAAGGATTCACTATTCCTACTATTTGTGACTCTAGGTGAGCCAATAGCTACTAGGTCTTTATTGCAATAAACCATTTTCATTTTCTTATGCTAACTAATATAATACTAATTGTACATATCTAAAAAATTCATAGGTGGATTGTTTTCTCCAAAGTAGAGGTTTCTTGCATAGATCATGGTATCATAGGTGACCCAACCTTCTTCTTTAAAGAACTAGACAATCTTGTACAACAACATGTAGGAACTTCATCGGATACATGCACAAGTGTAAAGGATCTTCTAGCAAGGATCATAAAACACTAGTGTAGAATGTTAGTGGGTGTCAATTCCCACTGGGGTTTTTACCTATTTGGATTTCCCTATAATCATATTGGTGTCATGTGTTATTCTTATGTATCATGTTTTATGTGAATGTTTAATTCAGTACTTAAGCATTTAAGTTAAGCATTAAAGATTAAAGAGAAAAGTTAAAGTTCGGTGAACACTAATTCACCCCCCCCCCCCCCCTCTTAGTGTTCTCATTCCTAACAATTGGTATCAAAGCTCTGGTCCTCAGCATAGAAGTTTAACCACTTGAGGAGGTCATGGACAAAGCAGAAATGAAACATTTGAAGAAAAATCTTGAAGCAGCTCTTGAAGACCTAGACAGTTTAGAAAGAGAAATTGAAGAACTAAAAGAAAAAGTTAGTGATGCTCAATTAGTTATCAAAAGACTAAGAAAGGATTTGAAAGGAAACTCTAATAGTGATCTTGAAGAAAAAATCAAAAAGTTGAATGAAGAAAATACATCCCTATTAAGACAGCTTGAAGAGTTTGATGACAAACTGATGAACAATCAAGATGTCTACAATGAACAAATCAAGGAGAACCTTCAAGTCAATGAAGAACTAAAGGAAGCTAACTTGGAAATCTTGGAGCTAAGAAACATCAAGGAAAGCTTGGAATTTGAATTGAAAGAAGAAAAGAATCATATTGAAAAATTGCACACCAGTTCTTATCTGATAGAATCTTAGCTATATGCAAGAAGAGCCAAAGGAGACACTAGCTGTATTGGATACAATAAAGCACAAAACTAGATTGACAATATGCGAGCAAGTAAGGACACATAGAAGGACACTACTAATAATGAGAAAACTAAAGATCAAACCAAAGACAATAGTGAACCTCCTAAGAATGAGTGCAAGCTTGGAGAATGTACTTGTTTTGCATGTAACAAGCCTAGTCACATTGCAAGGAACTGTTCAAAGGTAAGACCTTTTAATGGTTACTATTTTACATGTAATAGATTTGGACATAAAGCTATGAATTTCAAGACTAGTAAGAAGAACAGGATTCAGCATGATCAAAGAAGTCAGAATCAGACCAATACAAGAAGTTCTCAGAATGTTACATATCAGATATGTAACTATAATGGCCACTCAGAAAAATAATGCAAAATGATGTCTCATACCAATGCACCAAGGAATTTGAGACCACCAATCATTTGTACTGTAACAAGGCTGGAAATATCTCAAAGTTTTGTAGATCAAGGGTGCAAGGTCAGGAAAGCCCTAAAAAGGTCGAAGAACTAGTATTGGATCCCGAAGGAGAAGTCAATTTTGTGAAAGCCTCAGATGATGTGAGCTTGATTTGGTCAGAAGGAAAGAAGGATAAGGTTGATGAGAATGTATTAGATGCATCCCCAGTGGACACACCCTCTACTTCTGCATAAATGGCCCTCGGGGTCATAGGGGGAGCTAATTTAGCTCTAGACCCCTACGTGGCTGGTATACTCATCCTCAGAGTATGCACCTTTGGACTTAACCTTTTGGAGTGTATTGGAATCTTTGTGCAAGAGTGCACATGCTGATTGTAAGTGGAGCTCGAGTTTGAAATTTTAAGTGACAGTTTGGTTTATGCGAGTTGCATTAATGGAGGAATTCTTACTTTAAGTACACAAAAATTTGTATGTTCACTCATTGCATTCATATTCAAAGCGATTGGAGAGAAGATTGAGCCTTGGAAGTTGTTGAGAAGATTTGGAGATCAAACTATCAGTATTTGTAGTACATTTTATCAGTTGTAGGAAACCTTAGCTCATTGTGCCAATTCAGAAACCCTCAGAACATCTCAGAGATCAATTGGAAAGTGGTTAACAAGTAAATCATGGCCACTCCTATTGTTTATGATGTCGCTGAGAAGAAGAGATATGTTTTCAAGAGGCACCCATTTAAATCAACCCTAGATGATTTAGAGGGAGCATTCTCCTGCACACTGATGGGCATCATGCATGTAGAAGACGTAAGGGCTTACATCTATTGTAAGAAGGAACTTGTTGGACTAGATAGGTTAAGGGCGCACATGGACACAATGTTGAAATTAGACAAAAATTTCATGGATGAATACACCAAATGGAATGATCACCCCATTGTAGAGTATGCCACTGCATTTGAATTCTATGAGGAAGAATGGATAAAAATCTTGTTGAGCAGAATCCATGATGATTTGTTTTGGATTGGAGATGTACCAATAAGAATCATAGGAGACTTGATTCATGAGATGACAAGTCTCTCCAAGATAGGCGCCATCCTTCCAATTGGTAAGGATGTCAGAAAAATGGTAGAGTAAGTATGTAAATCTAGAAGTGATAAGCACGGCATGACTATTGAACCGATTGTGCAAGCAGACATCAAATTGATATCAATGATACTTGGTTACAAATTTTATCACACCAGCAGAGTGAATAGTGTGTCTGCAGGCACTATTAGACTTGTGTAAGAAGATGGAGAGTTCAACTTGTGTGAGATCTTGTGCACATAGTTGATAGACAACATCAGGGCTATCAAGCATGATAAGACAAAGATATTCAGGTTTGGGTCCCTAATCATCTATGTGTACCTTCATATAGTTGGTAAAGTGTTAGAGTTGTATCTAGACAAGACCATTCCAACCATGCCACAGATATCAAACAAGGCTTGCACTGAAATCACCTTAAGAGACTATATAAACTTGGAATTGAAGACCTTCAGAGCAAGGATGCAGATGAGGTACAGGATACCTGAGAGTATTGTGGAGAAGTATAAAGATACAATATGCTTCATGGTGGAAATTGATACTACTTGTATGGAAGCCGTTGAGCCTAGAACTAAGTGGATTCATCCACTTGGGTATGAGGTTGAGGAGCAAGTTCTTGAAGCTTATGCACAGGTATTGCTATCAGCCCCTAAAGATGATAATGAGCCTAGGTGGGGAACCTATGAAGAGAAGATTAGAGAAATTGATGCTAAGCTGAACAGTGCTGCAATAAAAGGAAAAGTTGCCAAGATGACTTATGAAATCCTAAGAATACATGGTGTATCCCAAGAAGACCTTGAAAAGGAAAGAGAAGAGAAGATTGCTCTAGAATTGAAGAGCGCAATAGTAGAAGAAGAACAGGAAGATCCCAAGATGAAAAAGATTAAAATTGAGAAAGATGACAGTCAGAAGGGTAAAGAAGACAATACTCCTTCTGCGCCCATAGAAATCAGTGATCCTATTGCTCCTCCAAAGTATGAACCAATGATCAGAAGGAAGAAAGAAGTAAGCACTAGTCATCCATCCTTGCATGCTACAAGGAGTAGGAGAAACACTCAAGCACCTCCTAAGGCGGGATTCAAGCCTAGCCTTAAAGTTTTATACACAAGAATTGTTGATGAGGGTAGGATTGATCAAGTAGGGAAGTATTATGACACATACAGCATGATTGACAAATCAAAAATTCATAATATGATCATCAAACATATGATCCAGTTAAAGAAAATAGTTCTTGAAATTCAGACATCTATTCCTGATAAAGTTTGGAATATTTTGGAACACCTAAAGAGACAAGAAAATGAAGAAGATCAAAGGATCAGAGAAAAAGTATTGCAAGATACTCTTCCAATATGTTCTAAAGAAGAAGAGACACTGATACTAAATTTGGTGAAGCCACACCTAAGGACAAAAATGAGAACTCTTCATATCATGAATAAAGACTATGAAGGCCCTTGAAAAGGTGTTATTTGAACAACACATAAGTCCACCTACTGTGCCCATCACTCATGCACCCAAGAAGGAAGATAAAGTGGAAGAGCCCACTAATGAACCAATGGTAGGTCCTCAGGACTCAACACCCATAGATGAAACTCAAATAGAGACAGACCAGTCTGCACCCATGATAGAGTCACACAAAGATAGCACTATCATTATAGATAATGTGGAAATAGCCATGGCAGCTACTAATAAAGATTTAGACAAGTTTGAGGAGGCTTTTGTGAGTACACAAGAAGTAGAGATCTTATGTAGTAGTACTCCTCCTACTCAGCAAGAAGAAGTACTCATAGAAGATGTATCTGATGAACAAAAGAAGAAAGAAAGAGAAAAGGAAAGTAAAGATGTAATCTCTATTGAGTAGGTGCAACAAGAAGTGATGAGCACTCTCATCACTCCTTCCTCTACATTGTTGTCAAGTTTGACACCTAACACAAGTAGTTTGGACTTCTGGAAGGAAGAAGACCTGATTAAGTTCAGCATCCTAGCTATGGAGAAGGCTAAGGAGAAGCAAATAATGAGGAATCTTCTCCTGATGGAATCAATAAATATTTTGAATAGTTTTCTACCAGAGGATAAGAAAGTAGCAAAGGTACATTTAGTTGATGATGTGAGCTCAGTCATCTCATAGTTCAAAGTCAATTTCTCAAGCCTAGAAGAATCTACGGCCATAGTGGTAGAGGAGAAATAATTTAAGAAGAGACTCAATGAGATGATGAGTAATTTTGCACTAGACTTGAATTCTCTTAAGTCTGGTCAAGCATCCTTGAAGGAATTTGTAGATCAAGGAAGGAAAATCATTGTAGAATCCATGAATCGGGATAAGCTAACTGATGCCCATCTTAAGAAGATTAAAGATGCAGAGGCAATGATTGAAAAGGTGAAGAATTCAGTGCTAGACACATCTACTAATGTGAACATGTGTAGCAATGTTTATCAAGGTCAGCTAGACATAATTGAGAAGGCAGAGAAAGAAATGGAGAAGATAAGGTCCAGATAGACTCAATTAAGGAATGCTCTTGCGCCTTCCTTAGACATTCTCAATCAAAACATAAAGGAGATTGATGCGACCATGGTAACCTATGATCAAGGTCCAAGCACAGAATTGGAGAAGATGGCGAAGCTTCAGTATGCACTATGTGCCCATCTCTAGATAATCAACTCACTGATAACCTTTTGGAAGAAGGAGATCCAGAAACTCAAGATTGCATATCCAGATGTTTTCCCTCAATAAGTGTATGTAGATAAGGTTTTTGATACACCTTTGTCATTAATGTCAAAGGGAGATTTGTATAGAATATGGAGTATATAAGATGTATAGGGAGATATAAGAATATGCATAAAAATGTATAGAAGACAAAAAGTTTTGTGTAAAGGGACAGTTAGAGACTTGGCCATATTCCTTTGTTGCCATCAATGACAAAGGGGGAGATTTTTGGAAAGTTGTCTATACTAAAGTATATGACTAGATATAGTGTTTTCATTATGGCAACAAAGTCATATAGCAATTTGGAGTCAGCGCACTAAGTATAAAGATCAGAATTCAGCTAAGTATTGAAGACTGGATAGTATACAGAGTACCAGAGACTCAAAGAATCAGCGCACGTGTGTATAGATGAATTAAGGTATATGCCCTAGAAGTTAAGGTTTTCATACTATACTTATGCTTAGTGTAAGAGCGCATAAGAAGATATGCAGAGATGTGAAAGTTACAGTCAGTTGAAGTTGCACAGCTAGTGTGTGCCAGCAGTGAACAGAGCATGGAGCTGATAGTGACTATTTTGGTTTGTGACTATGATGTAATGTTGTTGAGGCTATGTGTCCATTGTATTTAGGTTGCCAACATATGTACATGTATAATTGTAAGCACGCTTAAGCCAATTCACTTGGAAGCATTGTTTGTAATTAGTTACAGGGCCGACCTAATTGTTTTGTTTGTATGAGTGTATAAATATAAATGCACCCATTGTAATTAGCATGGAAGTTGTAAGAGAGTTGTGATAAGAAGAGAAGAGGTATGTGAAGTCAGCATATGATATGTTAGAGCTTTGCTAGAGGTCAAAACATAAGCGCACCAAAGGAACTGATCTGACAAGCAGTGTCACAATGATAATCCACCTAGCAGATATAGTGTGTATCTGATAGCAGAAGGTTGTAGCCTTCATCATTTGAGCAATGAGCTCTAGGACAATGAGTCCATTCCCCTAACAGGGATCACTGTAAAAGACTCCTAACAGGGTAAAGGATCTTCTAGCAAGGATCACAAAACACTAGTGCAAAATATTAGTGGGTGTCAATTCCCACTAAGGTTTTTACCTATTTGGGTTTCCCCGTAATCATATTGGTGTCATGTGTTATTCTTATGTTTCATGTTTTATGTGAATGTTTAATTCAGTACTTAAGCATTTAAGTTAAGCATAAAAGATTAAAGAGAAAAGTTAAAGTTCAGTGAACACTGATTCACCCCCCCCTCCCCCCCCCCCCCCTCTCAGTGTTCCCATTCCTAACAATTTATGGCATGACTCCCAAACAACCTTCGGGAGTTAGAAATTATTAAAGAATCTTTGCACCTCCCAAATGACCCTAACACCATTATTGATTGGACATACATCAGTTCATCCCCTATTAATGAGTACACTACTGAGGGATTATTTGACATGGCATTTCCTACTCTTTTCCCAAATGGAAATGCACTACCCATGCAACCTCAAGCCAAGGACATACAACACCATGAATATGCTTTACATCTAATGTGATACCATGATAAGATATTTGACCAACACCCACACTTTAGATACTTCCTTCTAAACCTTATGATGTATCATTGTAGCCAATCTCTTGTCGGGGTGTTCATTAAGAAAAAATTCAAAGATAATGTACCAACCAGTATTGAAGACCTTTGTAGCCACTTAACCAACCTACCTAAAAAATCAATTGGCAGAAGAAATGATTCATTTTGGCTCAACCTTATAGAGGACACGCTCATATTGGAACACACATCACACCGAACTGACAAATATGATAACCCAACAAACAACACATAGATAATTTTGCAAATAGGTTAGTTTTTTAAGTCTACAAGAGGCACTTTAGTCTTAAAATGTCAAAGTATATATTTTTTTTGTGACAATATTTCCTCTCCTTCAAGTACCAAGTTCCACCTATGGAAGTTGTCACTATTGTAGTTGTAGACTAAGCTAAATATCAAGGTTTGCCAGCTTCTTGGATTTATAGACTCAAGTATCTTTATGATGTTTTATTATTCTATAATTTTAGTATGTACTATGTAAGGAAATTTTTATTCCCTCCTAAGGTTGACTGCATTTCATCTTTCTTGTATCTATAGCCCAACTTTTCTCTTCTTAAGCTCTACTATTGGATTATGGAAAACAACAATGCATGTAGGATGTAGTTATTTCAATCCAGTGACATGCAAACAACTCTATTTTCTTTGTGTAGATTTCATATTTATTTTCATCCATTGTTGTTTGAAAAAAAGCCTTGGTTTCCTAGTGTGTTTTTGTTTATACCTGGTGTGCTTGTTTTTAAAAATACAACATTTTCTAATGTGTTCAAATTTATTTAAATGCTACATTTTTTTGGGTTATACTTTTAGAATATATAGATTTCCTTTAAAACTTTAACTTCAAATCATCCTAAGAGGATGTTACTAAGTAGAAGACTTCTTTCTAAAATGACAATTTTTTTTGAATAATGCTTTCACCTCTACGACCTATCGACGTACCCCTTGCACCTTCTCTGGTGCAAGTGCTAGTGTATAACAAAATTTTAAAATTTCAAATTTTTCCTATCTAATAATAGATCATGGAGTGTGATCTCGAATGTTGATTGACAAATAAAAAATATATATTCAAATTTTAAATTTTTATTTATTTAAATATATTAAATAAATATAATAATCCGGTGCAAGTGCTAGTGTATAACAAAATTTTCAAATTTCAAATTTTTCCTATCTAATAATAGATCATGGAGTGTGATCTCGAATGTTGATTGACAGATAAAAGTTCTATATTCAAATTTTAAATTTTTATTTATTTAAAAATATTAAATAAATATAATAAACTAGTAATAATAATAACTAATAAGAGTAATGAGAATATTAAATGATATTCTATTAAAAATAAAAATTATAATTGATAAAAAAGTATGATTGGTTAAATGAAGACATATTTAAACTCTTTATTTTATGTTTTAAGTTAGAATTTAGATTTAATTTTTAAAAAATTATATTTAGTCATGTGATTAATTAGCTATTTATTGCAAATTTTAAATAAAATAAGTTAGAAATTTTTTAACTATTATAATTACTAAGTACTATCAAAATAATAAAAAATAATTAGGTATTAGATTTAAGATCATGTTTATTATTATATTTTATTATTAAAACTCTAATTATGTAGATTAATTGTAAATATATAATTTTAAATAATCTAACTCTGTGTTCTATACTATTGCTTAAGTACAAATTGAAAATTATGGAAACTCAAAATTTAAAATAATGGAAAATGATAAATTTAAATCTTTCACTATCTATTCTCTAGGAATTAGAAATAAACCCCATGTTCTTATGAGCTCATTAAGTGTACTTTCTAATTTAGCCCATAGATGATGCACTCTCAATCGTATGTACAGATTGTTCTTTAACTACAAATCACTTATATTATTAATTTTTTGGACTAAATTGTGTATACATATTTCTCATTAATGTTGTTCATCATACTATATGATCTTCCATATTTATGAAATGCAAATAGAGTAGAAATAGGTCAAGTCAATAATAAATTCTAAAATTCATTTTTTATTTTAATTTAGGGTGTTGTTTTATTGTCTTTAATTCTTTTTGGAATGCACATATTCTTTAAAAAATAGAACCCTTTTCAATATAAAATATGGGATTCTGTAGGTGAAAATTTTATTCTTATATGTGATTTCTTGGTTAACTTTTATCTTCTACAATCTAATTTTAAAAACTAATTTAACTTATAATCTAATTATTAAAATCAGTTTAATTTTATAAAGAAATTTTTGTATGAGAGATGTGTATACATGCATATGCTCTTCTTTAACAATGCTTTAATTTGATGGATTCAAAAATTATTTGAATGTAAAAATGGTTGAGATTAATTTAAAAAATATGTTTAGTAAATTTTATTTATGTATAATTAAGCTTCTTTTTTTTATAATATTATAAAGATTACCAACACGTGATTATCCAAAAAGATGTTGGCCATGTCTTAAGTAAAGATTTTTATTTGCTATAAATAGTTAATTAATCATATAATTAAATATAAAACAATTTTTTTTAAACGTAAACCTAAATTCTAGTCTAAAACATAAAATAAAGAACCTAAATATCCCCTACTTTAACCAATCTCACTTATCATCAATTATTATTATTATTACTAGTTTCTTATATTTATCAATTATTTTTACTTACAACTTGAACCTATAAATGAATAATAAATAATATCAATATATATTTTATTAATATTATTTACAGATTATATATATAATATATCATATATCATATAAATTTAATATATTTAAATAAATAAAAATTAAAATTTTGAATATATAATGTATTATTGATTATCTTTTTTTTCTCAATTTAATTCTACGGAGGATTTAAACAGATTTGTAATGTTTCTAAGCCATTTGAATTTTTTTTTCAATAATTTTTTTCTGATTGGCCCTCGATATTTTCCCTAGCAGTTTTTTGGTTTTTGCCATTTAAAAATTCGAAAATAATTTGGGTAGCCAATGAGAAATGAATAGAAAAATATCTTTCTAAATTCCTAATGTTTTTAAAACATGACACCGGTTTCTCGTGTTATTTCTGGAAGGTTCTCAAAATTTGTCCATAATCTTTACATTGTCTGGATTATACAATTTAAATTTCAAGCAGATCCTTGGAAATATGACAATGGGAATTTTGGGCATAATGAATCCAATTGTTACCGGAGTCTTTCATATGCCCTCCTCCTCAGTCAATAATGATAAAAGTGGTGTTGTTGAGGCTGAAATTGGCAAAGAAGAAGGTGAGAGCGTACAGAGCAACGAAGGTCGTATGGTTGCTGCCAGAGAAATCAATGTCCACATACCCATCTGCAGCTTGCAAGTCTTGAGCAGCTCCTCCGTTTACGCAAAAAGAACATACCAAAAAAATTTGATTCTAATCACATTTGAATATGATAATATGATTTCAAATGAGCCACTAAACACTAAAAAATAGCTTTTCAAATCTGGCTCACAAATAGTTAAGAAAAGTGTTAGGGTGAGGAATCAATAGTTGTGAGAGCTAACTTTATTATTCTGATCAGATTTCATTTGTACTAAAGCGTTTAAGTAAAACTATAATTATTTTTTTATTCATTCAAAGCAAAATCACAAAAATAATCAGTTAAAAATGATGGCTCAAAGAAATGGTTCTGAATAACAATATAACATTACAGAGTTTGAGTACAAACTGTGCCATTGCCAAATCTTGAATTTGCTAAGACTGTGCCATTGCTAAAATGTTGCTTTTGGATAATTCTACGAACTGAGAAAACAACATAGCAACATGAAAAATTATGTCAAAGTAAAGTTTTAAAATATTAATTTCTAAATATGTCTTAAAATCACTTGTTTAATAAAATGAGCAATAATATTATTATGCAAATCAAGACTCCAAACGACTTCCTTCCATTTATGGTGAAAAATAACATTCTATTATTTTTTTTCAAATTAACATTGTCAAAATATATTGCAAAAGTATAGATGTTAAGTAATAAAATTTTATAGTTTAAATTAGACATTTCTAATAATTCTATAAAACATAAAAATAATATAAAATATAAATAATAAATATTTATAAATTAAATAAAAAAATTTGGATATATATTTATATAATTAAAATTTATTTTTAAAAAAATATAATAATTTATATTATATTTTATATTAAAAGTTATAAAATATAAATGTAATACAATCTATAATTAATATATAATATATATTTTATATAACATAAATTAAATTATATATAGTAAGTATACTTATTATTGATATAATACATAAATTAAATTATATATAAATAAGTATACTTATTATTGTTTTTACTCATTACTATATATAAGTTATATTATTTGATATTATTATTTGTAATAAAATTATTAATTACAATACAAATCAGATTATGTAAATGTATAGTTATTAAATACAAATATAAAATTATTATAATTAAAAATTAATAATATAATATTTAAATTTATAGTAATGTATAATATTTGGTATAACATACAATTTATAGTTATTAAATACAAATATAAAATTATTATAATTAAATATTAATAATATAATATTTAAATATAATCCTAAACTCTAATTATAAATACTAAACCCTATTGTAAATTCTTAACCATAATCCTAACCTTAATTGTAAATGTTAATTCCTCATCTTAAATGCTAAACTCTAATCCTAATCCTAAATGCTAAACCCTAATCTTAAATGTTAAACCTTGATTTAAGTTTAACATTTAGGATTATTGTTTATCAATTAAGGTTTAGCATTAGGATCAAGGTTTAGAATTTAGGATTAAGGATTATGATTATGGTTAGGGTTAGGGTATCCATTTAAATCATTATTAATGTTATGGTTAGGGTTATGATTTGTATTAGGGCTAGGATTTAACATTAGGGTTTATGATTTATTGTTATAATTAGTAGTATGGCTTAGCATTTACAATTAGGGTTTAGTATTTAAGATTGTGGTTTAAGTAAGGATTCAGGATTTAGGGTTGTGCATTTAGAATTAGGGTTTATCATTTAAGATTAGGGTTTACCATTTACGATTAGGGTTTAAAATTTGGGATTATGGTTTAGGTTAAGATTTAGGATTTAGGGATGATCATTTAAGATTAGAGTTTAGCAGTTAGGATTAGTTTTTAACAATTAGCATTAGGATTAGGGTTTAGTATTTAGGAATATGGGTTAACATTAATGATTAGGATTTAGCATTTAGGATTTAGGGTTATGGTTAGGATTAGGGTTACTTTACATTATGGTTATTATTACATGGGTAGGGCTAGGGTTCAAGTATTAGACTTAGGATTTAGAGTAACATTTAGGATTAGGCTAACATTTAGGATTAACTATAACAATAATTATAACCCTAACCCTAACTCTAATCGTAACCATGATTTAAATCCTACCCATTACTAAAATATTAACCATAATCATAAACCCTAGCCCTAATGATGAATGTTAAATCATAATCCTTAATGCTAACCCATATTCTTAAATACTAAACACTAATTGTAAACCTAGTTGTTAAAGACTAATCCTAAATGCTAAACCCTAATCATAAATGATAAACCCTAATATTAAATGATAAACCCTAATCCTAACCATAACCATAACCATAAATCTTAAATGCTAAACTCTATCTATTCGTAAATGCTTAACCCCAATCCTAATCTTAAATTACTAAACCCTAATCCTAAATACATTACCCTAAATCCTAAATCCTAACCAAGACCACAATCTTAAATGCAAAGCCCTAATTGTAAATGCTAAACCCTAATTGTAAATGCTAAGCCATAATCCTAATTGTAACTGTAAAATCTAAACCCTAATCCTAAATGCTAACCTAGCTATACAACTAACCTAAACCTTAACCATGATGTAAACCATAACCTCAACCCTAAACCCTAATCCTAATCCCCATTGTATCCATAACCTAAACCTTAACCCTAACACTAAACCATAACCCTAATTATTTCTCTAACCTAAGAATGACATGCTAAACCTAACTTTATCACGAACCCAAATCCTAACCATGATGTAAACCCTCACCTGAACTCTAAAACCCTTACCATAGACTATGAATTAGTGTTATTAACATACTCAACATATACTCTATATAATCTTATTGTATTAACATACTCAACATATAACACTAAATCTTAACACTAAACCCTAAACCTAACCGTAATTCTACCCCTAACCCTAACATAATTCTCACACAAATATTAAACCCTAACCATGACCATAAACCCAACCTTAACACTAAACCCTAACCTAATCATAATAAAAAATCCAAACCAAACCCTAACCCTAATGCTAACCCTAGCCATTATATAAATGTTAACCTTGAATATGAACCCTAATTGTAACCCTAGTCAGATTTTTTTGATATTTTACACACGTTGTGGCTCGATGCATCTTTGGATTCAGTATAATTCTATATATTATATTCTACAAAAAAAATTATAAAATATAATATATAAATATTTGATATAACATAAATGTATCATTATTTCATACTATATTTTATAATAGGTAAATTATTAAATCTATCTTTGAATTAGTAGTATAATTTTATATAATATATGAACTATAGTAAAAATTATAAAATATAATAATTAAATTTATAATGATGTATAATATTTTAAATAACATAAATTTTATCTTTATTACATATTATATTTTGTAATAGCTAAATTATTGAATCTATATTTAAATTAATATAATTTATATATTGTATTCTACAATAGAAATTGTGTGTGTGTGTGTGTGTGTGTGTGTGTGTGTGTGTGTGTGTGTCTATGTCTATGTCTATGTCTATGTCTATGTGTGTGTGTGTGTATGTGTATAAACATTTTTCCTCTAATAAATAGGTATTTTAAAATAAAATATTTGAAATAATTTTCTGACTACCACATAGGATTTCTTTTATTACTAAAGACTTTTGCAGGAGATTTATTATTGCGACAAGGGATCAATGCCAACCTTATCTAGTACCCATGTTTGTAATAGAAAAATAGAACTTATGGGTTTCAATTGAAAATAACATAGTGGGAAGCTTAAATCCATAACGAACAAATTTCAAATTCAAATTTGGAGTGGGTTTTATTCACACGGAGCTCATTATATGTGACAAAGTTTGGGACAAGGAGTTATGAGTTTCATACCTATGGTTGTGGCTTCCACCTTCTTGAAGAATTATTAGATTTAGTGTAGAGAGAGAGAGAGAAACCCTACAAGATTGTTTATAGTTTTTGAAGTCAACAGTCAGTAATACCTTGAGAGTGATTACCTAAGTAACCCAGAATATATGTTGCTTAACCTAATTTAGTCTGTCACTACCCATAGTGAAGCATATAAGCTAATCAATTAGCCACGTGATCAAATCAGCCAGATTTTCAAAGTGTAATATATTATCATGGCCTTGTGTTCTAGCCTATGTGATCTGAAAATAATAATGATTCATGAGAAAACTAGTAAAACATTTACAATTAGGCTTCATAGTCATCGATGGGAGGCTAAAATAGTACGGTCCAGGTAAGGTTTAGAAATAAATTAAAATAAAAAGACTTAAATACACCAAGAGATGTAGATAGAGCTATATTTTCTATTGCAGTTTAGTTTAGTCATTTTCCATACAATCTTGCAAACTTGAGGTGATCACAGGCTGCTATGAAATTTAGAGGAGATTTGGATCAAAATAAGAAGAAACTAAAATAAAAAGACTTAAAGGCCAATGAACAATCAATGATTGTATGGATTCTCTTCCATTGAAAAGAAGAAAATGCTTGGGTGGTTGATGGTGGATGGTCTCACCACAAGACTGGTGATAAAGGAAAGTTCATCTACCTCAAGAAGTGGAATGGAAGATTAGTTAAGTTTGGTGATGAGGGATCTACCAAAATTTATGGAAAGGGTACAATAAAAATTGATGGAAACAACAAAATAGATGATGTTCTTTATGTCAAAAAATTGAAACATAATATTCTTAATGTTATTTAGATATGCAACAAGGAATATAATCTCACATTTCATTACAGAGTTTTTGATCTATCAGAAAGGAAGCTTAGGAAAACTTTTAGCAGAAGGAACAAGGATTGATGGTAATGTTTATCATCTTAATGAAGCTAACGGAAGAAATTATTTGCTAGTGAATGTTGGTTATGTAAGAGACATGTCAAAGATCATCAAGCCCACAAACACCTTATACAAGGAATTTTATATCGAAAAGCAGAAGGACAAAATTCAAGAGCAAAGAGCACTCTTCAACAAAGCCTTTGGTGTTGGTGCATACTGATCTATATGGACCAACCAAAATAAAAGGACCCAATGGTGAAAGGTACTTTATGTTTCTTATTGATGGTTATTCTAGAATTACTTGGGTTACATTCTTAAGAGAAATATCAAAAGCTCTAAAAAAGTTTAAAGAATTTAGATCTTTGGTTGAGAATGAAGTAGATACTAAGATTAAATTTTTAAGATCTGATAGAGGAGGTGAATTTACTTCAAATTAATTTGAGAAATATGGTGAAGATCATGGTATTAGGAGACATTTTTATACTCCTAGAACACTAAAGCAAAATGAGGTAGTAGAGAGAAAGAACAAAATAATTCAAGAAATGGTAAGGATGACTATAAAAGATGTTAATATATTTAATGCATATTGGAAGAGGCAATTCCCTATAAAAGATGTTAATATGCTTGATGTATATTGGAAAGAGGGAATTCAATCTATATCTTAAATAGAGTGCAGTTGAGGGTCAACAACTCTAAGACTCCCTATAAGTTATGGTATTGGAGTTTTTCTATATAGTTAATTACTTTACAAAATTTGGCAATAGATGTAAAGAGATGGAGAAGACTTGGGAAAGTTTGAATCAAAATTAGATGAAGGGATCTTTCTTGGTTACTCAACTATAAGCAAGGCTTATAGATGCTACAAAAAGAGACTCAAAACAATGGTTGAAAGTACAAATATCAAAGTAGATGAAGAATGGAATCAAGTCAAACAAGAACTTGAGGACTATATAACTAGAGATATCTATGCGTAGAAGAAGAGAAAAGGTAGAGGAGATAGAAGAAAAGGAATAAGTATGAGATAAAGCCCCAAAGATACTATATAAGTATGTTCAAAGAAATCATTTAAAAGAACACATCATTCGAGAAAATAATGTAGGAGTATTGACTAGTAAAAGACACACAAAGCTAGGTGAAAAAGTATATATCTTCTATCAAAGATAGAACCTGAGACCTTTGTTGATGTTATCAAAGATGAAGTATAGTTGCAAGAAATAGAAGAATATTTGGATCATATTGAGAAGAATCATGTATAGGATTTGGTCCCTATCTACTAGTTGACAAAAATGTCATAGGAACATAGTGTGTACTATGGAACAAACTAAGTGAAGAAGGAGAAGTAACAATGAACAAAGAAAGATTTTTCTAGAAATGATATTCATAGATTGAAGGAATTGATTTTGAGAAAACATTTTTACATTTCTACTGATGCAGGAGCATCCTTGGTTAGTTGGAAATCTTGTATGTTGGTGTGTTGGAGTGTTTCTGTGTTACTCGGTTGCATCTTTGACCAAGGGGCTTAGTTATTGAATGGCTTGGTCATTGAAGGAACTCGGTATAACTTCTGGCACTCAGTAGAACCTATGCTCGATGATGCTTGTGGTGCTCCATCGACATGCTTGCTCTGTGATGCCTAGCTTGCTCTATTTTTTTACTAATTCTCGGTAGTTTTGGCTTACCGATTAGAGTTCTTGGAGATTTGGTTGGCCGACTTGATATATTTAATGTGGGTATCTTATGTTGCATTCTCCTAGGTTGATCTAGAGGTCGACATGGAGAATTAATTGTTTGTAAGGCTATTTGAGAGCCGATTTGCATTGCATTTAATACTTGTTTTTTTAGGAGTCAACTTGGGCTTGGGAGTTATTTCTTTCTTCCAGCCGACTTGTGGTTAAAGAAATGTATTTATTTAAGCAAGGTTTGGGTAGTTGTTTGAGGGTGAGGAGTCATGAGATAGTAATTGGATCCTGCAAGATCATGCAAATCATATTGCTTGCATGATAATTGTAATATCAAAGCTAGTGGTTTGCATGCTTGGAGATAAGGAGATTGCTTGGTGTCTTGCGATATCAAGTTTAGATTTGGCTTAGTGTTTCTACTAGTTTTCGATGTGTTACAAAGATGGACTAGCTAGAGGATTAAAAATTTTCTTTGTAATTATTTGTATTTGGCCCTAACTCGGAAGGCCTTACAGCCGAGCATGTTGAATGAAAACTCTATTTGAGTATTCTCTTGTTGTTTTTTTGTTGTATTATTATTGTTAGTGTAGATTTGGACTATCCATCTTGGATATTTCCATTATTGCACTGCATTAGGTGGTATCAAAGCTTGAAGTTCTTGAGTGTGTGGACAGATCGCTAAGTTGAGGCAGTTTGCACCAGGACCTTGGGTTGGTGATTTGTTGTCTTAGGTTTATGAAGATCTTGAAGATGCCTCCAAGAAGATTGGACCCTACAATGAATTCAGATCTCACTGATATGAAAGAAAATAGTTTTGAGAAGGTCAGATCAAATGTCAGATCTGAGATGAAATTGAAGAATGACATGATTGCTAAGATCATGAGGGCTATTGCTGGTATGTCAAGGAATCTTGGTATTGAAGATGGCTATGAGGAAGCTGTTGAAGACTTTGAAGCTATTGGATTGAGTGGAGATGAGAGGACCAATCAGAGGGACAGATTTGGTGAAGACAAAACTGGTTGGTTGCAGAGATCTGGAAGTCAGTTAAGTACTAGTTACCGAATGGAAGTTTCTAACTTCTCTAGTACTTTGAGACCTGAGGACTTGATTGATTGGATTGGTGAGTTAGAAGACTTCTTTGAGCTTGAAGAAATTAAAGATCCTCTTAGAGTGAGGTTGGCACAGACAAAGTTGAAAGGACATGTTGCTCTTTGGTGGAAAGAATTACAGAAAGAAAGAGAAGATGAAGGTGAAATGAAGACCAATAGGGGGAGTTTGATGGTAGAAAAATTGAAAGCTGATTTCATACCTACCGACTATGAACTTGAGTTGTTTAAGAAGTTGTATAACTTGAAGCAGAAAGAGATGATGGTGGAAGACTATATCGAGGAGTTCTATAAGTTGACTATTCGGTCTAGACACCAAGAACTTGATAAGGAAAAGGTAGCTCAGTATGTGAATGGCTTGATATTCAATATTCAAGATGAGCTTGGTATGCTAAAGATTGATTCAGTTGAGGATGCTTATCAGTATGCCCTAAAGGAAAAAGATAAGTTGAATAGGAGACAACATGGTAATTCCTGAGGGAAAGAGAAATAGGATCACTCGGTGAAAGATAAATTGACTGCAGAAGATATACCAAAACTTGTTAAGCCAAGGAAGAGGATAGGTAAGCTTGTCTTTAAGGGTACTTATTATTTATTGTGGTGAAGAATGACATCGATCATTTGAATGTTCCTAGAGGGATGGTGATCGAAGAATAGTTGTGGTGAATGAGAACATTCTGAATGAACCTGAGGTAGAGTCATAAAACTTGTCAGTTTGAAGAACATTGCTCGGTACTAAGGTAGAACCTTGTCAGAGGAGTAACTTGTTCATAACTTGGTGCAACTCTAGAGGTAAACTCTATAATGTGATTGTGGAGAGTGGTAGTATTGATAACCTTGTAGCTGAAGAGATGGTTCAGAAACTTGGTTTGAAAAGAGTGAGACATCCTTATCCTTATAGGATTGGCTAGTTGCAATATGTTAATGCTTTGGAAGTAAGGGAGAAATGTCTTATTGATTTTCAAATTGGCCAGTATAAGGATAAAGTGTTGTGTGATATTGTGGATATGAGTAGTTGTCACATATTGCTCGGTAGACCTTGGTAGTATGATTGCAGGGTTGTGCATGACTATGTCAAGAATGTGTTTACTATTGAGAAGAGTAGTAGGAAGTTTTCCTTGATGCCTTTTCTGGATACAACACTTGGTAGGAGGAACCTAAGCTTTGGGAGCTGAGTTGAGCTAAAGGATCCTAAAAGGATTGGAGATCAGCATCGAGAACAGACATGTGGATTGTCAAGGAAAGACTTGAAAAGGCAATGAAAGTAGAAGTAGAAGAGTATGCAAGGTGAAGACTTGGAGGACATGTATGTGAAGAACCAGTTTGGATTTATGTGTTGAATCCTGTAAGATGTTTTCCTAGCCTTTAAGAACATCTGTTTGCATCTGGGGTATCTGATGCAAGAGCATCTTTGGGTAGTTGGAAATCCTGCATGTTGGTGTGTTGGAGTGTTTTTGTGTTACTCGGTTGTAGATTTGATCAAGGGGCTCAGTCATTGAAGGGCTCGGTCATTGAAGGGCTTGATCATTGAAGGAACTTAGTATAACTTATGGAACTTGGTAGAACCTGTGCTCAGTGATGCTTCTAGTTCTTCGTCGACATGCTTGCTCTGTGATTCCTAGCTTGCTCGGTTTTTTTACTAATGCTCAGTAGTTTTGGCTTACCGACTGGAGTTCTTAGAGATTTGGTTGGCTAACTTGATATATTTAAGCTGGGTAGCTTATGTTGCATTCTCCTAGGTAGACCTAGAGGCCAACATGGAGAATTAATTATTTGTCAGGCTATTTGAGAGCCAACTTTCATTGCATTTAATATTTGTTTATTTAGGAGCTGACTTGGGCTTAGGAGTTATTTATTTCTTCCAGTCGACTTGTGGTTGAAGAAATATATTTAAGGAAGGTTTGGGTAGTTGTTTGAGGGTGAGGAGACATGAGATAGTAATTGGATCCTGCGAGATCTTGCACATCATATTTTTTGTCTGATATTTGTAATAGCAGAGCTAGTGGTTTGTATGCTTGGAGATAAGGAGATTTCTTGGTGGCTTGTGATCTCAAGTTTAGATCTACCTTAGTGTTCTACTAGTTGTTGATGTGCTACAGAGATGGACTAGCTAGAGGATTGCATATTTACTGTTTTAATTATTTATATTTGGCCCTAACTTAGAAGGCCTTATAGTCAAGCATGTCGAATGAAAATTCTATTTGAGTATTCTCTTGTTGTGTTTCTGTTGTATTATTGTTGCTAGTGTAGATTTGGACTATCCATCTTGGTTATTTCCATTATTGCACTGTGTCAAGTACGTAGGGTGGAGATAATTAAGATATTTCTTGCCTTTGTTACTCACAAGAACTTCAAATTATATCAGATGGATATCAAATCAACCTTCTTGACTAGTCATCTAGAAGATGAGGTCTACATAGTGTATCCTGATGGGTTTTAATTTAAGAAGATCTAGACATCCTTTTCAGACTTAAAAATTCTTTGTATAGTTTAAATCACACCTCCAAGACTTGGTAACCAAGATTGGATAAGTACTTGTCATCCAAAAAAAATCCCATGAGAAGGTTATTAAAATGATATTTAGATATTTGAAAGGAACTCTAGATCATGGTTTATGGTATAGAATAGATATTAAAATTTCTCTTTTAAAAAATTATACTCATGTTGATTGGGTTAGCGATGTAGATGATAGGACAAATATTAGTGGTAGTGCATATTTTATGGGAGATATATTGGTATTCTAGTTCAATAACAAGAGGGGCTCAGTGTCATCCACAAAAAAAGTTAAATACATGTTTGTAGCCTCTTGTTCCACTCAAGTACTATGGATGAAGAAAACTTTGAAGGACATCAAGGTGGTATATGATGAGTACATACCTATTATGTGTTACAATACAAGTGTTATAAATATTTCAAAGAATTTGGTGATTCATTCAAGTACCGAACATATCTCTATCAAATATCACTTTCTAAGAGATAAAGTTGTAGAAAAAGAAGTCAGTTTTGATTGTGTTCCCACAAAGGAATAGATCACAAATATATTCACAAAGGCACTTTAAAGGATACAATTGAGTATATTAGAGAGAATATAGTATTTTTCCTCCTTCTATCTATATGCATAAGATGGTGAATATATCTAGGAGGAGGTACATCCCTCATCTTCTAGACTGATGTGGTCTACTCCTTATTGAATAGAGAAAATAACTAAGAGGGGGGTGAATCAGTTATTCACACATAGCTTCACAAAACTTTCTTTCCATCAGTAAACACTTAAACAATTTCAATATTAACTTAAGGTTTTTGGGTTTAGCACATTAAATATTCACAACAAATATTTAAACATGAAATGCATAGGAACATCAAAATAGGGAACACCAAAATTTTATGTGGAAATCCTAAGGTGGGTAAAACCACAAAGAAGCTAATTCTTATGAAATGTAAAAATGCCTATTAAGGTGACACTGAAATCTGATTTGATACAAAGGCTCACTACAAGAAAGTGCTCACTGCGAGAAGGATCATTATCTATGGACTCACTACCATAAAGCTTGGTTCACTGCCAATACAAGAGCTCAATATCAATACATAGGGGCTTACTACCAAATGATATGAAAAATAATAGAATCCACCTCTAATATCTACAAACTACTCTACACGAGAACGGATGTCCTTTGCATGAATTCATAGCCACTTTACATATATTCCATACATAAGCTATACATATGAACTTGTTACATATATCTATTGCTTGTGTCTTACTTATACAATATCATGTGATCCACAAGGTCAGCCACATAATTTGAAATAGGTCACACCAGAACATTCCTGTAGTAGGAAGGAATGAAATGAGGACCACCTCAACCAATACACCATGCTACATTACACAATACCTTCTCCAAGATACACGGCTCCAACAAACAAGATCAACACACTACAATCAAAGTCAAGACCTAAATACATCCATATAGGATCGAACCAAAAACATACAACCTATTGTGAACATACCAAATGCACCAACCGATACATTCAATTGTTGGTACATAATAATCGATACAACACTGTTCTAAAAACATAGTAATTAATAGAACTGAAGATGAGATATGAGTATGTTGACATCAATGAAAACCATTAATGAAAATACCAATGAAAATAATCAACTTCACATTCTAACAGTGTCCCCCTTTGTTATTCATGGCATCATTCATCAATAACAAAGAACATAAACCAAGAAACTTCTCCCCCTTTGATAACAATGACAAAGGACCAAGAAAAACTCCCCCTTGCTAAAAACATAATGCTACCCCTGAGAGGGAGTGAAATATATAGCTACATGGAAAGCACTAGATACATGAACATATTTGTGCATCTAATGAGCACTGGGAAGGGGCAGAACCCCCAACTTTCCTCTAAGATACTCAAAAGTATCTTAGCACAAATGTTTGGGGAATATATCTACATTATACTCCTTTGTGGGTACATATTCCAACTTTACTGCATCTTCTTCTACAAACTTCCTACACATGCCATCTTTTCTAGAAAAAATGATGTCATCAACATACACAATAACAAGTAGGGTATTATCCAAATTTACCTTAAAGTATAGATTTTTATTGGCTCATCCTTTCCTAAATCCTTGATTGATCAAATATTTATCTAATTTTCCATACCAGGCCCTGGGTACATTCTTTAGTCCATATAATGTCTTCTTCAACCTAAAAAAAATATCTGGATCCTTTTCTCATTTGAAACCTTTCAATTATTCAATGTAAACTTCTTCCTTCAGTTTTCCATCTAGGAATGCAAACTTGACATCCATCTCATAGACTTTCAATTTCTTGAATACTAAAAACACCAAAAACATCCTAATAGATTCCATTCAAGATATAGTAGCATAAGTATCCTCAAAATATATTCCTTCAATCTGATAATAACCTTTACAAACCAATATTTCCTTATTTCTTACAACTTGTCCATTCTCATCTAGCTTATTTTGGTACACCCATTTCATTCATGTCACATTTTTATCTTTCAATGTGGGCACAAGTTCCTAGGTTTGATTCTTTTCTATCTAATTTAGTTCTTCTTTCATAGCATTAATCAAACTCTTATCATTACAATCCTATGCTACAGTCTTAGGTTCAACTTCATAAAGTAAACACAATAAAGCATGATCTAGTGTTTCTTTACTTCTAGTCATTACTCCTCTATTTTTGTCTCCAATAATATGATTTTTTGAATGATGTTTTTGTACATACCTTTATTTCTTAGTAGTATATATTGGCGTTGGTGTCAAATGAATGTCATCTTCCTCTTTCTTGTCTTCTTTTCTCTATCCTTCTACATCAAATTCATACTCAATGTGATTTTCAAGAACCTTCTGAAAATCTTCATCAACTTTCACATTCGCACTTTCCACAATTTTGTTTAGTCTTTTATTGTAGCATCAATATGTCTTGCTTCTAGTGGAGTAACCCAAAAATATTCCTTCATCAATCTTGTTGTCAAACTTGCTAATAGTGTCTTCATCTTTCTGTTTGTAACACTTGTTGCCAAAAATATTGAAGTATTTAACTGTCAGTACTCTTCCATGACATAATTCATATGAATTCTTGACATACTTTTTTGGTATAAAACTATATTAAGTGTATATATAATAGTGTGTAGTACTTCCTTCCAATAGATCTCTGGTAGATTTACTTCTCTCAACATGGTTCTAGCTACTTCATGAATCATCTGATTCATCCTTTCTACAACTTCATCCATTCCTCGGTAAACTTGTTACTCCCCCTAAAGTATTACTTCTTGAATATATCCTCCTTATTTTATATTTATACATATTTCCCTTTGACATATTCATCTATATTATATATTTCATATACTATATTCCCCTTTCTACATATTTTCCCCCTATTACATATTTTCCCCCTTTTTTTAACAAAAATGCCAAAATAAGAACTTACTTCTTATCAAATATCTGCAACACTATGATTTTCTCACTTAAATTAGTAGTCAAACTTACCATACTATCCATAGCACTAACATCCAATGTGCTGACTAAGTCTTTGGCCTCGTGAACCTATTCTGCAATGATTCAATATGTGGAATCAAATTTTTTGGAGTTCTAGTAATTCTAGTAGACTCAGTTTCTTTTGTTTCCTTGGTATCCTTTGTTTTAGCCTTCTATTTTGGATCAGTGGGGGAATTAAATTTGATGGGTACATCTCTTGTCACCTTTGAGATTACTTCTTCAATCTTAGGAAAACTCAATACCTACTCAATAATAGGATCTTATTCCATTAGCCTTGCCTTAGCGGAATCATCATTGCCAATTACCTTTGTTTATATGGCCTTGGTTGCCATGATGTCTTCATCAACTTTTATTGTTTCATCAAGGTCTTGATATGTTATGTCCTTAATTATTACTTCATCTTTATTTGTTGTCAATTCAATTGTATCTAAATTTCCTACTTGATCCTTGACCTCTTCAATAGTTGGTTGATCAATAGAGAATATTTTTCTCTAAAGATCATCAATGTTATTCTGCACTTCTTCTAGCTTACCGACCTTAATTCTTAGTGCTCTTCTCCTTACTAGAATTTTTTTCTCTTGGTGTAGAGGAAGACCTTGTTGATGGTCTAACACCAATTGGGCTAGGGGTCTCTTTCTTCACTCTTTTCTTCTTCCCCTTAATCTCTAAAGGTTAAACAACTTCTTCAACAACAATTCCTAGATTCTCAGATAAGGTGTTTATCATTCTTCTTGTCAATTGGTTTCTCCTTATTTTCTCTTTTACTTCTTCAAATGTACCATACTGATTTTCACTTGTGTCAATTAGTTTCTCTAACAGTCCTTTAATTTGAATAGAGGAAATATCAATGTTCATCTCATATCCCATAGGTGGTAGCCACACGGTTCTTGGCTCCACAGCTCTTATGATACATGTGTCAGTGTCAACTTCAAAAAATATCTCATCTTTATATTCTTCCACTAACTGAGGTGGAATCCTGAATCTTTTATGCATTCTTTCTTGAAATTTAACAAAATAGTGATTCATGACCAAATCAAAATTATCTCCTATGCTTTGAATATACTCATTAATCTGGTATATGATCGGTTTGTCTACTTTCCAAACTACTTCACCAAATGTAGGAAAGAAGTTCTAAAAGTAAAATAAAATACATGCCAAAAGTGGTCTAAACTTCAATGTATTTGATTTTCATTTCCTGATAGTATTCACATTATCATTCAACTACTTTAGCAATATCTCACAAAGGTCTATCTTCATATCCTTTTTAACAATTTTATATGCAATATCAATAGCTACACAGGGTACACTATCTACTTGAGATGACTGAAAGATTTTGTATGATATAATATTACTTGTGAATCTCAACTTAGGGTCATTAATAGTAGATAGCTTCAATCCTCTTCCATCCCATTTGGCTTGTATAATCTCACATAGCTTATTCTTATCAGTTTTCTTGTATGTCCTTGAATTATCACAAATCAAAAATCCTATGACTATGTGCAAAGCATCCTTGGTAATATTTACTAGTCCATCGAGCCACATGAACTATACATGCACTCATGTTAGTACCACCCTCATCCATTCGTGCTTTAAAATAATTGGCACATGCATAGAATGGACCAAACCCTTTGTTTCCAAATGTGTTTGGTCGTCTTTCAATTTTCTATTCACACATAAATTCCTCTATGATGTGTCAATTTTTTCTTAGCATATATCTTCAATTTTATAGTGAATGAAGGCACAAACATCTTCAATCAGTATAACCATTGGCAGGATCGATGATAGGGCTCTGGACTTATCCACTTCGGCAGCAACAGTGGGAGGTAGCTTGTACTTAGGATTGATAGGATCAATATTATCAACAATAACTGGCTTTTGAACTTTTGGTGCCATATTAATCTCAGAAATATTCTTCAAACACTAGGGTTTCTCTTAAATAGCAACTTTGAATTCATGAACAAAACTCGGTAAACACTAGAAATACCTTGAATACAATTAATGTTGTTTGGAATGCTTGAAAGATCGCCTGAATTCACTCGATGATATCTTCTTTGTCAAATGCTTCAAATGCTCACAAAAATGTAAGGTAGAAATGAAATAGAACAGCCTCTATTTATAGTTTTTCCTGGGTTAGGGATTCCAATGGCTATAAAATTTTGCATTAAATGTTTCTTACCTACTTCATTTCACCGATAACCAAAATACACTTTCCTTCACCGAATGGAACAAAATAACTCATACACTTTACCGATTAATATATGAAATATTAAATCACAACTTATATCCAAATGCATCTTAGTATGCTAATATGGATCTTTGCACTAATTCTAGGAACCGATTTAAGATAGAATTTAGGTTGTCATCTCCTACACATACCTTTGACTGATTAAGTGAATATAGGTGCACCCAATCCAGAGGATGTGGTGCCATCAATTGTTCCAAGTTTCATTCCATCATGCTGAGACTTCCTTCTCCAAGTCCTATTCATCTGATCTCTTATTTCATCAATATTAACTTGAGTCTTTTCACTCAATTATTCCTCAGTTGGGGTTTTACCTCGGTGCCTACAGTCTTTGGCTAAGTGACTGACCTTGTGATAGTGGAAACAAGTCTTTCCATAGTTTCTCCATGATCTTCTATTGTTCATACCATGCAACCTAAAGCAATTTGCAGAAATATGACCAAATCTTCCACGTCATGAAGTACAAGTAATTCTTGTATTATAGTCTCATGGTATAGTTGGTCCTTTTCAGTTGTTTGTAGCATTCTATTAGTTAGGGACCCATTTCTCATTCCTTCTTTGTGACTTGCATTCTTCAAATTTGTGACCCTATCTATTTTAATTATTACAATAGCCCATGTAGTTTGGCTTCCTTGGATTGTTAGTAGTTCTTGATCTACATTCAAATGCCTTATGACTGAACTTATTGCAATTGTAGCAATGACCATTAAACTTAGGAGTACTTAGAAGATTACCTCTTTTTCTTCGGCAGATATTTGTTATGTGTCATGGTTTCCCACAATGAAAACATGTAGGCTTCTTTGTCTTTGGTGAGGTTGCATCATTATCTCGATTAGCTGCTTGATTAGAGGACTCGTCCTTCTTGGTAGAGTTGTTTGCATTGTATCCAATTCTAGTAGTATCTCTTAGTTGTCTCTAACCTCTTAGTTATTCATCTAATATCTTTAGTGCTTCTCCATTCCTTTTCAAGACTTCATTAGCATCTTTCTAAAATTTTAGATCATTCTGCACATGTTCATTCTCATATCTAAGTTCAACAGTCTCTCCAACTTTCCTTGTAACATCTTGATTTGCACTAACTATTTGGTTTGTCAAGTTGTAGTGAATTTGTGTCAACCTCAATATTTCCCTATCTTTCTCATCTAGTCTTGTGTTCATTTGTCTTCTCCCATCTTCCACCATTCTTTTTTCATCTTCATTTTTTCCTTTTTGTTCTAGGATTTCACACATCCTTACCGATTGGGCTTCTTGTTCTATTTTTAGTGCTTTCACCTGATCAGCTAGGATTTTTTTCTTTTCAAACACTTTTGATATTATAGCATTAGATTCATCAGACATGCTTCCCTCTTATTTTTCTTCAAGTTCCTCAACTTGATCTTGAGTGTCTTTCAATTGATGTGCTAACTTCTTCCTCTTGTTGATTGAATCCATCAGTTTTCTCCTTAATTCATCAATTTGTTCGTTGGTCATTCTTAGTTCCATTTCCATGTTATCAATCACCCTTTCATACCTATAGCTCTCCATTCCTCCATATCTTTCCTCTCGAGTGATTAAACATCTTAATAAGAGACTAAGCTCTGATACCAATTGTTGGATTAGCTATAGAAAGGTGAGTACTGAGAGGGGAGGGATGAATCAGTATTGTAAAATACTTTTAAACTATTTGAACTTTCTTCTCTAAACATTTATTGAATCCATAAATTTTTCATGCATCACATAAAACATATAAAAAATAACACATAACTCATAACACATTCATTTTGGTATTGCAGAAATCCTTGTTAGAGGATGAAAACTGCAGTAGGGATGACATCCACAAAACTTCACTACTGCAATAAAAAAAATTTCAGTTAGAGCTACACTATTAGCTATTTCTAATAGCTTACCCTATTAAGGTATTAACCTAGTTAAGATTCTTAAGACCTATTAAGTCTACCTTGTAAGAGGATTTTATAATTCTAATCTAAGAACTGTACCTAGTTAAAGGATTTACAATATAAGATCTATTAGGATCTTCTCAGTTAAGAGACTTTATAATTATGATTACTCTTTAATCAATAACACAAACTTGTCTATCAAACTTGCATCAATCGTATGCATATCAAACTCTTTATGCTCAATAATTCATTACCTCATACCACATACTGCTCACAATATCAATTCAGTGCTCGACAGATTCAATTTTGAATCACAATCACTTTTTGCTCTTTACTGCTCTATACTTGGTGGCTCCTCTATTCATCACCTTCTCTACAATATCTTCTTCACAAATGCAATCTCCCTTCGTGCATGCATAGTGATCTTCACATTCTAATTCATTTATATACAATTCTAGAAGCAGTGCTAGCATTGGTTACTCCTCCAATGCACATATCATACTTTATTCTCATTGGTAGATCTCACCTTTTAATCATGTGTAATCATTATGTTTACATCTCCAATGCTCTGACATATAATCTCCTCGAGATTTGTAAACCATTCTCTATTTGGTGTCCAGATTCAATGTACTTAAAGATTCTCCTTGTGTCGGCTTGCTATGCTCTATAACACATTTTCCTCTAGCTCAGTAATTGTCTCATCTTCTTGGTTTGGTTGATGTTGTAGCTTCGTATAGCCTGGTGTTCGATTCTCCTTTTTCAGTGTCTAAATTTTCTTTGCCTTTACCGAAATTACTTGTTCCCTTATTTCCTTTTACTGATTACTTTACCTTGTTTACTGAATGACTTTGACAATCATTATGACTTCCTCATAACTAATGAAAACAAAATGACTCTTAGGAGTATCAAAAAATATAAATATAAATATAAATGTGTATATATATAATACTTTCTTTTTTATATATAGAATTCAATAATTTATTTTATAAATAGGATTATTTGGTATTTAATCTTATTTATTTATGTAATTATATTAGTTGATATTTTTGGTAATTAACTAATATGGAGGATAAAATTTAATTATTAATTAATAAATTTTATTGATTAATAGTTAAGGAAATGATATAGGCATACTAGAAATGAAGAAATCTGATTGTATGTCAACTTCACTTACTTTCTCACTCACTTCAACTATCCCAAAGCTTTCTCCCATTCCTAGAGGTGTAGGCTTGGTAACCTTGGAAGGTGAAGTCTTCTTAGGCATGTCACACATAAGAATTCGGTCCAATGCCTTTTGAGTGCCCTCTATTACCTCATCATACTTCCTTTCCATTATTTTTACAAGTCTAGCCTTTGTTCTTAGTAGAGGTTTCAACTCTTTGATGATTCTCTCCCTCTCTTGTATGGAGAATACATGTAACATGTCTTCAATAGCCTTATTTCTTATATTCTCATTATCAGACTCTGCTAATTCTTTCCTTATTTCCATCTTGCTAAACAAATCTTTAGGAATGTTGCCTTCTATTTCTAGCATTTTTTTCTTGAAAACTAATAAGTACTCAATTACTGTGTCCTCAATTTTTGCTTGATTATTAGAATCATACCTTCCATAGTATATATTTACTGTCTTTGTATTTCCATCTCTTATCACTCTCTTTTGTAACAATTGAACATCCAGCTTCTAGATAGATCTTGTGGCTTCTTCTTTTCTTCTTTTTCCTCTTTCTTCTCTATCACATTATCCTCTTTATTCTTTGTTTCTACTTCTATCTTTTGTTTATTAGGGCTGCTTGGTTTATTAGATTTTGTATATCTCCTAGGAGTGCTCGCAGGTGCAACCTCTTCTACAATCTTTTCGTGTGAAACTGATAGATCAATAATATCCAGAGTAGGACCTATTGTCTTTTCAACTATAGAAGGAGGAGGTGCCTCAATTTCCAAGCTAGAGGATCCTTCTATCATCTTTTTCCTTACTTCTCTCAGCTGCTCCTTTGGAATTCCTGCCTTTGCAGCAGTGTCATCAACTATTTTCTCAATTTTCCTTTTTCTTGCTCCCTTGTCTTATTCTTCTCTTAGTTTTGCTAACTTTTCCAAGTAAGTTCCCCATCTCTCTTCAGATGTGTCTATCTCAGATGCCAATACATGTTCAACATGTATTGTGAGAACCTCAAAAATGACCCCGTACCCCATAGGGTAACACCATTTCTTTCTAGGTTCAACTCCCTCAAAGCATACATGGTCAATGTCAACCATGAAATAGATTGTGTCTTTGTATTTCTCAACTATCTCCTCAGGTATCCTATATCTCTCCTTCATTTGCCTTTGAAATAATTTTGGTCATTGCAAATAGTTCACCATCTACCCAATTTTTATTGTCTTTGGTACCTTTATGGGATTTTTATACCATTAGATACACTATCCTTCCATGCCCTAGGGTGAATTCCAGGAAAATTGTGTATAATGTGAATGTACATGTGAACCAAAAGTGATCCAAACCTAAATGCCTTCGACTTATCTTTCTTGATAATCTTTACATTTTCCAAGAACTATTGTGCTTGGATCTCACATAGGTTATATTTAGTGTTTTCCTTCACCATTTAGTATGCCATCATTATTACTCTTGTTTTTTAGTCCATTTTCCTGTCATAGAAAAAATCCAATGAAAATGGCATGTTCCTTGCAAATGTTTTGTAATGCTATCCTTCCATGCCTACAATCACAGTTTTGATTTGCGAAGAAAATCTACATGGTTTTATGGTGTGTGCTCTTAGTCGTAGGTCTTTCATGATGTCACCTAGCTCCGGCTCTGATTGCATCTCTTAAGTCACAAAACCTAGGTAGTTATTCAATTTTTATGGTCTGCAGGAAATAATCTCAGAATGTGCCTTAATGTCAAAAACCCATGATGTTTTCTATCAGTCTGTATGAAAACTGTGGTTGTTTTTACCTTGTGCCTTCCCACTTTTGTGTGCTTGTCTTCTGGCATCAAAAACCTTGGATGTTTTTGATCCTTCACTATTGCAAAAACCCTAGATGTTTTTGACCTCGCATTTCTTTGGTCCTAAGTGCGCAAGTGCAATCGGTTGGTGCGACCTGGTTCTTCGCAGTTGTCTGGTGCGGTTAAAGTTTAGATAGAATCGGTGATTGTTGCATGTTCGCATGGTGAAGATGCATGATATTTATCCTTCATGCTTTTGCGATAGCTATTAGATTTTCTTGTGTGGGTCCAGGTGGGTCTGTTGACAAGTGTACTGATTCGGTGCTTTCTGACTGGTCCGCGTGTTGCTGACTGTATTGTGTCAGTGGGGCTAGTTTTCTTTTAGGCAGGCTGGTGGTCCCGCTGGTGGTTATGTGGCATCCTATGGTTGGCTGTCACATGATCACATGTCAGAAATTTCTATCATGTGATCATGTGACCGGTTGACACCTATTCCTAGGCCCGTTGGTGGTGGAAGTATTGTGGCCCCACTATCAGACTGGGAGGATGAGGTGGCAGTCTTGTTGCCTTGTCGCGTGATCACAAGGGCCATCTTTTGGCCATGTGATCATGCAACAAGGGTGCCACATTGTGTTGGGGCCTGGTGGCATGTGGTGGAATGGGCATTCCCGATTGGTTAGTGTGGTGATAGCAATGGTGAATGCTGGCGGTTAGTCGCATGTTCACATAGCCTTTTTCAAGGCTATGTGATCATGCGACTGACACTTTGTGTTAGCATCGGCGGTGATTATGCGGCAAGGTAAAGGTCTGCGGGTTGTCGCATGTTCGCATAGCCCATTTCCTAGCTATGCGATCATGCGACAACTATTTGGATGTCATCGTTGCGGAGTTGGGTAGTGGGTCCTATCTGCTGCTATCTTCATTCACCGAGGGATTTATGAGGTGGTGGTTGACTTGTCTGGGGGTCCCACAGTAGTTTTAAAGATTATATTGGGCCACCCAATTTGTTGAGAAATAAAGTGCATCTACGGTCGTGTCTTAGTGCTCTCTATCATAACCATTGAAATTCATTTTTGAATTTCTTGAGAAGTTCCAGTGATAGAAGGACTAGTTTTTATTACTTCTTCGGCCAGATTTGATTTGGTTGGTGGCACCAGTGGTTGTAGAATGGACCAATGATTTGGGTGGTTTCCTGTGGGACTCGTACCATGTGGTGATGGACAAATTTTGTTGCTCGAGGCATTTTACAGGTTTTGCAGTCTGGTCTGAGGCTCCTGTGGTTGATTGCAGCTTTGATTTTGTACCTAGTGGAGTTTGTTTTTGAGCTCGAGAAGCTTTTTGTAGGTAGTGATTTGTACTAATTTTCATGGCTATCCCTAGTGTTCTATACTAGCTCACAGATTTTCATGATTGCAGATCTACCTGAGATTTGTTTTCTCTAGGTTGCCTCAATTTTCATCCCTTGCAATAAATTTTTGACTATTTCTGGTTGGTTTAGTTGTTGAAGCCCTAACCCTTGCCATGGTTACCCATAGCTTGTTGCATCTTGACTTGTTTGGGATTCCAAGGTAACCAATGGTATAAATAGTTGAGGTTTTGATTTTGTAAGGGTTGGATGGTTAAGTTTTCTGCCTTGTAAATATTTCTTCTTCTTTGTATATAGGGTGTTCCCTCTTTCCTCTCTGGCTATGGGAATACAATGAAGTTGTAACAGATGTCTTATGTATGAGATTTTAGCATATTCATTCTGCTATCAAGTTGTTCCCATTTGGGTTTTAGACTTATTGACTATAGCATCAAGGGTGTTGTAGTTTTTCTACTTGCATTTCTAGTGAGTGTCTGCAGTAGAGTTGTTTTCACAGAAGCAACTAGGTCTAGGACTAGTTTTCAAATGTGTATGGGCTGGGGTATCAAAGATGTCTTATGCTTGTCTTCCAGTGGATGCTGGTTAATGTATTACCTATTTGTAGGTCTCTTCTAAGGGGAGGGTTAAAATCCTTTAAATGAGTGATAACACATTTGGGTACACAGGTGGTTTGGTAATGTATGATCTGATTCAGGGTGAATGTGTTGTCTTCTTGTTTCATAGCTCTGTTGCAGTGAGGTATTTGACTCTATTGTCCATTGGATAAGACACTAGTCTATGAGAGACTTAGGGTATTTCAGGGGTCCATCCAGCCCAAATAATCAAATCATTTCCATTCAGTCCCACCCTTTCCCTTTCATGTTGTTAGTGTAGGTCTCTAGTTTTCATACTCACTCCATGAAAGTAGGGCTATTGCATGAGATATTGGTTTCATTTGAGGTACAGGATACCTATAAGGGTTTGAAAACCATTCCACAGTCAGTTACCTGCAGGCCTATAGTGTGTCACAAGTTGTATGAGTGTGCAGATGAGGTATACCCACCTGAGTGATGTGGAGCTCAAAGTGTAGAAGGATCTCTCTTTGATCCTTGTCAGTTGGCCCTTTTTCCTATCAGATTTGGAGTGTTGAGTGAATGTGACACTAGCCCTATCAATCCTTATGTCAATCTGACCTTTGGGGAAAAAGAACACCAACATTGTTGACACATAATTAGATATACTATTATAAAATAAATTGTAACCTAGTAGCATTGCTACCAGTCTCACATCTTCCTGAAATATGTCATTCACTGTCATTGCTGTCTTATCCCACTTAGAATGTGTAAGGTTTTCTACTTTTTTTCTGATGTTTTTCTCTTCTACTAGTAAGGCTCTAGTAATATCCAATTTGGTTATCTCATGAATAAACTGGATACATATCTTAATAGGTTTCTCTCCAATCCATATGAATTGATCATGAATTCTGCTTAGAATGATCTTGAACCCATTCAGTTTCGTAGAACTCATTCAGGAGGGTTATCTTGATGATAGATTGATCTTCCAAGTTATTAAACTCCTCTTTCATCTTTCCATTAGACTCTATCATTTCATCTATCTCTCTATAGATATATACATCCCCAATAGTCTCATATTTGTAGTGGATGTATGCCCTAATATCTTCAATGTGTAACACTCTATAGGGGGTTTTTGAAAATGCTCCTTCCAGATCATCCTCACAAGACTTGAATAGGTGTTTCTTAAGCTTATACCTCAGTCTATCAATGACTTCAAATATCACAGGTGCATCCATATCTTCTTGAAGATTATAAAGTCTAAATACCTTTAATACACTGAAATCTAGAACTTTACTTCAAACAATCACATGATGTATCTGCTAGATGGTTGTAGTGCTTCTCAACTCTGTTCTCCTTGGTCGTTGCTAATCAAATGGTGTAGAAATGCTATACTTCAAGGTTTTGTATTCATCACAAGGTCATTGAATGCATTAATCACAAGTAGCTTAACTTTGCAAGTTGTCCAATCAACAGAAATCCCGTGAACATAGAATATGAATCTTCATGTGTTGCAATCACAAACATAAACTCCATAGTGTCTATACACACCATATATAAGCTCGCATGATCTCATTCCACATAATCAGGGGCTGGATATATTATAATTTCTGCATCCAATGCTCCTCCTAAGGCTATGTGGCCTTCTAGGTTGATGTAGTAATGTCAACATCAAGCGAAGACATAGTAGCATCTATTGTCTCTCCCTGAACCAATGCCTTGTTGAAATATTTTACCTTCCATATCTTCTCATCATCTTCATATGTTGGTTTCTTGAAGTGATTCTTAAACTCATCCATGTACTCATTAAGATTTTTACCACTATCGCCATTATTTTTCTTTATAACCACAAGTAGTGATCCTCTTCTATTGTTTGTTCCATTATACCTATAGAACTTCGATATGTGTCCTAAGTTGTTGTATTTGAAATATGTAGGTGATTTTCTATTCTAATTAACCTACAACTTACAATACCTTGTAGTATGCCCAAGGTTATTACATTTGTAGCATGTGATTTTCATTGTTGATTCTTCTCTAATGTAATCTTGTTTGTATCTAGACTAATCAGGTTTCCTGTATTCTACTTTCTTATGCCCATATGCATAACAGTTGTAACAATAACTGGTAAAGGGTTTGAGGGTACCTTTACTTATATAATCTATTTTCATGTGTCCAACTTTGTTGCATCCAAAGCATCTATTTCTGAAAGGTCTAATCTGATCTCTAGGTCTCTCAAGAGTAGGTATTTCTTCAGTCCTTGCTTTATATGTTTCTTCATTAGTATTAGAACATTCACCTTTATTGAATCTAGTTTCATTCATGTCTCCTTTAGGTTTTTGTCTCTCTCTTTTCTCATCAATTTTATCACTCCTCATGTGTAGCTTCTCAATGTGTAATTTATATTGAGTGAGTTCACCTTTTATGATCTGATTGTAACATACTTTTCCAATTCTTGACATTTATCCTTGTAGTGATCAATTTCAATCTTCATTTGTCGTATCTGCACATTTGCTTCTTTTAGTGTCTCTTCAACTTTGTATCTTGCATCATTTTCATGTTGAATTTATTTAATCATTAGAAGATTGATTTTATCCTTTTCTTGCTCCAGCTTCTTTACCTAGTCTGATGTATCATTGTTTGAATCCTCTTTGATCTTATCCATAAGGTCTTGTCTCTAACTTTTTGAAATTTCAAGTTGTTCCTTTAGTCTCTTGATGAAACCTTCTACTCTTCTCAATTTGAATTTCAATTCACCATTTTCAGCCTTTTCTTTGTCTAGGTCATCAAGTGTTGCTTCAAAGTTCTCTTGAAAACTTTCTGAATCCATTCTGATCACCCTTAAGTTGTTACTTGCTTTCTCTCTAAGGGCCAATGGCTCTAATACCAATTGTTAGGATTAATTAATACTGAGAGGGTGGGTGAATCGGTATTACAGCACTTTAAATTAAACTTTAACCAATTGTAAATTAAACCATATCAATGCTGAAATGAAAATAACATAAACACATAACTCATAACACCATAATTTATTTTTGAGGAAACCCTAGCCAAGGGAAAACCCTGATGGGGATATTACCCACAACTATGCACTAAAATATTGAATCCATATTAGGAGATCTAGCCATGTTAGGAGCTGAGTATTACATAGTACATTTCCTTGTTAGAGGAATACAGAACCCTATTAGGCATATACAGAAACCCTATTAAAGGTGGTGATCTTATAGCTCTTACAATCAAAATACTATCACAAAATTTTTCTTCAAAAATTGAACTACAAAAGCATCTGTTGTGCTTTGATAGTCCCACTTATAGCTCTGTCAATATCTAATCTTGCATCTTCTATTCACATTCATCATATCATCCTCTCACGCATTCTTTTTCACTTCCAAAAAATACTCTATACTTATACTAATTTTGTCATCCAGTCGGCTCCCAAATATAATACAAAACATAATAAACAATTATGCAAATAATAAATACTGAGTTAGAGATCTTATATTACCAAAGTGTCGGTAATACACAACTTTTATCTAACTTAGCATGCTACCATTCCATCTGATCTTCCCTTAATCATCGTGATTGTTCATATACCTTGTTTCACTGATTCTCTGTCTTCTCATACCTTCACAATACTGTATCTTACTTGTTAGAAAATTTAAGTTGTCATTAGTGTATAGTCACAAACACCATTCACCGATAAGGGCTCTCCGACACTCACTTTTCTTAGAAGACACCGGTAGACAAGGAACAGGTTGTATGCACTAGTAGACAAAGAAAACTGTACACACCGGTAGACCGATTACACACCAATAGACTGATCTAGGTACACAATATGGGTCTCTGTGTGTATAAAAAGTTAAAACTGGGTATAAGGTTACACCGGTCCAAACTTCCTAAAGATCCACACCAGATTATGCGGAACAGTTCAGAGTTAGCACCAGATTATACGGGACATCCACCGTTCTGAAGTGGAGTTAGCCTTTTAACAAGAATTAGCTTTATTTCTATGGATGTCTTGCAAGGTCAACTCTAGATTAGAATGCCAAGCTTAACAGCTAGTTGCATAATTTATGGTCAAGTTTATTCCCTGGTGGTTCTATGAGTTAAGGGTTTTCTTTATGGAGAACTCTTGTTTAAATACACATCATAGGATGCAAGATAAGTGTTGTTGAAATCAGATGATTGCATAAAGTAGAGGAGATATATCTTCTGAGAAATGCTACACAAAGGTAGTAGAGTTCAACACCCAAGTTAACAAGGAACAGAGGTATGATCTAATCACACATTCAGTGTCACAATAGATCATTACATTTATCAGTAGTGAAAGTATATTCAAATCCCTTTATTAGAGTGGACCTAATCAGTTTTTTGTAAAAATCCCCTAATAGGGTAACATCTTTGGTGATGTTTAAATTCTTGTAACCAGGCAACCTTTAATAGGGTTCAAATCTTAACTAATCTCTGTAAAATCCCTTAATCGGGTAGCACTATGATCAGTTCTTTGTAAGCTCTTAACAGTGCAGCTTCATTCTACAATAGTGAAGTTGTGAGCTCTGTCTCACCATGGTTTTTTCCTCCTAACTGAGGGTTTCCATGTATAAACACCTGTGTTAATCTGAGTAGTTCTGCCTATGCTAGAAAATGGTTGATTAACTTTCTATTATTTATTCAAAGATCTGTTTGCTAAATTTAAATAGGCTAAGAATTGTGTTACTGATTCACCTCTCCCCTCTCAGTAACCAGTAAATTATTATCAATTGGTATCAAAGCCAAGTTCTCTCTACTTCCAAGCCTGACAACTGGAGAGAAAGATCATGGAGGTTTACCGGTATCAAAAGTAGCTTGAGGAAGCTAATGACCTCATTGCCTCTCTAGAAAACAAATTGAGGAGATCACTTGCGAAAAGAAAGGAGCTAACACTACAACTGAATGAGAGCAATGAAACCATTGATGAGCTCTCTAGGTAGAGTAGATCTGACGAAGCTAAGGAGGTAGTATCTGAACTCATGGAAAAGAATCAAATCCTGACCAATGAAATCTCTAATCTTAAAAGAGAACAAGAAGATAATGCCCTAAGGATGACTGAACTAATCAAGAAAAAGAGAAAAGCTGAAGATGAAATAAATTTGGCAGTCAAGTATATGTCAGCCTCTAAGAAGGCAAGGAATTAGGTAGTGGAGGTTGTAGGAGCAAATGAACTTATCATTGTACAACTTCAAGAAGACATGCAGAGTGTCACCCAAGAAAATGCCCACATGCAGAAAGGTTGGCATGACAGGAATGAAGCATGCAATAGATTGTCTCAATAATTGCATCAACTAAGGGAGAAGATGAATGAACTTGAAGAGACAAATGAAATACTGAAAAGATACAATGAAAGTTCAGCTAAGCTTGATGAGCAACTCAAAGGTCAAAGAAGACATAAAGATCAGATCGGTCTTGGTTTCAGTGGTGAAAAAGAAAAAAGAAATGGTGAGTCCTCTAGGGAAAAAGTAATCAAGAAGGATAAGGTGAAATAGATGGTGCAAAAGGGTAAGAATTTCCCTAACACATCTTGCAAACACTATGGGAAATCAAGTCACAAGACTAATAACTGTAGGATTGCATTGGTAAAAACCAACAACAGCTATTGCAAGAACTGCTGCAAAAAGGGTCACAAGACCAGTGAGTGCTGGTCCAATCCCACATCTGTGTCAAGTAGCAGCAAGAGAAACTTCAGAGGATACTACTATGCATGTAATAAATTTGGACATAAAGCCAAGACAATGGCACTTAGATCCCCAAAACCAATACTCACCAAAAGATGCAAGGACCTAAGCACAGGGAACTATGTGAATTATGGATTACACAACTACAATGGCTCTCGCAACAAGCCAACTGACACAAGAAGAATGAGCTCATGGAAAGCAACTGGAGTGATCTTCTATCACTGTAACAAGGTGGGGCATAAAGCCAAAGAATGCAGAAACTGATCATCCGGTAACAAGAAGGAACTGGTTAAATCTAAAGAAAAGATCAACAAGAAAGAAAGACTAAGAAAATAGTCAAACAGATTTGGTTTGTAAAAGAATCAAAAATCTCCGCTGAAGAGAAGATAGAGGAAAGATCACCATCTGCTGATGGCAATATTTCTTCAACAAACTAAACCATGAGGGTTTAGAGGGAACCGGTAGATCCACTACCGTTCCCAGTATGACGAATGAGAGTCGGGCTCATTCGGTCTTCAAGATTAATCAGTAAGGCAAGTTTACAATCAACTAGTTGGTAAAATGTAATAAGGTAGGTAAAGCATTTATTACTGTAGTCATTTAACAAATAGTTACCATTTGGTAATTACCATTATAACCTAGCCATATAAAATAAAGGGAAATTACTCGCAAGTTTTCACTTTGCTTACTTTGAAATTTAGGAATTCTTGTGCTAAGTATTAATTTTATGCTATGATCACTGAGAAATCACTATCTGCAAATTACCAATTAGCAAGAATGGCTTCATCTTCATCTACTGTGAAGTTGATCAAAGGAGATCTAGTGAATAGACCAGCATACAACATCTTGCCTATGTAGAACAGAGAAAATGACATGGTCGGTGCTCTCTCTTCCATACCAAAAGGAGTCCTCCTAACCAAGGATATTATAGTGTTCATTCATTCCAAATAGGAAGAAATTAGAGAAAACTTTATTCAAGGAGAATATGTCTCGCTATGTGAAGAAGGGAAACTGCTCGACAAATATGCCAATCTGGTATCTTTCGGTCTAATAAATGGTGTGTGCTACCCTGCAATCTTCTAGGAGGACCAAATTAGACTGGTGTTGAGCCATCTTCATGAACCAGGATTCTGGCTCAACCAAGGGGCATGTCACAAGATCACCAAAGAGATCTCCATAGAGTGACTGAGTACAGTGACAAAGGGGAAGTGATAACCCTGCAAACCATCTCCAATTCTATCATCAATAAGCTGACCAAGTCAAAGTTTGATGGTTGACTCATGACTATTAATGATATTGAAGATAAAGGAGTGTGTTTCATGTCCGTTGTTATCGGATATAAAGTCTACCAGTCAAGCAATCTAAATAGCCTACCAAGTGGAGCAATTCATGTTGCACATCGCATTATGCATGAAAATGCCCAATACAATATTTGTGCAATGCTTCGGAACCAAATCTTTCAAAATATGAAGAAGCTTGGAGATGTGAAGAAGAAATCTATAAAGTATGGAACCCTTCTGATGTGCTTATACTTCTTCTACTTGGACTTCTTCCCAGGATTCAGAAAAGTGAATTGGAGAACTGACAAACCAATCATGCATCAAATCACTGAAATGGCAAATAGATAAGGAGACCAGCTAAGCAACACCATGACCAAACATTTCAAAGCCTTTCAATTGGAGATGCACGAGAGGGAAAGAATTCTATCGGCAATTGTTGAACATTACAAGGATGAGGTATGTTTTTTGGTCACCACCGACAACTGCATTATTCAAGCAATTGAACTGAGAGATGAATATGCTCTTGAGCTGGGTTACGAGATCTCAGCCAAAGTCACTAAATCATATGCTAAGGCACTAAATGATGCAAATTTGGATCTCAGTGCCAATCAATTTGGTACGTACACTGAAATTCTTCAGAATCTGTCAAAAAGGACACTGATCAAAATTGTCTATGAAAGTATGCCTCCACCAAGAAAGAAACCAATGATAAAATAGCCCAAAGGCCGAAGGAAGAAAGAAGAACTAGCACCCAGCATACAAGAGGAAGAACAAGAAGAAACAAACCTTGAAGTCATAGCTCCTTTGATTAGGAAGAAGAAGACTGAAAAAGTATCAAAAGAGGATCCACCTAGACGAGCCAAGCCCATAATTGATGAAATTGTGGAAGGACTAAAGAAGGTTGGAAATTTAGGCTCGATAAAAAGAAGATATGACTTAATTAGTGATGAAGATAAGGACAAACTTGAGGAAGCAATAGCATTGTGCCTCCACAAATTCAATCTTCATCCCGGTGGACTTCGCACTACTCTATCGGTGCAACTTCTATAGAGTATTGAGGCCCAGTGGAAATCCTCATAAGAAAGAGAAAAGGAGGAGAGGATATGGGCTCTTCTGGAGGTTCATAATCACCTTACTCTAGATGGGGCAGCAGAACAGGCTGAACTACATCAGAAAAATTTTGCAACTATAAGAAGGATAGGCCTAGTTCTTATTGGAGAAATTGAGAAGTTACACAATGAAGAAGTCAGACTATGGACCAAACTTCTTCAAACCCAGCAACAAGCAGAACAAAAAGCAACACAAATAACATCAGCTAAACTGACACCTGACATCGGTAAAGGGAAAGGAGTACTTGGAGAAGAAGCACCGGTACTGGTGGACTTAACCAAGGAACAAGCAATGAATCCAATAGTTTTCATCTCATCAAGAAAAGGTAACCTTAAACCTATGCATGTCGATGATTTAATAACTGAGGTTATGGACTTTGGGCAAGTGGACAATGCAGCCAAATGGTATAGTATACTAAATGAAGAAGACAAACAAAAGCTGATTGTTGGGATCGTAGAGACCTTCATGGATTATAATAGGGCCCCAAGGTACTACATATCCAATTTCCACCGAAACTAAACAGCAGACTACAATAAAAATGGAAAACCGGTCTAGGTATGAACACCAGAATCACTAGAGACACACTCCTTAAGGTCTGACCTGGTTTTAGTGAAGAAAGAATAAAGCTTCTACTAGAAGAAGCATCCATGAATCTAAAAACATCTGATAGGGTTGCAGAGATATTGAATGGTTATGAGAATAAAGTCTACAAAGACACTCTAGACTACTGGAACAATTATGACTTTGCGGCATTAGAGAAATATGGTCCTCAAGATCAAAATAGACCTATGCAAATAGAGGAGCTCTTAACTAATGAACAAACATATGTTGAGGAGAAACAGCAAAAAGAAGACCCACTGGGAGAACAACCACAAAATGTTGAAGGTAGTAAGCCACCGGAAGAAGAAGTTCAACTGGATAGTAGAGCTCATCAAGTAATGGAAGACAATAATGGTCAAGAAGAAGAGATCCCTATCCACATAGAGCAACTAAAACTAGAGCAAGAGCAAGACCAGCAAGAGCACAGAGACATTCCAAGATCATCTTCAAAAAGGAATCTATCATTTGCTGAGGAAAAGGAAGCCAAGAAAATTAAAGTCACCAAAATAGTGGTAGACATCAGCAAGATGTCAACAAGGTAGCTTAAAGAGTTGACCAAAAGGAAATAGGACATGGTCCTGACTACAGAAAAGAACATCCTATCCATATTTGTACCAGATGTAGATGTTGATGAAGATGAACTGGTCACCGATCAACTAGAGGTACTTATACAAGCAATCGGCGAGGATCTAACAGATCCAGAAACAATGGCCACTGACCACTATGAGAAGAAAAGAGGTTAGATTCTCCACAAACAGGTTGAAGAAATCAAATTCAATGTGATAGCCAACCTAAAAGTATTGCAGCAGCAACTTCAAGTGGCAAATAGTCTGATGACAAGAACATCTAATTTTGATACATTCTTGCAAGATTTGTCAGAGAAATCAGCAAAGGCCTCATAAGAGATTAGATTCTTGTCCTCTCAATTTGATATTAAGAACAAAACTGCAACTACTTACAGCAGAGAAATGACAAGTTTGACTCTAACACTGAGGAAAATTGTTGAAGAAGAATATAAGAGAATTCAAGAAATAATTGAATTTCAAATGTTTCTGGCACCAATATTTGACATCATGCAGCAAACATCAACTTCTATGGAGATTCTACTCAATAAACCAGACTATAAAACTGTGGAAGACATGGAGAACATTATTATTTCTCTCAAAGCATCTCAGAAGAATGTTGAATATGTAACTAGTCAATGGGCACCATTCTTACAATCTGCTAAGACTACCTACAATGACATCTTCAACAAACTCCAAATGTAAAATTCCTCAGAACCGCTACACCCTTTGTCCTTTGGAGGCAAAAAGGGGAAGAAGAGCAAACCAGAGAATGACCAAATAAATAGGAATAGAAGGAAGTAAACAAGAATGGAAGGAAGAAGACGAGTAGAACAGGAACAAAGAAAGAGAGGAACAAAGCTAAATAGCCATCAGAGCACTCAGAAAGGGGAAGTGCGGAACAGGGGAAGTGTTCAACAGACAACAGAGTAATCTACCAAGAACAAGTAAGTGCAAATGGTTTTTGTGTATGGTTTTTCCACCAATGACAAAGGGGAAGATTGTTAGCAAATTTAAGTTGTCATTAGTGTACAGTCACAAACACCATTCACCGATAAGGGCTCTCCAGTCACTCACTTTGCTTAGAAGACATCGGTAGACAAGGAATAGGTTGTATGCACTAGTAGACAAAGAAAATTGTACACACCAGTAGACCGATCTAGGTACATAGTACCGGTCTCTGTGTGTATACAAAGTTAAAACTGGGTAAAAGGTTACACCGGTCCAAACTTCCTAAAGATCTGCACCAAATTATGCGGAGCAGTTTAGAGTTACCACCAGATTATATGGGACATCCACCATTCTGAAGTGGAGTTAGCTTTTTAACAAGAGTTAGCTTTATTTCTACGGATGTCTTGCAAGGTAAAATCCATATCAAAACACCAAGTTTAACAGCTAGTTGCATAATTTATGGTCAAGTTTCTTCCCCGGTGGTTCTATGAGTTGAGGGTTTTCTTTATGGAGAACTCTTGTTTAAATACACATCATAAGATGCAAGATAAGTGTTGTTGAAATTAGATGATTGCATAGAGTAGAGGAGAGATATCTTCTGAGAAATGTTGCACAAAGGTAGCAGAGTTCAACAGCCAAGTTAACAAGGAACAAAGGTATGATCTAATCAAACATTCAATGTCACAAAGTATATTCAAATCCCTTTATTAGGGTGGACCTAATCGGTTTGTTGTAAAAATCCCCTAACAGGGTAGCATCTTAGGTGATGCTTAAAG
Organism: Chamaecyparis obtusa; assembly: GCA_027943335.1. NCBI lineage: Eukaryota > Viridiplantae > Streptophyta > Pinopsida > Cupressales > Cupressaceae > Chamaecyparis > Chamaecyparis obtusa. The sequence goes on from BSBK01003652.1 coordinate 214,088, forward strand.
TCTTGTAACCAGGCAACCTTTAATAGGGTTCAGATCTTAACTGATCTTTGTAAAATCCCTTAACTGGGTAACACTATGATCAGTGCTTTGTAAGCTCTTAATAGGGTGCCTTCATTCTATAGTAGTGAAGTTATGAGCTCTGTCTCATCGTGGTTTTTTCCTTCTAATCGAGGGTTTCCATGTATAAACACCTATGTTGATCTGAGTATTTCTGCCTATGCTAGCAAATGGTCGATTAACTTTCTGTTCTTTATTCAGAGATCTATTTGCTAAATTTAAATAGGCTAAGAATTGTGTTACTGATTCATGCCTCCCCTCTGAGTAACCGATAAATTATTATCATTACTGATATCAATACCAAAACACATGCGACCTTAACTGAAGGTCCTACATATCCCAAAATGTCTTCATGTAACTTCACAAGACATAATACATTATATACCATCTTTGCTGACCAAAACTGTATTGCAGAATACTGTTATTCTGATTATGTACTTAGTCATTTTCATGACTGAGTCTCCAATACATGTTCTCACTTCATGCTCTCACAACAACATAAGTGTTTCCATAAATGACAACCCTTAATTGATCCATAGTGCTCCCAAAACATCACTTACCAACAATGTGTCTTTGTATACTAAATCATGTATATGTAATAATGTAATAATGAAGATTCAATTTCAGGAAGATAAAGTGGCTCTGGAAAGGACCCACTTACGGGAGATTTTAAATCATTCAGGCAATGCCCCTTGTACAGTTTCCAGAGTGTCATCAGATTCTCTTTCTGTCGACCACACTCTGCCCCATGGCCATCATCGTGGTCGTATCTCCTCTATTCGGCATTCCTGGACTCCTTAGTCTCAAGACCCTCACTACTCCTATGGTGACAAAGCATATTAGAGGCACTGCTCAGATTCTCCTCCTCGATGGAGTCTATTTGGTGGTTGGAATGTTTCTCCTACCCCTCCTACTACTGGTATTGGCTAGCCTTCGGCCACTGGAGATGTTTCGTGGCCTCCCGTCACTTCTAATATATTCTCTACCCCGGTTCTAGTAATATCTCCTAGGCAGGAGGAAGGAGAAATGGAAGAAAAATATGAAGATGGTTGGACTATTCCAGACCTGCTTCTAGGCCCCAATGTGTGGGGAAACCCTAAAGACAAAGGTCCTCCTCCCTCAGTTGCAATTGCTCTGGCTACATGAGGACTTATTTTATTATGTTTATTTTTATGAATAGTTGATGTGTTTGAATTTCTATTGAGTGACTCTTCCAAGGTGATCTTGTATCTCCTAACCCTTTTTTTAATAGTGTACTTTATTCTTTATATTAATAGAAAATGCCTCTATTCATAAAAAAGAGAGGATGAGATGACTGAAAATGGATTGATTAGCATTGTAGGATTTTTGAAAAAGAAAACCAAAGGAACAAAAGCCTTCCTTGTGAAGCAATGAGGATCACAACATGGAATGTTATGGGCTTAGAAAATTGGTTGGTAAAATGTCATCTGGAACAATCAACAAGCAACATAGTGTAATTACATGAAACAAAATATTATATAAAGGAAGGAGAGAAGGTGACTAGCTAGTATTGTAGAGGTTGCAACCTCTGCAATCTGATGGGCATGCAAGAGGGTAGGAATTTTATGGAAACACAATTTGATATTGACCTAATACCATTAGAGAAAATGAAAAATTGGAAGTCAGGATAGTGCAATGCAAATTGTCTAGAATTAAATTTATTGTGTTTAATTTGTATGCACCAATACAAATGAAAGAGAAAGAAAAAGTATAAGATTAACTTGTCCTATAAATTGAGAAAATAAATGATGATAAGTATATATTGGTGGAGATTTTAATGCATTTTGGATTTAATAAAAAAATTAGAAACCTAAACAAAACTAACAGGGTTATTCTTAACTTCAAAAAAATTGTGCAACGAATAGGAGCAATAGATTGAATTCCAAAGAAAGGCTAGTACACAGACAAATTGAACAAATGGATGCACAAATTGAATGCCTTTGACAATTTTTGCAACAAAAAAAAGTGTTACCTTAATAAAATAGCCATGGCTCTTGAAAATTAAAGATAGGCTATTATAAAGATGGATCACATGACTCTGTAGGTTTAAATAGAAACTTTGTGTGTTGTGAATTATGAGAAATAAGTTGTCAAAGTTTGAAAAAATTTCAAACCTAGGGAACTTAAGGGATAGTGTCACTACAGTATGGCACTAAACATTCGAGAAAGCTGGAAAATAATATAGGACCATCCATAACATAAAGCTACCAAACTAGACATATTGGTACTGATGGTTTGTACCCATGGAACAAAATGGAAATTGGGCTACTTTGCAACTTTCCATTGAATGTCTCTAAAGATTTTTGTACCAATAGGGAATGCTTCCCTAAGAAAATAGTTGTGAGTATTAAAAATTTGAAATGGATTATTGTAGAGGGGCTGCACATGACCTGATAGGTTCAAACATAATGTTTGTATGTGCTATGAATTCCAAGAAATATATTGTTTGTCAAATTTCAATGATTTTTTGAACTTAGGGCACTTAAGGGATAGTGCCACTACAGTATGGCCTTGTACATTTAAGCAAGCTCAAAAGTAAAATAGGACCATCTCTAGCATGAACCTACCTAACTAGATGTGTTGGCACTGGTGGTTGTTACCCACAATGAACATAATGAAAATTAGGCTACTTTGTGCAACTTTTCACTTAATGCCTTTGCCAATTTTTGCATCAACAAAAAATCTATTTCCCTGAGAAAATGAATTAGAGTCTTGAAAAATGATATAGGTTATTATAGAGGGGCCTCATATGACATTTTAGGTTCAAACCAAATATTTGCATATATGCTAGGGATTTTGAGAAATGTGTTAAAATATAATAATATTTTGAACTTAGGGCACTTAAGAGATAATGTCATTACAGTATGGCGTTTGAAGTTTGAGCAAGCTGGGAATAAAACTAGGAAAAAAATTGCCATAAACCCACCTAACTAGATGTGTTGACACAACGGTTCATACCCATGAACATATCAAAAATTAGACTACCTTGCAACTTTTTGCAAGTTTTGCAAGTTTTGTAATGTTTTGCAATATTTAATAATTTTTTAAACTTGTTTGTAATTTTTTGCAACTTTTTGCAACTATTGCATTATTTTGCAACTTTTTGATACTATTTGATGAACCTACTTAACCTAACATATTTGTAATGGATCTAGGATAACACTAATGAAATGATGTCATTCATAATGAACCTAAGTCAAATTTGATGTTCAAATGTATAACATGGACTAGCAAATCCATACAATGTTTAACCATAGCCTTAGTAAGTGATGTGTTTGATTATATGATGATAATTTATAGAGAGAAAATCATGTACAACATGATAATGAGTTTGCATGTACAAGATCTCACTCACATAATTTATAATTTTTATGTATAATTAACCATACTTATTGCATCTACATAAATTTAATCATATTGCCAATGTGTTTATATATTCAAATGTCAAAGATTAGAGGAGGTAGCACATGAAACTAAATCCAATTTTTATGACTTGTCAATCATCATTACTAAGCATCTATGTTATCATTAATAACAATATAAGAGTGATCATAACATTTGGTGAAGTTACCCAAGGAAACCAAATATAACACTTTCAATTTAGATGGAATACCAATCTGTTAATTTACACACTTTCTATTGACATGTTGTTGGCAAGAGATGTTATGGATCACTAGAAATCACTTAAGGGTTGTCATTCATGGCAACACTTATGCTAGAGTGATCGCAGGATGAGAAGATCAGTACTGGAATCACAGTCATAAAAATGACTAAGTCCAAAATCAAGGTAACAGGGTACAGTGTTATAGTTTTGATCAGCGATGAAGATGTATTAGGTATTATGGCATGCGAAGTTAACAAAAGGATTTTTTGTATATGTATATGCTTCATTTAAGAGCACATAAGTTTTGGTGATCAGATAAGCAAGATAGAGTGTTCAGAAGATATGTGAAGACAGTGAAATCAGTGTGACATGGCATATGAGCAGTTGCGGAGATTATGGTAAGGTTACTTGGTATGGTAACATGATAAGTCAAGTGAATGTAGTATATTACTGACTCTTGGGTAATATATGATTGTCGACTTCATACTTACCCTTTACATATATTATTATTATGTTTATTATGGTATTTGTGAAGCCGACTGGTTAGAAGTTTTGGTATAAGTACATAGTACTTTAATGAAAGCGCATGATAATGTGATTTTGGATGTGAAGAAAGATTGTGCATCTGAGAGTAGAGATCATATGTGATATCAGTAAGATCCAGAGATATAAGTGGAACTATCTAAGCAAGATAAGTTCTTGTATTGTTCACATTTTGGACAGCCTTTTTGTAACAAGCTTTCATTGTAAGAGAAGTTTTCTCACCACCTTTAACCAGGTGTTTTTTATACCCCTAACATGGTTTTGTAATCCTTTAACAATGAAATATACTATTTAATCATCATCTCCTAATAGGGCTAGATCTCCTCACATTGATACAATGTTTTAGTGCATATTTGTGGGTTCCATCCCCACCAGGGTTTTCCCTTAGTCAAGGTTTCCTCGAGAACAAATCATGGTGTCATGAGTTATGTGTTGTGTGTTATTGTTCTTTTCATTTCAACAGTGTTATGGTTTATTTATAATTGTTTAAAGTTTAATTCAAAGTTCAGTAATACTGATTCACCCCCCTCTCAATATTACCTAATCCTAACAATGGTATCAGATCTATTGGCCCTTGGAGATTAACCCTAATAGCTTAAGGGAGATCAAAATGGATTTGGAAATTTTGCAAGAGAATTTTGATGCAGCACTTGAAGATCTGGACAAAGAGAAGGCTGAGAATAGTACATTGAAATTCAAATTGAGAAGAGAAGAAGGTTTCATCAGGAATGTAAAGGAACAACTGGAAGCTTCAAGAAATAAAAAATGAAATCTTATGGATAAGATCCAAGAAGATTCAAAAAATGATACTACAGATCGAGTGAAGAAGCTGGAGCAAGAAAAAGAGGAGATCAATCTTTTGATGATAAAGGAAATTTAGCATGAAAAGGATGCTAGGAACAAATCTGAAGAATCATTGAAAGTAGAAAATGAACAGATAGACTAATGAAGACTAAACTTGACCACTATAAAGATAAATATCAAGAATTGGAGAAATATAATCAGATCATTAAAGGTGAACCCACTCAATCCAAATTACACATTGAGAATTTGCACATGAACAATGACAAAATTGATGAATAAAGAGCAGGACATAAACCTAAAGGATACATGACTAGAGCTGGATTTAATGAAGTAGAAATTTCTAGAGCCAATGAAGAAGCAAATGGAAAAAAGAATGAAGAAAAACCTACTAATTAAGAACCTAAAGAGAAAATCATACCATTCAGAGGTAGAGGCTTTGGATGCAACAAAGTTGGACACATGAAAAGAGATTGCATAAGTAAAGGTACCTCTAAACCCTTTTCCAGTTACTGTTATAATTGTTATGAGTATGGACACAAGAAAGTGGATTGTAGAAATCCAGATCAATCAAAGTATAAACCAAATTATGTCAGAGAAGAATCAACAGCCAAGATTACATGTCTTAAATGCAATAACTTTGGGCACGTAGCAAGGTATTGTAAACTACAAGTTAATCAGGATAGAAGGAGACCTTCTACCTATTACAAATGAAACAATCTTGGACACATTGTGAAGTTTTGCAAATACAATGGAGAGGACAATAGAAGAGAGCCAAGAAGACCAAGAGGACCATCTCCTATGGTTATGAGGAAGAATTTTGGTGACCATGGTAAGAGTTTTAATGAATACATGAGTGAATTTGAGAATCAATTCAAGAAATCAGAGAGCAAAGAGGATGACAAGATATGGAAGGTAAAATTTCTAAACAAAGCATCAATTCGAGGAGAGACAGTTGATGATACTATGTCTTTGCATGATGATTTCTTTGAGGCATCGACCTAAAAGGTCACATGGCCTTAAGGAGAGCATTGGATATAGAAAATAGAATATATCCAGCCCTTGTATACATTCGAAGTGTTCGCGGGTTTTAGGTTGACTGGATAGGATGTAAAGTTGAGCTACTTGTGTTTAATGTACTCACTCAACTAGTGAAGGATAAAATGGCTTGAAAGATATCACTTCTACACATTTGATTATTAGTGACTAAGGAGAGCAGAGTTGTGAAGTATTACAGTGATCTAGCAAAAAGACTTCATGATCTTGTGAAGCATAGTGCCGAATTCAAGCGTGTTCAAGGTATTTAGACCTATTCTCATAAATAAGTTATGGATGCACTAGTGGTTTATGATGTTGTGGATAGACCTAGGTATAAATTCAAGAGGCATCCTTTCAAGTCTTGTGAGGATGATCTGGAAGGGGCATTTTCACAAACCCTCATAGGCATCTTGCATGTAGAAGATAGTAGGGCATACATACACTGCTAGTATGAGACCATTGGGCAAATACCATCTATAGTGAGTTGGACAACATGATAGAAGCAAATGGATCTATGATAGATGAATTCAAACACTTATCTAGTCAATCCATCATTAAGCTAACCCTACTCACAGAGTTCACGGAAGTTGAATGGTTTAAGATCATTCTTAGCAGAGTTCATGATCAGTTTATTTGGATTGGAGATCAACCAGTTAAGATCTATGCACAAATGATCCATCAAATTACAGGCCTTGACAATGAAGGAGCCCTACCTCTATCAGAAAAGGATTTGAGGAAACAAGATGAAACCCTAACCCATTCCAAGTGGGATAAGAGGGTGATGGCAGTTAATGACATCTTTCAGCAAGATGCTAGGTTGGTAGCAATATTGTTGTGCTACAAATTATTTTATAACAATAGACAAAATTCTATATCTGCTGGAGTTATAATGATGACCTATAGAATGGTCAAAGAAAATAAGAAGTACAACCTATGTGAAGTACTTGCACAATATTTTCTTGAAAACATGAAAGTCATAAAGAAAGATAGGACTAAAACATTTAGGTTTGGGTCCTTGTTGATACACATGTATATGCATATCATACACAACTTTTGTGGCATGCACCCTAGGGCATGGGAAGATAGTGAACCTACTGGAATTCAAATCTTAGAGAGCTATAGAAGACACAATAAGGACTGGATAGATGGAGAATTATTTGGCATGATCAAAATCCTACAAAGACAAATGAAAGAGAGGTACAGAATACTAGAGGAATTGGTTGAAAAATATAAGGACACCATCTGTTTCATGGTTGAAACTAATTGTGTGTGTTTTGAGGCAGTAGAACCAAGAAAGAAATGGTGTTACCCTATGGGGTATAAGGTCAACTCTGAAGTTTTGACCATGCAAGTAGAGCATGTACTAGAAAATGAGGTAGACCCCACTAAGGAAAGATGGGGAAAATATAAAGAAAAATATGGAAAAGTCAGAGAAGAGAAATAAAAAGTTACAAGGAAGAGAAAGATAAGAAAAATTGTTGAAGATATAACTGCAAAGGTAGGAATAACTAAAAGACAGTTGATAGACATGAAAAATAAAATGGAAGTATCTTCAAGTACACCTATTGATGCTTTTGTTCCTTCTGAAATAGAGAAGACAAAAACTCCTACTATTGATATTGTTGACTTATCAGCTTCACAAGAGGAGGTAGTATAATAAATTATGTCTGCAATCATTCCTAAATGATCTACAATATCTAGTAAGTAGTATAGTCCTAAGGAAAAAGAAGTAGAAGAGAAGACTAAGAAGAAAGAGGAAAAGGTTCCTAAGAAAGAAGAAGAAAAAGTAGCACCAAAGGATCCACAAACCTTGTGGAAGCCTGACCTTAAGTCACTACAAAAAAGAGTGATAAAAGATGGAAACTTGAAGATAGTTGATAGGTAAGTTATGAAAGATATGATTCTAAGAATCAAGCTATTATTGAAGATACTATCATTGAGTATCTCTTAGCCTTCACGGAAAATTTGTTGGAGATTAAAGGAAGCATTCCTAAGGAGCTTTACAACAATTTAGAGATCAAAAAATAATTAGCTCAGTCAGAGTATGAGAATATAAGGAATAAGGCTATTGAGGACATGCTACATGTTGTCTCAATATAGGAAAGAGACAGAATAATAAATGCATTAAAACCTTTGTTAAGGACAAAGGCCAGACTGGTCAAAATCAAGACTAGAAAGTATGATGAGGTGATTGAGGAAACTCAAAAGGCATTACACCAAATCCTAATGAGTGATATGCCTAAGAAGACCTCACCTACCAAGGTTACCAAATCCACATCTCTTGGATTGGGACAAAGCTCCAAGGCAGCGGAGGAAAGTCTGCAAGCTAGCATGTAACCAGACTTCATTGTCTCTGGTGTGCCTGTGAACCTTGACACTTTGCATGATGTTAATGATCCATTTTTGGATAATATGGATAGTGTGATGGAATTTGGAGAGTAGGAACAGACAGAGGAAGATAAAATAGAGGAAAAACAAGAAGATAAAGTATAGGAGAAGGAATAAAAGAAAGAAAAAGAAATCAGAATAGAAAAAGTTGTTGAGGTTAAAATAGAAACCTCTTTATTATTGGAAAGCATGGCCAAACCCATAAGTTCAGATGTGGATAGTATGGATGAGGATGAGCTTATGAAGCTATCCTTCATGGCCTTCACCAAGGTTAAAGAAAGGTTAGAACAGAAAGGGGACAAAAGAATAAAGGTAATGGCCAGGGCTGTAGAAACAGTGAATAAACTACTTCCCTCACCAATTATCTTTCAAGAAAAGGATGAAGTTGGGAACCTTGGTATAGTACTAGATAGTTTTGAGAGTCACTTTGACTCATTGTTAAAAACTACAGAAGACAAGGCAGAAAATAACTTTCTGGAAAATAAGTTGAGAGAAGTCTATCAGTCAATTTCATGGGACTTAGACATTCTCAAGGCTACCATTCTTAAAGCCAAGAACTATGTAGCACAAGGCAGGAATATTTACAGCTACTACATAAATCCCTACAGGCATGCAGGTAATATTGAGGAGATTATAGCCAAGGATAGGGCTACCCTTGACAATCTAATGAACAGTTGTGAATCATCTTCACTAACTATGGGGGAAATGGATAAGGAGACATCTAGACTATTAGACAAGATAAGTTTACCAAAAATAGAGAAAGGGAGACTGGTAGATAGATTTGGCTTATTAAGAAGCATATTAACCCCAAAGCTTTCAATGCTTGAAACTAATCTTTCAGAGATGGAAAAAGTTGAAGGTTCAATGACTATGTCTACACCTGTTGATCTCAAGGCAGCAGAGATAGCATCATTTACACTAAATGGATTAATCCATGTCAATGAGCTACTAATAAAATCATGGGCTAAGGAAGTAAAGACCTTGGAAGACTCCTTCCAAGATGTTTTAAAATTGGTGAGTAGGAACTAAGTCTTTCTATTCTTAGTAAATTTTTAAATTCTGGATGAACCTTTTGTGATTGATGACAAAGGGAGACAAAGAGAAAGAAAAATGAAGAGAGCAGTATTTAGAAGAGAAGTAAAAGAGAGGGAGAGAAGAAAAATATTAAGAAGAGGAAAAAGATGTATAAAATAAATAAAAAAGTAGAAAAGAGAAAATGAAGAAAAGAGAATTGTACTTCAACACTTAGTCATTTTTTTAAGTGTTGCCATCAATACCAAAGGGAGAGATTGTTCGCAAGTGATGATATGGATCATTGGAAATCACTTAAGGGTTGTCATTCACGAAAACACTTATACTGGAGTGATCGCAAGATGAGAAGATTAGTACTGGCGTCACAATCATAAAAATGACTAAGTCCAAAATCAGGGTAATAGGGTACAGTGTTACAGTTTTGATCAACGATGAAGATGTATTAGGTATTAGGGCATGCAAAGTTAATAGAAGGATTTTTTGTATATGTATATGCTTCAGTTAAGAGCACATAAGTTTTGATGATCAGATAAGCAAGATACAATGTTCGGAAGATATACTAAGATAGTCAAATTAGTGTAACAAGGCATATGAGCAGTTACAGAGATTATGGTAAGGTTACTTGGTATGGTAATGTGCTAAGTAAGGTGAATGGAGTATATTGTTGAATCTAGGGTAATATATGATCATCAACTTCATACTTACCCATTACATATATTATTATTATGTTTAGTATGGTATTTGTGAAGCCGACTGGCTAGAGGTTTTTGATTGCAGGAAAAAATAGGTTTTAAAGGGGACCTGAAACCCCTTACAAGTAGAGAAAATAAGATATAATGTTAAACATACTAAAGAGAAATAGAACTGGGATCCAGTCCACCAGAGCCAAAACCAACAGAAATAACCTCAAAACCAAACACTAGCAAAAGACTGAAAACTAGAGAACGCTAAAAAAGGACAGCACCAGAAACCAAAAAACTAAGCAAACACCTTATGAGTTTCATCTTCTTCCTTCTTCACTTCTGAGATCTTCTTTATGGCAACATTGAAGTCGTAAAGATCCTGGATCCTCTCTTGGATCTTTTTCCTTTTAGCCGACTGGGTACGTTTACCCAGACCATCATCTCCTACATCCTCGTTGTCCTCCTCAGGTTTCTTGCTGGGGGAACCAGCATCCAGCTCCACTTTGATAGTCAGAAAATAATCCATGGAAAAACCCATGAACATGTTATTATCCTGCATATGTTTCTTCATGGCATTCTCTAGCATTTCCACTCTAACTTGCATATCCTGCACCTTCTTGTCCTTGTCATTGTCCTTGTTGTCATCTAAAGTGTTCAAATGGGGCTCCAACCTTTCCTGCAGGGAATCAACCTTAGCGAAAATAGAATGACATTTTAAATTCAAATTTTTTATTTCCTTAAAGACCCATTTCAACAAATGAAATGATTACATAGAGGACACCTTAGCAATCTGAAGAACCCCAAAGGGAGGATCAATTTTGTCGTACATATCTTCTTTGAGCAATTGGACATTACGTTCTTACATATCAACAGTTTTGACAAAGGGGATGTTCTAAGAAGAGGTAGGGACATTGTCTTTCTCCGCAGTAGGGGTATCCTTCTCCCCATCAGGGGCATCCTTCTACATGTCCTTCTCCACCTTAGGGGCATCCTTTTGCATGTCCAAACAGACCTCCATGATAACCTCCAGCTTAGGAGAGATGGGCACGTCATGTTCCTCGAAACTATCATACTCCACCAAGATGGGGACCTGTCGGCCGCCAATATCCTCCTCATTCTTGTCATCATCAATGTTATTCTTGATCACAAGGGAATTCCCCTCCTCCATAGTTCCAGCAGCCTCCTCCTCCATGTTCCCATAATCCCCTGAGGTTGTATTCGACACTGAAATCGAAGCATCACTATCCTCCTCAGTCGAATTAGCCATATCCTCATAACCATCCACACTATCAACACTAGAGTCGATATTTAAACCAAAATCCTTATCATATTTTAATTTTTTCCCAGAAGGATTCTCCTCTTTAACAACGGTCTCCCTAACATGTTTCTTAGCTGAACCAAAGGTTTTGGATGGAGAAATGATAGGGCTGGAAATGGCCTTCTTCTTAATGTATTCCACAATGAGGAGGATAAGACCCTCATGCAAGATGGGTTTCTTATCTTTCCTTCTATGCTCAGAATACTAAGGCGGATGGACTGAAGGATATAAAAAGGCAAGGACACCCTAATCTTGTGATGGAAGTGACAGAGCAACACAAAGTGGTAAGAATGGGCACGTTTATACCTACTGTCAAGGGTAACATATTCCATGATCATCATCATGACCATCACCCAGATTTCCTTGAAAGCCACAACATCATAGAACCCATTGGAATCTTTCACCAGACTCTGCGCTTCAACCTTGTGTTTGGGGGAATGTTGAATGGCCTTTTGCAAAATTTTCTTATCTTTGTAAAATTTGATGCCCTTGAGGCTCAGTCCGAAAACCTTAGTCAAATGGTTAGACATTTTGGTATAAGTACAGAGTACTTTTATGAAAGTTCATGATGATCATGTGAAGAAAGATTGTGAACCTAAGAGTAGAGATCAGATGCGATATCAATAAGAAGTAGAACTATAACTGGAACTATCTAAGCAAGATAAGTGCTTGTATTGTTCACATTTTGGAGAACCTTTTTGTAACAAGCTTTGATTGTAAGAGAAGTTTGCTCACCACTTTTAACCAGGTGTTTTGTATACCCCTAACAGGGTTTTGTAATCCTTTAACAAGTAAATGTACTATGTAATCATCAGCTACTAACAAGGCTAGATCTCCTAACAGGAATACAATATTTTAGTGCATAGTTGTGGGTTCCATCCCCACTAGGTTTTTCCCTTAGTCGGGGTTTCCTCAAGAACAAATCATGGTGTCATGAGTTATGTGTTGTGTGTTATTGTTCTTTTCATTTCAGCAATGTTATGGTTTATTTATAATTGTTTAAAGTTTAAATCAAAGTTTAGTAATACTGATTCACCCCTCCTCTCGGTATTACCTAATCCTAACACATGCTTGTATCATCAATCATGCTATTCTTCATAATATTTAATCATTCTAAACTAAATATACATTCAAATTTGAAGTCTACATAAATTTAATCATATAAATCATATTGCCAATGTATTTATATGTTCAAATATATTAAATATTAGAGAAGATAGCACATGAAATTAAATTCAATTTTGATTACTTGTCATCCATCATTACTAAGCATATATGCTATGATTAATAACAATATAAAAGTCATCATAACATTTGGTGAAGATGTCCAAGGAAACCAAATATAACACTTGCAAATTTTTTTAGATGGAATACCAATTTGTTAATTTATAGACCTTTTTTTACATGGAGTATCATCAATCATACTAGTCTTCATTATGTATAATCATTCTACACTGAATATACATTCAAATTTAAAGTTACAAAGTAGGAAGACATCCACACAACAAACAAATTATATCGAATATCAACTTTAATATATCAAACTATAGAATAATCAAATGTATATGTGCATATACAAAAAAAAATGATATATGCCAACTTAATCAAAGTTTCACCAAAAATGCAACATATATCATCTTGAGATCTATATAGGATAAAAATGCCAAATACCTTCAATTATCAGTCCTTGAATGACCACAACAAACACCATATGTCTCTAGAAAATCCCATGACTATGGTGGAGTGTCAAAATTGAGGCTTTTTTAAATAGCACATGGATCTGAAGATAAATGCACACAAATAGTCCCAACAAGATATTAGATTACTTGTGTCAATAATAGTTTACAAATGTCAAATCAACATCAAAATAACTATATTGAGCTATGACTTTCCTAAAATTGAATTGTTTATTACCTCGTGCATTTTCTTTTTGGCTGGAAGGCATTTTACAAATGATGGTTCACTCTGATGATCAGGAATCCTACCATATTCAAGAGGTAGAGGATCCATGTCATATAAAATCATGAAATGAGATATAACATGTAAAATACAATTGATACAAGCTAATATATTACTATTACTGAAAAAGAAACATGAACTACACATATATATATTTCTATTTAAATGTACACATCTACAATATAAAATGAGTGCATACCTAATCCTTTGATGGTTCTCTTGTTGTCCTAGAAAACACCATTGGTAGCTATATATAGAAAACAAAAAATATAAGAATACCAATCTAAATGTACATGTATAATGAAATGTGTAGTCAAATAATCAACATATAAATTGTGCTACAATAACTCATATAATCTTTTTAAACTATCATTTCAACTAAAATTATTTTCAATTACCTTTCCTCAATCACTTGAACTCAAGGAAGAAGTTGTCATAGGTTGCATCTCGACCACACTTTGCATACCCTACAAAGATATGATCAAAATATAATTTTAAAATAGAGTTTAAACAATCACACTTAAAATGATCTATGCATATTCAATAAGAATTGTAAAATCATGTATGTGCAAAAAAGGAAATCATATAGCTATCTAGGCCAAATGAAATGGTCGCAAGGATAACATCATGGACTTGTGACATATGGTCCACTACCATCACCTATTAAACCACAAAAAAAAATACATTAGTAAGTTAATATATCTTATAAAAAATTACTTTGAATACAAGATCTTTTTCTATTTTGACATATTATTCAAATTTTACCTTCGATGAAGACGCAACTGGATAGGTAAGAATATTCAATGATGTACTACTCTCCATCGCTACATCCTAAAACACAATTTTTACGTTATTTTTAGTTTGATTTATAATTAAAAACCTATTAACAATTGGAAATTAAGTATTCAATAAATAAAACATTATAAAATAAATTCAACATACATGCATGTCAAACCCATAGAACACATTGTCAATCAAGTCAACAATCAATAAAACTTGATCTAGCATGTCACACACATGGCTCCAAATAAGCCCATAACATCTCATATCACAAATGTCAAAAATATGGGAGGTCAAACCATCTGCATGTGCATCGTTATTTCTCCCAAAGCATAGATGGTAACAATTAAAGCACATGTCACCTGAGATAGGTGAACTAGAGGTAGATGGTCTAGATACTATACCATTATTGTTAGGGTTTTAAGGTAGACCAGAGTAATAAATAATATTAAATACAATATAGAATAAGAGAGACAAAAAATAAAAAAACACAATAATACATATTTAATGTTTTTCACACAATGTGGGCTACATGAACTAGAGAAACAGTTGTCCACTTCTTTCTATTACCCAGTGAAGAGAAAAATATAATCTAATGGCTCACATTATACAACCACTTATTTATAGGCCTTTTAGGTAGTTTACAAAGGTTGCTTTACATGTCAAAACCCTAGATTCCTTTACTAAATAATAAGAGATTTTTGCTTCAAGGGTGAGTCCCCCAACATCCCCTAGATCCATATCATGGGCTTCATCCTTGGCCCCTTGTTGGGGGGGGTGGGGGGGGGGGGGGTCATCCCCTCGAGCTCTATCCCCCTATATCCCTCATTAATTATTTAGGAAGGAAAATGTAACTAACAAAGTATGATCAATCACCACATACCAATAATCATCTAAACCATGAGGCTAGGATAACTATATGGAATGTTGAATGATGATATCAGTTAATGTGGTGACTTTTTGGAGACTCTATACATCCATATACTCCTTCAAGGCTACTAGATTCATGCTAGAGCAGTGGGCTTCACTATTGGTGGTGCCTAATTTTGGTGATTCTATGCTCACCAAGCTCCTAGGCTATCCTAGACAGACCCTCCACCTCTACCTTGAAACTCCATCATATCAAAGTAATTGAGATTTTTATTGAGGAAAAACTTACAAAATAATTTTCTCAGAAAATATAAAGGGGCCTCATAATTATTACAAGGTGGTTGGTCAAAGACCATCCACCACCTATACCAAAAATTAGCTTTAATACCCTTGTGAGTACACCAATGTATAAGAAACCTATTTTAATTAGGAAAAAGTGCTTTAGTTTTAGGATAATGAAAATATTATATATTTGTTTTGTGTATTTATTTGGCTTTCTCTTCATCATATGATAAGCCATGTGCATAATAATCACACTTGTCACCATTTTATATGTGTGTGTGTGTGTGTGTGTGTGTGTGTGTGTGTGTGTGTTCACTTATTTATTGATTATAGTTCACTCATAGATAGAGCTTTGGACATATTAAGCTGTTATGGTTAGATAGAGGTTTTAAGCAGTCTCTCATTCAATTTTATCTCTTTCTGGCACTGGGGGGGTAATGTTGAGACTTGGGACGGGTAATTTCAAAAATAGATGTTAATCGACTAATTTCAAGTGAGATTGAGTTTATTAAATATGAGTAGAGGTTAACTAGTTCTATAATGTTGAGTCCTATCATCCCTAGTAACCTAATTATGCTTCCTCTTTTGTTAAAATGACAAATGGATTTTTGATCTTTAGTAGAAAATTAGATTTAAAAAGATGAGAGGATGAGTCATAGATGCACGGGTTTGTCTACCAACTAGTGTTACTTGTAGCCTTAAACAAATTCATATCTGGTTGCATTTTTCAGTCCATTTTAGCATATAAATCAAATAGAGATTTTTTGGAGTGATCCTTTTTTATGGAATATTTTAAAGGATTGGTTGTTGACCTGCGTATGTAGAACTTTTTTGAAAATTTAAAAGGATTAATTAATAAAGATTGATGGCCATTTCTTACCTAAGGAAGCAATTTGGTTAAGAAGGTGAGAGAATTTAAGCATATTTGATAGGAAATACAAATATTTATGAATAAATCTCTTTGCATTTTTTGGATATAGCACACTAGTTGTTTATGTTGACCAAGTTTTTAAATCTCAAATATGACTATCGGTGAACTACTATTTTTCTAGAAGTAGTTTACTTGCTTTTTCAAGGGCTACTAACATTGATCTTGGTTGAGTGTAAGAGGAAGAGTATATGTAGGCACTCAGCAATAAAGGTCTTCTGAGTTGGCAATGAGAGCAATTACAAATTTGGAAGTCTAGTTTTCTGATCAAAAGGGCCTTATAAAATGACCCAATGCTTAAAAATGGTTTCATTATCATGGTAACATGAAATAAGAAAGGATTGAGAATCATGAGCTTTAATATATATAGACTAGTTTCTCCTGTAAAGTAGATTGTCTGTCTACAACATGCTTGAGAAGAAAGTACTGGTGTAGAATGTTTTTTTTCTTTTCTGATCTTTTACAAGATCTAGGCAAGTCCAGAGGTTTTCTTTCTTCTATTCTTTCCTACCAGTGCCCACACTAAATGGAGGTGTGAATTTTATATTTTACTAATAACTATCATCTTCGACCTGTTACTAATAAAAAAAATCACACTTGTCACCATTATTTTCAAGGCCATGGGAAGGGATGTATGATGGTCATGTTGGAAGGTCTTTAGTCTAGCAACTAGCTCAAAAATATTGGCATTATTTTGTGTTAAATGACATAATAAATCATTTTGTGGGTTAAGGGTGGATTTCTTGTAGGCATCAAAGGGTCTCCCATATGAGGGTCTTCATGAGGGATATTAGAAGTTAAATTTTGTCCATACCCATAGTTTGGAGAATCTAATATCATTTTTTAAAAACATATGAAAAAATAATAATAAGTGAAATTATAATAAAAAATAATTAAAATGCAAATACAAAATGAACACATATCTCTTCAACATCATTGCATGGTTATTTTGTTGATAGTTGGCAAAACATGATCATGATATTCTTTCCTTTTTTGGAAACTTGGAAGTCACTGCCATGAATGTTATAGGTGAAAATGACCTAGTGGGTCATAATATATCTATATATATATATATATATATATATATATAAGAAAAACAAAATTGTGTTCTTTTAGTTTTAAAAATAAAATACTAATTTTATATAAGTTTAACGTGATCGAGTCTTCATTTTTGAAAATTTATACACATTAAGTCTTAGATTTTCAATGTCATAACATGTTTAGGTTATTTAAATTTTCAAATAATTCAAATATAGCTCCTTCCTCTATTTTCGGTGCTTACAACTACTAAGGCTTCACCAGATGAGGATTCTTGGTTCTTTCTTCTCATGTCTTCGCTAAGAAGAGTAGCCACTACTTCATCACAAGCCAGCTTGTTCACGAAGCTGACTCGCTTATGTTTGTCATAAAGATAATGTTGGCAAAATTCCAAATCAATTGATTTGAGTCCCGGTGGTCGTTACCTCTTTTACATAACATCAAGGCCCTTCTTGCTCATGTGACTGAGCCTTTGATGCCAAAGTTCCGAGTTGTTATACACAAGTGTCATAGCAGCTCTCACGCCACCAATATTTTCTACAATATATAAGCTACCAATTTTATCACCCTTTGCAACAACCATGGAACCTTTCATGACTTTCCATGCATCCACAAAGAAGAAGGTATGAAAACCTTGTATATAGAGCTGACTTACCAAAATCATATTTCTTTTTAATTTAGGAACATGGCGTACATCTTTTAGCAACCATTTATCACCTCTTTTTAATGACAATAAAATGTCTCATTTACCAATAATTTCATAAGCTTTGTTATCTCCTAAATATACTTTTCAAACTTACCTTCTTGATAATTTGTGAAGTATTTCGTAAATGAGGAGGCATGAAATGAAGCACCGGAAGCCAAGATCCAATAACTTGAAGTAGTCTCGCTTGTTGACAATATTAAAGCACCGTCAACATTATCATAGGCTGTGTTTATTTTGCTGTCTCGCACTCTTTCTTGTGCTTACAATCATTAAGGCTTCGTCAGATGAAGACTGGACATGAGAAGAAGAGCACGCCATTAGCGCTGAACTATACTGACATCTTTAGACCCACTAAGATAACCTCCATTAAAGGAGCTAACTATTTTGTTATCTTTCTTGATGATTGCACAAGAAAAGTGTGGATATATATATGCTTCATAGGAAATCTGAAATATTCTGTGAGTTTAAAAATTTTAAACCAGTTGAAAATCAGATTGGACATAAGATCAAATGTTTGAAAACCGATAATAATAGTGAGTTTTAATATTTAGAATTTAATTATTTTTGTACTAGATCTTCATATGTGAAGAGTTAAATATTTTAATAAATTGATGAGTGCAGACAATGTATGTGGCATAGCGCTGAATGGAAAATATTGCGCTGTTTTCCTGCTGGAGATGCAGTGCCATTTCTTTGTTACCTCTTATATTTGAAGAGTTAAATATTTTTATAAATTGATGAGTGCAGACTATGTATCTGGTATAACAGCGAATACAAGATAGTGCACTATTTTTCCATAGATATATTCCTTAATAGTGAACCAATTGTGTTTTGTTTTTTTCTCGTTGTTTTTATTTTTTATTTTTCTGTTTATCTTTTGAACTCAACAATTGGTATTAGCTCTTGGTTGGAAGACTAAAAGAAATTGCAAAAAATTGAATAGAGATGGAAGAGATATATAAATGGAGAATAACAGAAAGCTACATATAACAGAAATATAAACCAATCATTCTACAGCGCTAAACACAGTTTTTATTGATAATTCAAAGCTGATTACATTGCCTCTATTTACTATTTACTTGCTTCAACATTGCTATCTTTTCCTTCAGATATTTTTTTCGTACTCTTTGTAACATCACAGCACTGCCAGCGTCCCTTAAAACAAAGATCCACCTTCCTGGACCAGTCCTCACACAACGCAGCCACCTCACTCTTACACAGCTTTTATCCTAGGAATTCTATCCCACACACACCTCCATTCCTCATATCCCTGCACCACCCCGTGTTTTTTTCTTTTGTCTACGCAGCCTCCCTATAAACACCTGCAGCCCTCTCCTCAAACTCCTACGCAGCCGCTCTTCAATCCTCTGTTTGGGCAATGTCTTAAGGTCTCATTTGGTTCTCTATCCACGTCTGCCCCTTCTTTTTAAGGCAGGTTTTTATGTAGCTGCTAAGTTTATTTCAGTTAGTAATTGTTATTTGTTTTTTCATAGCAATTTGTGGAGCTGTGGTCTTATGATTATGAAATTTTGCAACTTATTTTTATCTTTAATTTTAATTTTGAATAAACTTAGAAAAAAATTTGGACAGAAAAGTCAGAGAAAAAAAAAGCAATAAAAAAGAAGGGAAACAAATTTGTGAAGTCACATAGCATTTTATCAATAAGTAGTAGCTGCTGCTTATTTCTAGCTCTTATATTTTTTCAATGCTTAATTTCAATTCTTAAATTATAGTCACTCCATTAAAATAGAGAAATATTTCAGTTTATCCTTTTTCCATGATTAAAAAATTCCAAAAACACTGTAACTGCTTAAATTTAAGAAATATAAACTATTAAATAAGATGGGCATCAACTCTTTTTAGTAACACCTCCCTCTATCCCTGCACTTCTTACACCACTCCTCTCCATCATCGCACATTCTCTTGTCAATCAATTTTTCTTGTAAGGCAATGAATATAAATGATTTAATGCCTCATTAAACTAGCCCTTACAACTTCTCTCTTAATCACAACCTATGTTACTCCAGGTTTCTGGGACAGGGGACAAAGGATGGGGAAGCAGGTTGGAACAACTATATAAAAAATAGGAAAATTCTAAAATATATAAGAAAAGTTTAAATATTCATATGAAAACATGGATAAAGCATACTTATATACAGTATAGAACCTTATAGTATAATATTTGTGTTAAATAATTGAAGTTTAGAGTTCACATGAGAGTGGAAGTCAAACAAATTATCAAAACTGAATCATTAATTTTATGGAACAGTCAAGAGATAGGTTTCCGAAAGTTTCTAAGTTTTCTGAACATGAAACGCATCCCTTAATAACACTGATTACAACTCTCATACACACCCTGTCATTTGATAGATGTCCACACCCTATTTCAATGCTCTTATTCTGGTACAGGCTGCAGGGTGCTCCTGCATCCCAGTAGAAAGCTTTTGATCATAGGCTCACGAAAGTAGAGTTGAGTGATAGAATCACCCTTTGAGCTTGCAAACAATCTGCAGCAAACCCCATCGTTATGACAATTCCACATAAAATTATTATTTTATTTTTCTCTTTTTCCAACATCTACTGTGAGCACTCTCCATCCTTCTCCATGAAATCTACTTGTCACTCTTCTTTACCACTGTAGAATTTTATCAATTTTTAACCAACTTCATGTAAAATGCTTCTTCACTACCCTTAAAAAAACAAATGCATACAAATCTGCACTATCTGCACTAGCAAATTCATGGAAACAAAAGACTTCATTTTTAGCTTCTTCTTCACGTACATCAATTTTATTTTCATCAAATTCAAGAAAATAAGACATTAACTCCTCTACCGCTGCTACAACTTCTCTTTCAACTTCTACCTCAACATCCTCACTTCTCACATCTTCTACTTCATCATACAAATATTTCCCTACGGCTATGGAGTCAAAACCGTGGAGGGCTGAAGAGTGCACATCCACACTAGGCAAGTAACACCTTCACCAGCCGAGTTCTACCCCTGAGAAATAGAGTTTGAGGTAGCTTGAAGCTACAACTACAATTGAGCTTTAGACTACAACAATAGTTGTGGTTGCTCCTGTGATTGTGGTTGCGTAGCAACAAAACTTGGTTGCTTATGTGGAGCAAACAAATAGCCCTTCCTTTCACGGCCAACTGTAGTCCAACCATCCTCATTTTTAGCAACCTCGGAAGAGCGCAAAGGGATGGACTTCTTGGTCTGAGTTTTAACCCTCATAGAAACCAAAGGCAATCCTTAATTTTGTGCTCGAAATATTGGCGCCAGTAGCATGTATTTGGCAGATTTAGATAGAGCATTCGTGGGAGTAGCATAGACCTCTTCCACACAAACCTTTTTTAAGGACAAGCATGAAAAATATGTTGTAGTTCCGTGCAAACCACTTTGTTAATGGATTGGGCAATAGCTTGCAAAATAGGCCATCACGGCAAAGGAAGACTAGTGAATTCTATTCAGACTAGAAGTTTAAGTTTCTTGTCATCTGAGACAGAAAAGTCTCACGACCATGACTGAAAAAATAGCAAGGTAGAACAAACAAATAAACCAAGGCCCATGACGAAGGATATTCTGAACATGGGCAAAGATCGGAAAAGTGAAACAGGAAAAAGTCCTTGGTCAGATTTTGGATGTCGTCTAGTCAAACCCCATGAGGGGCCCAAGCTTTGACAGCCCAATCACACAACATACTTTTGAGTGAAACTCTCCACACAAAATAACCTATAAATTTGAATTTCTCAAGTCATTTGCATGCACTATCAAAGTCCTAGATAGGAAAAGCGACATCAAGGATATCAGAAGAAATACCTTGTGAAAAACCTTTAGCACAAACTTGCAAGGTCATTTGTTTGAGGGGGCCATTATCGCCAAATGACAAAGATCCAACACTAGCTTCAACTATTGGGATGAGGTTCTTGCAATAAACGCAATATGACAATGGCGAGACACAAAAGAGCAATCAATACACCGGAGCAAGCTCGGTAATTGATAGTTTTACTAGATACACAATAATACTTTTCAAACTCATTGCCAATCACCTGAAGACACTTCATAGTCACACCAAAAGAACCATTAATTTTTAAGAGCCATACAGAGCATTTAGAAGGGGGAAAATTCTGTTAAAGGATATAGCTTCAGTCCAATCATTCTAACCGATATTATCAAATGTATAAGTGGCCTATGGGCCTTGAATATTTGATCTATATCCTAATCCTATCTAATTATGAGTAATGATATTATATTATGATTATAATAATAATATTATAATATTACTATTATTGTTGTTGAATATGCTTAATTATTGATAGAGATTAATATCATCAATTATATATATATATATATAATAGGTTATATTATTATTAATATATATAATCAATGATACAATCAATTAATAATCATTGCTGAGTTGTGTTAATAAACATATTATTAATCAATAGTATAATACCGATATACTGTTGCGAATTGCATATTGTTTTGATTAAATATTGTTATGATTAATGCTGTTAATAATATGTGTCTCACGTAGAAGCGCATCTCTATGTGAGGCCATATTGGTCTCACGTAGAAGCGCATCTCTATGTGAGGCCATATTGGTCTCACGTAGAGCTGTGTGTCTACGTGAGACACATTGAAAGCATATATTATCAATGACATCTCATTCATTAAGATATACGGTGAACAATACATTAAAGCATACACAGCAGCATATCGAGATTATTTATCGATATTGAGTTTCGAGATTACTTATCGATATTGAGTATCGATACTAGTCTATCAATATATATATACAAACCAACATTGCTCAGCACTCATTGATGGATACCATTAGATCAGTGATACTCTAGAAGCATATATATCAGTGATACTTAAAGCATATATCAGCGATATTTGAAAAACATATAACAACGATACTTGTAAAAGTATACAGCATAAATAATCAAATTCTTATAGTTCTATATACTTATTATATTACTGCACATCAATTGAAATAATTTAAATTCTTCAATTATATAAATCTATTACATTTACAAATTCCAATACATAAAATCTAGCTTTTTGCGTCCTCAATTGCACATCACTCCTTACCCAATTATATTACAAACACTGAGCAATTCCTCTAATAAAATTTTGGGTTTTGTCTTTATTTTCTGTTAGTAGGAAGAAGGGGTTTCAAAATCTCCTTTCAGGCCTTGAAGCTAATAAAATAGTAGGATGAATTCTCCATACAAAATGGCACGTAAGTACACTTGAAACATACATAAAATGTCTAAGCCGACTTAAGCATGTAAACATAAGTTGATGAGACAGAAGGAGACGGCTTTGTTGTGCAATATTTTTTTGTTGTATTTACACTCTATCATTTTGTTTCATATACAATTTTTGTATGCATTACTAGCATTTTAGTGAGCATAAATGGATCCTACATTTATGCTCATTTTAAGTATAATTCTTAATTTACAGTAATATTTATAACTGAAGTCAATTATGACAATGTTATAATTTGTATGGGTAATTTATGTAATAAAAGATATCATAATACCTTTGTTGTCAGTGCCTATTCTGGTTGGGCTTTGGGTTCAACAGGCTATAGAACTTTTTCACGGGTTTTCTATTACTGGGTTTGGGTATACGTTGCATATAAATATACAAAATTAAATACAGAACTGACCAGAGCTGACACGATAATTTAATGTTGATTGTCAAGTATTTTTTATTAATTAAATAGGGAGAAGGATCCTGGTACCTTATATAAGACCAAAGATAAAAGATTGTCTCTTAAACATAATATAGGATAGAAAAGAACCCGTAATCATAAGATTGTCTCTTTCAATTTATCCTCCAATGAAAGAGTTGTGTTCAACTGCTATCCCTTTCAATTTAGAACTAGTTATATCTTTGTGCACCTATTTGCATTTTTGGAGCTCTGTGTGCAAAACTACAATACCAGTAGCAGCGCGTCTCATCACATCATCATTAACATTCATCACAATATCATCCAAAGCCTATTCAATCCTTTGCAATTTGTTTTAAAAAATGTCTATGTTCTCATCCATCTCTATCCACTGTTTATTGCAAACCTCAAAGTTGTGAATCTTATCGATGGTATCTTCAAACTTTGTCATCCTTCTGTGGAAAGTATTCAATCTACCATTCATCTCAATCAATTTTTTATTACAATTATTCTACCTGTGAAATTAATCAATATTGTTGTCCTCATTAAAATTGCTTAATTGGAGACTAATACACATCCTCATTTTCCTCACTAATAGGGTGATCATAGATTACATCTTCACAGTCAACATTATAAAATTCAAGCTCCGACTCTTCCTCAAAAGAGTCATCTTTATAAAGGATAGAGACAAATTCATCTCTTCAATATTAATAGCATCCTCTAACAATACAATTTGGCTAGTTCTCCCAATTTATGATTCTGTAAGGAAGTTAAGCATCTAACAACTTCCCTCACTAATCTTGAGATGAAAGTTATGTAAAGACTTTCTCAAATCTGTACAATAGTTACAGAAACATAACAGATATAATGTCAAATAATATACATACTATAAAACAGTGATTTAAGTGGGGAAAACTCTTTCAAGAGTAAAACCCCACCCACCAAAAGCCACCCAATATATTATTTAGAAATCAATAACAGATTACAATATACTTGCGGAGCAAGCTTCTCACAAAAATATTACCAACAAAGATCCAGAAGTAGCTCAATAGCTATAATCTTACAATACATTATAATGCCTCCGATTATCCTTAATATATAGGAGATACAAAACATAAAACAGTCAAATAGTATTACAAAACTATAGACTAAAACCACACATAAATGAAACACAAAATATCCATCGTTGACCTATGACCTAATGATAAATGATCAAGATTTGCAATGACAAATTATATATGAAAAAAATTTTCAAGGGTGCTGATGCAGACGGCATCGATGTACTCCTTTAAATCTGCATAGACTTCTTTTGTCCGCAAACACTTTGTTATCTTCTTTTGAAAACATTCAATAGAGGCTCTTAATCTTTCATTAAGCAAATCAAGATAGTGTCCACACAACAATATCGACTTAAACCATGCTCCATACTAACTTGCTAAATCAAACTCACCATTTGCCAAGGTATATTCACTGATCTGTTTTCATACCTTTCGGGTTTGGTTCCATGACAAACATGCATGTAACAGACTTTCACCACCTTCAAAACCGAGTACAGATTCTAATGATCTTCGCTGTCAATAACCGTATACCAATATTCTCAATAACTAGTTCATAATTCGAAACCAAAACAATGCTTAGGTAACGGTTCTTGAAACCGTTTTAATCTTTAAACTTATCATGAATGAACAGTCGACTTTGATCGAACATATTCTCTGCAAAACTGTTTGCAATGCTATCCATTCGGGACTGTTCTAGATAGCCGATAGATCATTCACATTGATAACAGCAACCAAACCGATAAACTAACAAATCGAAACCGTATACCATTTACTGTTGCATCAATTATAAAAGATGTTAAAAACCGATATAATAAAAACTGAATCATCCATCAACTCGATACTTATATATATCTGTTCTAGTCTTCATAACAGTGATCAACAGAATCGACAAAGAGGAAACATATAGCGTTTAATATAATACATTTCCATTCATAATCAAGGCCATTACAATATTCATGGCTCTCTGGTCGAAGACCAGAGAGCCCATACTTTTCTAAACTTCTACAATGTGCCGAATACTATTTGTCGACTCTCTAACTATATCTCTCTTTCATTCAATTACATTACCATCTTTATAGATGATTCAAAACGGTTACAAACCGTTCACTTTCTCCATGACCCTTCCTATTCCATTCGGCCTTTTCATTTCATAAACCTCTTTATCGAATAATGACAATTAATAAATCTATTTTCACATGGTTTCATGAACTTTTGAAACTAACGAAATTATGACTTAAAAATATGAAAATTTGATGGTGGACGTGGTGACCCTGCACCAGGTGCTACCTCCAAAAACCCCCGCCAAGGTGCATTACCCTTTGGACCCCCAACTGATCATGGGACCAAGGCTAGCAAAGGGAGAACCCCTTGCAACGCCAAGTCGGGGGCAATGTCCCTGAACCCCTATCGCTCATTTATTAATGGTAACCTTTTATTATTGCAAGGTTGAGACACTATTTTCTCAACATATTCAACATTATCTTTATAAATACGAACACTATGATATTGGATTGAGGTTGGTGGCATTAATAGAAGAATATAGATGGTCAATAGATGTTTTTTTATTAATAATATGCAACGAAGCTATGAAAGATTAATATTAATTTCAAAGCGTCTTTACATTAGTCCTACTAGCGATCCAAGGAGTGCTCCAAGATTCTAGCCAAAATTTCAAAAAAGCCTATTTGCCCATCATCCCATTACCAAATTCTAGAGTATAATGCCCATGATACTAAAAGGGGTCCAAGATATGCCAAAATAGTATGGTAAAGGCCACCATTATAGTGTCATATTTTAACTTCTATGTCTATTCCTTCTATTGTATTACTAGTATCTATCTTTGGACCATATAAACATTGAGAAATACATATATGCTATAACAATAACAACAAAGAAAATAAAAAAATAATTATTGTCTTTCTCATGTTGGTGGAAACTAGTGCAATTCGCTATCTAACGCCTTCATTGCTGAGGTCGGGTTGTGATGTTGTCACCACCTCCATCATGTCGACATCTTCCTCTATGTCCACCCTAAACTCTCTCTCGAGTCATTCTCTCTTGTACTTTCTTATCCGTTGCCCCTCCCCTTCATTGAGCTTCAGATGTAGCAATTTTTGCAAAAAATCTACATTCTTGTAAATCCTTGCCTTCTTGAGCTCAAAGGTGGCCTCATCCCCTACTCTCTGGAGTCATTCCCTCTTGTACTTTTTTATCCATTGTCTCCCCCTTCATTGAGCTTCAGATCTAGCAATTTCTACAAAAATTCCACATTTTTGTAAATCCTTGGCTTCTTGAGCTCAAAGGTGGCCTCATCCCCTACTCAAAGTATTGGCAGTTTGAGAATTTCTCTACCCCCTCATTGAATCACGAGGTAAGCCTTCGAGAGCATAATTCCTAGATGTTTGTGCATATTAGCCACTGCTAGGTCAAGTTACCCAAAAAAGAGTTGTTGAAGATCTTCCAGCACAATTTCTTAGTTCTCACCTTCAGTTCCCCGACCAATAGAATTGTTGCCAAGAATGTAGTGATAAAATCTATGTTCATCCTATATCTATGATTGACAAATATGAATTCCCCTCCCAAAATTCTCTTAACTGCATGGATTATGATACATGAGAATAACTCATTATCGCTTTGAGGCACTTTTCTTTTATCTCTCTTAATGCTCGGCCCCATGGACAGGGGCTTCCTAAAAAATAGAGCTAGAGTTGCTTGCTACTTTTTAAGAATATTTTGAAGGAGGTGGGCTCCCAAAATTTTAAAGTCTGACATTTAAGGAAGCTAGTAGTTGTGCATAAGAAAAATAAGTAAATTTTTAGAAAAATTTTGAAATTAAGTATTTGATAAATGGTAAAAAATATTCCTAAAACATTCCTAAGCTTGTGGGAGAATTTCTAGCCTCACCCTTTTTCCACCGGCTTGCTCAAAAGTAGGAGCTCCTCTTTTGAAATAGAAGATTTCAAACAATCCTATAGCCAAACAATTTCTTTATCATGGAACCACCCTCTTCCTCAAAAATAAAGCTTAAGCCCCCCTCATAGAACTAGTACCTAGGAAAAATATTTTTCTCTTGCTTAGAAGTTAAACTGATCGAGTCCATTAAGGTCAAATACAATACATATAGAAGCGAAAGAGAAAAATACAAAGCCAAGATGTATCTAATACCCTATTTATATGAATAAACCTTTTAATCTTTCCTCCCTTCTCAAGAATGAAGCTCATAAATGCTTCATTATTACAAGGCCGTTTGAAGTCCTTGTCGTATTTTCTTGGCTTAATATGGTACCTGACTTAGTTATTTCCTTTGATCTGCACTCACCATTTGTCCTTGGGAATGTCTTGTACAAGTTGTCCTTCCCAAAAGCAACCACCAACATAACCAAGAATGATCTTTCAAATCATATCTTGGGTGAGGAGTAAAATATTTCCAATATGTGTATTAAAAGATCCTCATGGTAGGTGTTATATGAGATCTTGTCATCATTGCTAAATACTGTTCTTTTCTGCCGATGAATGGAGTCTAAGTGATAATGACACGTGTGAGGGTGATCTTCCAAGTAGGATTGTTTGAGGACACACCATAGTCGAATTGACTTGTCTGAAATATTCTCTCTCCCTTGCATTGCCCAATTTTTCATTATCATTTTAATTTTTATCTTTTGCCACTTCATCCTCCTTTCTACCGTCATATCTTAATGTGACCCAAGGACTTTATAAGTTGGAGAATTATTTAATCTTGGCATTGAATTTCTAGATATACTTGGACTCATTACCACCCTCCATTCATATGATGTGGGACCATATTTTGCATTATGCCAATGTGAGGAAGCTCTCTTCTTAGCACCTCCCAGCCTATCATGTCACATCCATCAGTTATTATCCTTCAAGTTCATTTTAACATTAGGGGTCCAATAGCCCCAAAGGAATTTTCATCAGCTGCTCGATTAGCCAACTCATCGGCTTCCTGATTTGCTTCCCTATACACGTGATTAACTATGTATGCTTTGAAGAGATTTAATAACTCTAGAACTCTTTGTAACATACATTTAATTTCCAATTAAACGACGAACCCTTTCTTACCTCATTGACTACTAGCGTCGAGTCTCCTTCAATCTCAAGCTTGTCAACTTCCAAATCTCTGCAAAATAGTAAACCCTGGGTGAGGGCATTGAATTCTAGCATGTTATTGGTGTTTTCTTCTAAGGTGCTATTAAAACCCAACTATTCCTCCATCTCACATTATGTTGACACACCTAGCTCTGGAGGAGCAGAGATTGCCCCTTGTTGCGCCATCAAAATTCAACTTAAACAAGCCTGGATGCTCAGGAGTGACCATCTTACTTATCCTTTGGCATTGTTTCCTTCCTGCATTCCATTTCCTTCGAATGGGGTATTTGTAATCCATTCCATCAAAAGCACATATGTCCATCCCAGTCTATGAACATGCCATGTTGCAAAGTCCTTAGACGTGTGATGTTGTTGACTGCTTTTACCACCGCAACCTCCACTTTATTCTCGAATGATGCAAAATTGGTAAATCCTTTATCCTCAAATATTCCCCTATTCCATTATTTCCAGATTTCCCATACCAAGACAGATGAACATATCTTCCATAGGCAGTTGAGTAAACTTAAACCTCTTCTTATTAGCCATCTTTGAAAGATACACATGGTATCATTGGGCAAGCATATAATCCAGCCTAACTTAGCACACATCCATAGCCACCATTCTTATGCAAATGAACACCCAATGAATAAATGATTCACTCTCTTTTTCCTTTTTGCATAGTACGCATCTAAACGGGCCCTTAAAACCCATCCTTCAAAATTATTCTGATTTTAGGACTTTTTTTTGGATGGCTGCTCATGCAAATACCCCGACCCGTGGCACACATCGCTTGTCCCAACGTAATTTTTTTTTAGGTATCTTTGTCTTTGTTTGAGCTTCTATCCCTGAAATAATTGTATAGCCATATTTGGCATCGAAGATGCCATTCTTTGCCCCAACAGAAACTAGCTTGTCCTCGCCTGATCTGAAAACTACTTTGCGATCTGAAATGGTTTTTACCAGTTTATCTATTTCTTGTGTAGTAATGGGTAGTGTGTTCATTTCTTCCCATTCCCAGCTAAGTACTGAATTATATTGATGCACCTATATATAGTCCCTTACCATACTGCCCCAATTAGTTTTAAGGTAGGTCATTGTGTGTTCAATCCTTATCAAATTGTCAAGACTGGGAGATCGCCCCACGAATCTTCCGAGAAAAGTGTTTCATTCCCGTCATGTATATCCCATGTTAGATATTTTGAGATTATTGATCTACAACTCAACATGAAGTTCTACAAAATATAGTCTTGATCCCTTCAGTGGATTTCCAACCTTGACAATCTTTGTCAGGTCACTATTGTTCAAATACTTGGTTTAAAGGATCTTGACCCATTTCAACTAGGGTTCTCTAAGCATCCTCGAGATCAATTTGGCTCCAAGAACTCTATTTTTCCATATATGATTTCTAATTCTAATTTCTCCATACTCCTAAGGCTTACAAATTATATTAGGGAAATCTTATCCTCATTTCTTGTATGAATTTGGACCAGCAGCGAGGGTCGGGTAGGATAAAAGGTAGACGGGTAATTTGCAGATATTAAATTGTCTTTAATTATTCTCCTAGCCCAAGCTAGCTACCTGCCTCTCCATGAGTTCATCCTTTTGTCAATCTTATCTTTTAGGGGGTCCCATAATCTTGAATTCCTTAGATCCTTGTTTAATGGAAGACCCAAATATGAGCAAGAGTAGACCCCTTTTTTGAAATTGAGTATGCATAGAATCTTTGTTTCTTTACATGGTAAAGTTGACATGTAGACCTCTAATTTTTTTTATTCACCTTTTGTTGTGAAGCTTTGGCATATTGTGATAATATTTTTAGATATTGTCTTGCTTCTCTCTTTTCAGCTACCAAAAAAAACTTGCTATCATCTGCAAATTTTTGATGAGTTATTTGAATGTTATTATGATTGTGATACCTTTGACAATTCTTTTTGACTCGGCACTCCTGATTGCTCTTCCTAGTGCTTCTGCCATTATGATGAAGAGGAAAGGAGACAATTGATCACCTTGCCTTGGTCCTTTGGAGACCTAAAAGAAGCCCTCAATTGAAATATTTATTAATACTAAGGCTCTCTAGGGCTAGATATACAAGTGAATATCCAATTGATACATTGCTTGCTTTAGTCAAAAGCTTCTATTATTTTGCATAGGAATCTCCAATCGACCCTATTGTATGCTTTTCTAATGTCCAATCTGATTAACATCCCTGACTCTTTGGTGGCCTATAGTGAATGGATTCCACTTGAGCTATGATAACTTCGTCGACTATGGATCTTCCTGAAACAAAGCCTATTTGCTCCTCTACAATAATGTGAGGGAGAACTATTTTCGGCCTATTGGCGATCACCTTTTCAATCACCTTATATAGTGTATTATAGAGGGAAATGGGACGGAAGTCTTCTAATTTTGTTGCTTTCTTTATCAGGGCCGAATAAGAGTCAAAAAATTATTGTCCACTTCTCTTAGTAGCCGCCCAGAGTTTCTTACTTTCTCAATGGCTCCAACTGACTCTTCCCCTACTATATTCCAACATTTTTGGAAGAAATCAGTTGGGAGCCCATTAGGCCCAAGAGCCTTATTTGGATGTAGTTGATTAAGGGTCGTTTCAACTTCTATATATGAGAATTTTGCAATTAACATCTTATTATGTTCCTCATTAATCATCCTCAGTATATGCTACAAAAGCATCTAATGAGCTGTTAGGCCATAACTCTCCCTATTATATAATAACTTTGAGAAAAAGTTGGCAATCCTCTTCTTGATTTCCTTAGGCTCCTCTATAAATGTTTCATCGTTATTTTATAATTTACTGATACAATTGAAGTCTCTTCTCTATCTTATTATGTTGTGGAAATATTTGGTGTTTATTTCCCTCAGCTGGATCCATGTCTCCCTAGATTTCTGCCTCTAGAACCCTTCCTTCTTAGATAATACACCCTCATATTTCTTCATGAGTTTTATTTTTCAAAACTGTCAATTGTCATGCCATTTGTATAACTTCCTCATTTAGCACTATTAATTCTTCTTCAATCTAATATTTAGTATCAAATATGTTCTTGAAGTGTTCCTTGTTCCATTCTAGTAGTCTTTGTTTTACATGCTTGAGTTTAGACAAAAACCAAATAGCTTTGAGCCCTCGAAAATCTCCTCATTCCACCAAACTTCTACCATGGTTATGAAGTTTTCATATTTGATCCACGTATTTTAAAACTTAAATGGGGATCTTAATAGCTTTTCTTCTCCACCCATATTCAATTTGATTGGATAATGGTCTACACCAGAGCTAGGTAGAATAGCTCCTTCTAAGGTGTAGGGGAAGGTAGATAAATCACCACCAAAGAAAAAACTATCTTTAACTTTTCTGCTATATTGCTAAATCCCGCCTTCTATATTGTTCAAGGTGTAGGAGTCATTTCCTAGCTCTATCTCAAATTAGTTATTTCTTGAGACCCAATCCTCAAAGTCATGTGTTCGCCTTGGTCTACCAATATCACCCCTTTTATATTATCTATATAAAATGGCATTGAAGTCACCGAGCTAAAGATTTCATGTTCTACTAGATAGTTTTTCACAAAGTTATCAAGTTCGACCTATAGCTCTTTTTTTCTACACATGAAACCTGTCCATAGACATTAATCAGAGTAAATTGTATATCAAATCCAAGACTAACTAATTCCCTCCGCCCCCTCTTCCCACCCTATACACTTTCATATTTCTTCATGAGTTTTCTTTTTCAAAACTATTAACTGTCATGCCATTGTGTATAACTTCCTCATTTAGCACTATTTGTTCTTCTTCAATCTATTTTTTAGTATCAAATATATTCTTGAAGTGTTCCTTGCTCCATTCTAGTAGAATTTGTTTTACATTCTTGATTTTAGACAAAAACATAATAGCTTTGAGCCCTCGAAAATATCCTCATTCCACCAAGCTTCTACCATAGTTATAAAGTTTTCATATTTGAAAAACATATTTTCAAACTTAAATGGGGATCTTAATGGCTTTTCTTCTCCATCAATATTCAATTTGATTGGATAATGATCTGAGCCAGAGCAAGGTAGGATATATCTTTCTAAGGTGTAGGGAAAGATAGATAAATCACCCCCAAAGAAAAATCTATCTAACTTTTATGCTATGTTGCTAAAACTCGTCTTTTATCATTCAAGGTGTAGGAACCATTTTCTAGCTCTATCTCAAATTGGTTATTTCTTGAGACCCAATCCTCAAAGTCCTATGTTTTCCTTGGTCGACCAATATCACTCCTTTTATCTTATCTGTATAAAATAGCATGTAAGTCACCTCTGAAGATTTCATGCTCTGCTGGATAGTTTTCCACAAAATTATCGAGTTCAAACCGCAGCTATCTTTTTTTCTCCACATGAAACATGTCCATAGACATTAATTAGAGTAAATTGTATATCAAAGCCAAGACTAAGTATTCCCCACCCCCCTCCCCCACCCCAAAATCCAATTTTTCCTAGCACCTAATAACTCAATGTTGACTCGTGCTAAATTCTAACACATAGTAACCCCTCCTTAGGCCCCTTTTGCCTAAACAACCTTCCAATATTTGAAACCGTTAAGGAAAGCTTCAACCTCTACTTTTGCTAGTTTAGTTTTCTGAATAGGACCAACCTCAACCTTGGTCAAGCCAATTCTGTGCTTAACCAGGCATCGTTTGTTAGGAGCATTTAAGCCCCTAAAATTCTATGAAAGAGACATATTTTGTTAGGAGAATTTAAGCCCCTAACATTCCACGAAAGGAGCATCATGGCTGATAGGGAAGGGGGCTTCCCTTCTCCAATTCTATGAAGGTTGTGATCTTAAGTTTTCCTTTTGCCTTCCCATCGTTAATCCTTAGCTCTTATCAATATTGTCATCCATGTTTCTTGTTGGAGTTCTTGTAGCAGTTTGATATGCTTGCTGTAAGGGACCTAATGGATTTCCAATTTTTCTTAGCTCTATCCTAACTAAACTTCTTCCATATTGATTTCTTTTCCTTTTTGGAGGCTTCATTTTTCTACCTATACAATTTCATCCAGCTCTAACATTTTCTTAATCGACTCTTGTTTTCCTTAATTATAGCTTCATCTTGTTCTAGTACTTGGTATATCCTAGGATGAAATTCACATTCTGCCTCTAGTTCTAGATTGAGATTGTTACCTTCCAAGGTTTCAGTTTCTTCTTCCTTTCCTTTCTAATAATCCCATGTCCCCTTGATTTTGTTGAAGTTTGTTAATAATAATAGCTTCTGTCAGATAAAAATGAGATTATATATATATATATATATATATATATATATATATATATATATATATATATATATATATATATATATATATATATATATATATATATATATATATATATATATATATATATATATATATATATATATATATATATATATATATATATATATATATATAAAATTATATTAATATATATTTAAAATGACAGAAAGCTAATATAAAACTGGTAGTATATACTTTGTTTGTTAAACATTTTCTAAGACTGTCGCTTAGACAAAGTGGAGGGCCAATAAATTTGATGGATTGAAATCAGATTGCATTCAAGAAGAGTCTTGATTATCAATCAGAGGGGTCAATACAAATACTTCAAAAGAATTCTCCCCAGTACTCAATACAAAATCACACAAAAGGAAAAAGAAGACTAACTTTAAAAGGAAGAGAGGAAATGAATCAAATAAGAAATAAATATTCAGACATAGAGACCTATCAAAAGTACAATGTTACAGATGTGACAAATTTGGTCACCTCAAACTCAAAAGTGTCCTAAAAAAAAAAAGTACAAGCCTCCTTTGCACAAGTTAGTGATACAAAGAAGAATATGAATTCAAAGAAACTTATTTTTTACTTTGCCTTATCAAGTCAGGTTTCAAACAATCGCATCCCCTAGGTTGTTGATAGTGGGGCCTCTCGACATATCACTAGATTCAAAGAGCATCTAGACTCCTTAGGAGAATGTTGTAAACAAGAAGTTACGATTGGAGATGATACTGCCTATCCAGTTATGGGTATTGGGACATGTACCATATATCTAGGATATCTCTACAAATCATTGGTATTCTATTTGTACATGGCATAAGAAGAAACTCAGTTTCTATCTCAGCACTAGAAAACAAGGGGCATAGAATCACCTTCATGGATGGGAAGATCTTGGCTTAGCCTAATAACTCAAACATGAATGCTCACACTATTGGAGTTGGAGATGGAACCCTCTATAAATTGTGTACTCCTTCTCATCAAGCCCTAATTCATACATCAAATGAAAGTGAACTATGGCATAGGAGACTAGGACACTTTGATTTCTGCGGTTTAACCTCTTTAGAGAATATGGTTACAGGACTACCTAAACTAAGATCTGATCATATTGGAGCTTGTAAAGGTTGTGCACTAGGAAAGTATACTAAAAGTACTTTTCATCATAGTGAAAGTAAAACCAAGAATGTTCTAGAATTTATTCACTCTTACTATGTATCCCTATGTATGTTCTCTCTATTGGAGGATATTTGTATAATATTATCTTTGTACATGATTAATCTAGTTAGACCTAGATATATTTTCTAAAATTTAAAGAGTCAAAAGAAACCCTCTTGAAATTTAAAGATTTCAAGGCTCTAGTGGAAAATCTATCAGGTAAGAGTATTAAAATATTAAGAACAGACAATGGTAAAGAATACACTTCAAAAATATTTCAAAAAAAATTTAAACATGTTGGGATCAAGAGGGAGTTCACTGTTACATACAACCCACAACAGAATGGGGTTGCAGGAAGAAAGAACAAGACAATAGTAGAATCTACTAAAGCAATGATGCATGATCAAAACTTAGAAACCCATCTTTGGGTTGAAGCCTCTAATACTGTTGTACATGTTCAAAATAGATGCCCTCACTCCCATCTTGAAAATAAAACCTTGGAAGAAGCATTCACTGGTAATAAACCTAATATCAGTCACTTAAGAACTTTTCGATGTCATGTCTACATTCACATTCCTAAAGAGAAAAGAAATAAATTAGAACCTTCAGGAAAGAAAGGAATCTTTGTGAGATATAGTGAAAATTCCAAAGCCTACAAAACTTACATTCCAGGATAGAGAAATATTGAGCTAAGTAGAGATGTAATATTTGAAGAGGACACTGCACTCAAAAGGTTCGAGGAAGACTATAATGATTCTCTAGAAGATCATAATCTTGAGATTCAGAGGGAGAATCAAGAAGTTGAAGCTAATGAACCTTTAAATACTTCTAATGAATATGAAGTAGGAAAGAAGAGACCTCTTTGGACTAGAAAAGTTATTAAAGAAGGTGAGAAATATGCTGCTCCAGGCGGGACTATTAGGGAAAATAAAAGACCTCATAATTCTCCAGTTATGTTTCACTTATGAGTAACGTTCTAAACTCAAAACCCTCTAATCCAAAAGAAGCTCTTCAACATCAAACTTGGAAGGATAACATGACAGAAGAATACAATTATATCTTACAAAATGATGTATGGGATATTGTACATAGACCTATAAACAAATTAGTTGTCTCCTCCAAGTATTGATAAATACAAGGCAAGATTTGTTGCAAGAGGTTTCTCTCAAAAGGAAGGCATTGACTATGAAGAGACTTTTTCTCCATTTGCAAGATATATCTCAGTAAGAATAGTTATTGTCATTGAGATGCTGCCAAACGTTGGCAGATCCATCAAATGGATGTAAAGATGGCCTTTCTAAATGGTATGATTGAGGAGGAAGTATATCTAGAGAAACCAGAAGGATTCATAGTACACAATCAAAAAACTCATGTCTGCAAACTAAAGAAGGCATTATACGGACTTAAGCAAGCACCTCAAGCATGGTATGAAAGAATAGATCACTATCTATCTAAACTTGGCTTAGATCTAAAAATGATGCTGACCTGAACCTCTACTTTAAAGTGGTAAAAGGAGATATGTTGATTTAAATACTTTATGTAGATGATTTGTTAATAACAAGTGAAGATTATCTAATTAAATAAGTGTAAAGAAGATCTTGCAACTAAATTTGAGATGAAATATTTAGGGCTACTACATTACTTCCTAGGCTTAGAAGTTTGGCAACATGCTAATGAGATTCTTCTAAATCAAGGAAAATACACTTTAGACATTCTAAAAAGATTTGGAATGATTGATTGTAAGCCTATGTCCACTCCCATGGAAGAAAATCTACTTAAACTAAAAGAAGAAGCATCAAGTTCAGAACTTGCAGATTCCACTCTTTACAGGCAGATTATTGGGTCTCTTCAATGTACTTAATAAATACGAGAGTAGACATTTATTATGCAGTTAATACTCTCAATCATTTCATGTGTGAACCAAAATAAATTCATATGGTATTAGCTGAGCACATACTAAGGTATCTTCGAGGAACAATAAGTCTTGGACTAAGGTACAAAGATGTAGATTTACAACCACATGGTTTTACTAATTCAGATTAGGCTGAAAGTACTATGGATCAAAAAATTACCTCTGGGTGTTGTTTCAATTTGGCTTCTGCAATGATATCCTCATTTAGTAGGAAACAATCCTCAGTTTCTCAAATTTCCACAGAAGTAGAGTACATTGCCGCATCTATCGGAGCACATGAAGTAGTTTGGCTGAGGAAACTTGTTTTTGGTTTGTTTGGAGAATCTCTAAAACCTACCATTATTCATTGTGATAATCAAAGTTGTATAAAGCTCTCCTTAAAAATGGTATTTCACAACAGGTCCAAGCATATTGAGATACCTTATCACTATAGTAGAGATATGGTGGAAAAGAATGTTATTGAATTGAAATATATTAGTACAGAGGAACACTTGGCTGACATTCTCACAAAGGCTCTAGCAAAGATAAAGGTAGAGCACTTTAGAGGTAAATGTGGCATGATTGTTATTTCTAAGAACTTATCTCAGTAACTTTTATTGTACTAATAAAGCATTCTTTGTTATGAGTGTTATTTCATAATCATGTGTTCTTTGTATATATCATTAAGAAGTGATGACTTCCAAATGATTTCCACTTGTTGTAAAAGTTGTTATAAGGTGATGATATAATAATAACTTATTCATCTATTGTATGGATATATCATGTCTATATGGTAAGTATCACACATGTGATACTAGTGCACATACCATATTAGACATCTTAAGTACTTGTTGAGTATCATGGACTTGATACTTGTTGGCCATTACTCGTAATATCAATAAAATGATATAAATATAAAATGATTATTTATACTCAAATTGAGTACTTGGTGAATATCATGGACTTGATATTTGTAGACCATTACTCTGAGTACTTCGGTGAGTACCATGGATTTGATACTTGGAGACCATCACTCATGATAATCATTTTTGAGCAATTAGGTGAATATCTTGTGAGTTGATATTTAGAGACTATTGCTCTGAGAACTTGGCGAGTATCATGGACTTGATACTTGGAGACCATTGCTCATAATATCAGTAAAATAATATAAACATTAAATGATCATCTATACTCGCATATTACTTTGAGGTAATATTTTTTATCCTCCCTAGCTAAGAGGGAGTATTAATGATAAAAGCTTATGTCGGATAAAAATGAGATTATATATATATATATATATATATATATATATATATATATATATATAAAATGACAGAAAGCTAATATAAAATAGGCAGTATATACTTTGTTTGTTAAACATTTACTAAGCTTGTCACTTCTACAAAGTGGAGGGCTGACCATTGTGGAGGCACCTCTACGATGGGCGTGACTCCATGAGGAGTCATGACCATCGTGGAGATGCCTCCATAATGGAAGGTTCTCCTCATACTCATATACATTACCGTGTTGTGCCAAAGATAATACAACAATGACATAAGTAATACAGTCCCATGTTTATTATTTGCACCAAAATATAGTGATATATACAGTGATATACACAATATTCTTGAATCATTTAAATTAGACATTAAGCCATTCTCAATATTTTGATTAAGTATATAAACTTGAAGATATTATCATTGAGTTTTCAATGGCAATATTCATATATTCAGTTGTGAAACTTATATATAATATCTGATCTTAGTTTAACAAGGTTTTCTTGCTCATTTTGATTTGATTTCTCTATGTTTTCTTCTTGTTAAAGCCTTTCCTCTATTAATGTATGAACCAGAATACAAGAGCACACTATGTAGAAATACACTAACAAAAAACACAAATATTTACCCTGGAAAACCCTCCTATTCAAGGGAAAAACCTATTGAAATAAATTAATTCCAACCAACTACCTTGGTGGGCAGAGTCCAAAAAGGCTCTCGAAACACATGTTTCATATGCAACCGCCTAGACATCTTTTCTCACCTATCTTTCATTAATATATCAACTAACTAAAACCCATAGTCTTCTCTACATTTATTGTATATTTTCTTATAAATAGAATGCTTGAGCCTGGTATTTCAGCTCTCCATTTTGGTGAAACCCAATCACACCAACAAAATGATGCCTTTATTTAGTTCTCAAAACAAATACAAGATTCTTGCTTATGATTGAATCAACAAAACAGTCAATCAATAAGCCTGTCTTTCTTTTATCAAAGACTCACATTCTCTAAAAGAATCAACTAATTACAAACACCAAGATTCACACAATCGACTCTGCAATGATCATATGCAAATCAAACCTTGATATTACAATACATGCACACAAACTTAGGAGCAGGATAGTTGTGTAAATTAAAATATTAAATTACCATTATGTAATTTACATCTACTATAATCTCAAGACCTAGAACTATTATGATCTTCACATGTATATCATAATGTGGAAATTAAATAATCATGGAAACATTACTTACCTGGATCCATTAGTGCAGAAATTTGGAAGTGATTTGTAGAGCAAACTTTAATTACTTGTGCAACAAACTTTAATTACTTGTGCAGCAAACTTTAATTACTTCTAGATACTGGATGAAATAAAAATATAATTACTTGTGATGCTTAATGAGATGAAAAATGGTTTCTCTCTCTGACCCATTTATGAATAAATTCTTTTCAGACTTTTTTTTATGATGGTATTCTGAAAGATCATTTATAGGTGGAGAGAGGACCGGTTTTCCCAAAACAATTATACTCCACTTGTCCATCAAAGCAAGAGTCTTGAAAACTACTCTTCTAATTAATCAATAAAATATACGAAAGATATGAGATACCTTTTTAAACAACCGTAACTGCCTATCACATGTGCCTCTTCATGTGGGCCATTAGAATTAATTAAAAAGTTAATCTTACATTCTCCCACTTGGTATGTATGATAGCTTAACATTAGAGTTTGATAAGGTAATCATTAGGCGTGCTATAAATCATATCCATCTTAACTTTCAGTTGATCATCGTAATACTATAATTAAACAACCCACTAATGCGAGTCATGGCGGTTCCATGTTAATAAAGCAACATAGTCCCTTCAATGTACCACAACGCTAGCAACCTATTTAATTTAGTCTCTAAATAAGAAGTGTATTCATAAGGTCCAACAACAATGTCCCTTGTCAAAGAAGAGATTATTCCTATCATCATACGCTCATTCTCATACATGTACATACACATTTAAAATAGGAATTATCAGTCAAAAACACCTTTATAAAGATCTTAAAGTGGCAATAACATAATGCAATCCATTACATAAAAGTAACATCTATTATGTGCTACGTTCAATACCCATTCTAT
The DNA here is from genome assembly GCA_027943335.1 of Chamaecyparis obtusa. Taxonomy (NCBI): domain Eukaryota; kingdom Viridiplantae; phylum Streptophyta; class Pinopsida; order Cupressales; family Cupressaceae; genus Chamaecyparis; species Chamaecyparis obtusa. The sequence continues at coordinate 254,721 of BSBK01003652.1, forward strand.
TGACATGTTCTTTAAATGTTTTTGGTGGTAATCCTTTTGTCAAAGGATCTGCAACCATAAGCAGTGTGCTTATATGTTCAATTGACAATCGTTGTTTCTGAACTTCATCCTTAACAAAAAAGTACTTCAATTCCATGTGTTTTGCACCATTAGAATACTTGTCATTCTTAGAGAAAAATATAGCTGCGGAGTTATCACAATAAATTCTCAGCGGCTTGGCAATAGAGTCAACAACCCCAAGTCCTGAGATAAAATTCTACAACCACAATCCATGAACTATGGCTTCAAAGCATGCCACAAATTTAGCTTCCATAGTGGATGAAGCAGTGATAGTTTGGTTCGCACTTTTCCATGATATTGCTCCTCTAGCTAATAGAAACAAATAACCAAAAGTGGACTTTCTGCTATCAACACATCTAGCAAAATCTGAATCTGAGTAGCCAATCACCTCTAGATTATTAGTTCTCCTAAATGTGAGCATGTAATCCTTTATTCCCTGCAAGTACCTCATCACTTTCTTTGCAGCCTTCCAGTGATCCAATCCTGGGTTTATTTGATATCTTCCAACATACTAACTGCAAAATTGATGTCTAGCCTGGTGCAAGTTTGTGCATATGTTACACTTCCTATGGCAGAAGCATAAGGAATCCCTTCCATCTATTTCCATTCCCCTTCATTCTACGGACATTGCATAAGGCTGAATTTATCCCCTTTCTGAATAGGGGCAACACCAGCTGAACATTTCTCCCTTCTGAATCTCTCTAGAACTTTTTCGATATAGGCCTTCTGAGACAATCCTAACAATCCACGTGATCGATCCTGGAATATTTCAATTCCTATCACATAAGATCCCTCACCCATATCTTTCATTTCAAAAATCATAGAGAGAAACTTCTTGGTTTCGTGCAATAAACCAAAATCACTGGTGGCAAGCAATATATCATCAACATACAAATTCAGAAATATAAACTTACTCCCACTAACCTTCAGATATATACATCGATCAACAGTGTTTTCCTTAAATCCAAAGGAAGTAATAGTATTATGGAACTTAAGATACCATTGTCGAGAAGCTTGTTTAAGTCCATATATTGATTTCTTAATTTTGCAAGCCAGGTGTTCTTTTCCTTTAATGGAGAAACCTTCAGGTTGATCCATATAGACTTCTTCCTCTAAACTCCCATTCAAAAATGCAGTTTTCACATCCATTTGGTGTAACTCCAAATCATAATGAGCCACCAATGTCATGATGATTCTAAGTGATTCTTTCTTGGATATAGGAGAGAAAGTCTCTTTATAATCTATGCCTCATTTCTGACTAAAACCTTTCACCACAAGTCTAGCTTTATGTCGTTCAATATTGCCCTTAGAGTCACGTTTGGTCTTAAAGACCCATTTGCAACAACCTTTCTTGTATCCTTTGGGCAATTCAATAAGATCCCAGACTTCATTCTGGTCCATTGAATTGAATTCATCATTCATGGCAGCAATTTATTTAGTAGAATCACTACTTTCTATGGCTTGTGAAAATGAAACCGGATCCTTACATGTCCCAAATTCTTGTAGATAAACCACATAATCATCAGAAATAGCAGACCTTCTTTCTCTTTGAGATCTTCTTAATGCTACTGGTGGTGGTTATTCTACCATTGGTGGTTCTTCTACTATTGGTTTGTGGATGACAATCTTATTATAGAGTGGTGGTTCATTAATTTGTTGTTCAATGTTGTCAGGTTGTTCAACAACGGTAGGAACAATAATTTCCTTTAAAGTCATAGGTACCGGGGCTTGTACCCTAACTTCTTAGATAACCACACTTTGTGATGTATCACTCCCCCTAACTTCACCATTTTCAATGAATCTGGCATTACCGGTCTCTACAATTCTGGTACTATGATTAGGACAGTAAAACCTATACCCTTTGGATTTTTTAGGGTAACCAATAAAGTAACCACTGACTGTTCTAAAATCCAATTTCTTTTCATGCGGATTATACACTCTAACCTCCGCTAGACAACCCCAAACATGTAGGTGTCTTAAACTCGGTTTCCTTCTTGTCCACAGTTTGAAAGCGGTCTTTGGAACTGACTTACTAGGAACCTGATTTAATAAGTATACAGCGGTCTTAAGAGCATGCATCCACAATGACACGGTTAATTTGGAATTACTTAACATACTCCTAACCATATCCATTAAAGTATGATTACGCATTTCAGCTACACCATTCTCTTGTGGTGTTCTAGGCATAGTATATTGTGCACATATGCCATGCTTTTCAAGGAGTTTAGCAAATGGGCCAAGGCACTGCCCTGATTCATCATACTTTCCATAATATTTGCCAACTCTATCAAACCTGATAATTTTCACCTTGCTGTCTAATTTTGTTTCAACCTCAGTAATGTACACCTCAAGGGCATCCACCGATTGAGATTTTTCATGCAGCAAATAGACATAACTATAACGTGAGAAATCATCTATAAAGGTGATAAAATACTTTTCTCCACCAAAAGATGGATTATCAAAATAGCCCACAAATGTCTATATGGATAATCTCAAGAAGCTTTGTACTTCTTGTGGCACCCTTCTTGGTGTGTTATAAGTAAATAATCAATATAAAAAAACACATGGTTCAATAATAAATAGTATTACCGTGATCTACCTTTAGGCTAATCTTATGGTAAACTATTAACAATTAAGGTGATTCCCTTTCACCTAATAGGACTAATTGATAAAATATCCACAACTAAGTAAGTCTGTTACCTTTGGGTATCCGTACTTACCTTTAATCATGAATATTTGAATCCTAATTTATCCATGTCGTACCTTCACTGCTGGCTCCTCGCAGCTTCTGTTACTTCGCTGTCTCGTCAACTACTGAATCACAATTAATTATCTGAATTCAGTGTCTTTCACAGATAAGTTGAATACATGCTACCAACCCTTCATTCGAAATTTTTGCTGCATCCAGTACAAATCCTCTAGGATTGTGTTTTCACACAGAAAGAAAGAGAAAAAATGGTACTAACTCTAGTTCTAGGCGATTAGACAGGGTAAGGTGATGCAAACCTGTGTAGGTAGTTTGGCCAAAATTTTGAAGAGCATATTATTCTCGTCAGATTTCATTTGTACTGAAGCGTTTATGTAAAAGTATAATTGTTTTTTTATTCATTCAAAGCAAAATCACAAAAATAATCAGTTAAAAATGATAGCTAAAAGAAATGGTTCTGTATAGCAATATAACATTACAGAGTTTGAGTACAAACTGTGCCATTACCAAATCTTGAATTTGCTAAGACTTTGCCATTGTTAAAATGTTTCTTTTGGATAATTCTACGAACTGATAAAACAACAAAGTAGCCTGATAAAACTATGTCATCCTTCGCATATTTACTTTTCATTCTTGCACTTTTTCATCCTGATAATGGATTCGAAATGTTGATGCTAAAAACACATACACAATTGAATCCAGAAATTTATTTTGCATTTAGGATTATTGTTTATCAATTAAGGTTTAGCATTTAGGATCAAGGTTTAGAATTTAGGATTAAGGATTATGATTATGGTTAGGGTTAGGGTATTCATTTACATCATTACTAGTGTTACGGTTAGGGTTAGGATTTGTATTAGGGCTAGGATTTAAGATTAGGGTTTATCATTTAGTGTTATAATTAGTATTATGGCTTAGTATTTACAATTAGGGTTTAGTATTTAAGATTGTGGTTTAAGTAAGGATTCAGGATTTAGGGTTGTGCATTTAGGATTAGGGTTTATCATTTAAGATTAGGGTTTACCATTTACGATTAGGGTTTAACATTTGGAATTATGGTTTAGGTTAAGATTTGGGATTTAGGGATGATCGTTTAAGATTAGAGTTTAGCAGTTAGGATTAGTTTTTAACAATTAGCATTAGGATTAGGGTTTAGTATTTAGGAATATGGGTTAACATTAAGGATTAGGATTTAGGATTTAGGATTTAGGGTTGTGGTTAGGATTAGGGTTACTTTACATCATGGTTATTATTACATGGGTAGGGCTAGGGTTCAAGTATTAGACTTGGGATTTAGAGTAACATTAGGATTAGGCTAACATTTAGGATTAACTATAACAATAATTATAACCCTAACCCTAACTCTAATTGTAACCATGATGTAAATCCTACCTGTTACTAAAATATTAACCATAATCATAAACCCTAGCCCTAATAATAAATGTTAAATCCTAATCCTTAATTCTAACCCATATTCCTAAATACTAAACACTAATTGTAATCCTAATTGTTAAAGACTAATCCTAAACCATAATCCTAAATGCTAAACCCTAATCATAAATGATAAACCCTAATCCTAACCATAACCATAACCCTAAATCCTAAATGTTAAACTATATTCGTAAATGCTTAACCCCAATCCTAATCTTAAATTACTAAACCCTAATCCTAAATGCATAACCCTAAATCCTAAATCCTAACCAAGACCACAATCTTAAATGCAAAGCCCTAATTGTAAATGTTAAACCCTAATTGTAAATGCTAAGCCATAATCCTAACTGTAACTATAAAATCTAAACCCTAATCCTAAATGCTAACCTAACTATACAACTAACCTAAACCTTAACCATGATGTAAATAATAACCTCAACCCTAAACCCTAATCATAATCCCCATTGTATCCATAACCTAAACCTTAACCCTAACACTAAACCATAACCCTAATTATTTCTCTAACCTAAGAATGACATGCTAAACCTAACTTTATCACGAACCCAAACCCTAACCATGATGTAAACCCTCACCTGAACTCTAAAACCCTTACCATAGAGTATGAATTAGTGTTATTAACATACTCAACATATACTCTATATAATCTTAATGTATTAACATACTCAACATATAACACTAAACCCTAACCCTAACCGTAATTCTACTCTTAACCCTAACATAATTCTCGCACTGATATTAAACCCTAACCATGACCATAAACCCAACCTTAACACTAAACCCTAACCTAATCATAATAAAAAATCCAAACCAAACCCTAACTTTAATGCTAACCCTAGCCATTATATAAATGTTAATCTTGAATATGAACCCTAATTGTAAGCCTAGTCAGATTAATTTTTTCGATATTTTACACTCGTTGCGGCTACTACTAGCTAATATATACTCTATATTTAAAATACGTTGAGATGCATCGAGGCGTTTAATTTTCTCATCATTCACCTTTAATAAAAATTAAAGTTGAAAAAATTGAACACCTTGATGCATCTCGCGTATTTTAAAAATATAGAGTATATATTAGCTAGTATTTAAATTTATAGTGATGTATAATATTTGGTATAACATACAATTTAAAGTTATTAAATACAAATATAAAATTATTATAATTAAAAATTAATAACATAATTATAATTATGTAAATATTTGGTATAACATAAATTGTATGGTTATTCCATATAATAATTAAATTTATAATTAGATATAATATAACATAAATTGTATAAATATTACATATTATATTTTATAAGGGGTAAATTATTAAATCTATCTTTGGATTCAGTATAATTTTATATATTATATTCTACAATAAAAATTTAAAATATAATATATAAATATTTGATATAACATAAATGTATCCTTATTTCATACTATATTTTATAATAGGTAAATTATTAAATCTATCTTTGAATTAATAGTATAATTTTATATAATATATTCTATAGTAAAAATTATAAAATATAATAATTAAATTTATAATTATGTATAATATTTGATATAACATAAATTGTATCTTTATTACATATTATATTTTGTAATAGCTAAATTATTGAATCTATCTTTAAATTAATATAATTTATATATTGTATTCTACAATAGAAATTGTGTGTGTGTGTGTGTATAAACATTTTTTCTCTAATAAATAGGTATTTAAAAATAAAATATTTGAAATAATTTTGTGACTACTACATAGGATTTCTTTTATTACTAAAGACTTTTGCAAGAGATTTATTATTGCAATAAGGGATCAATACTAACCTTATCTAGTACCCATGTTTGTAATAGAAAAATAGAACTTATGGGTTTCAATTGAAAATAACATAGTGGGAAGCTTAAATCCATAACGAACAAATTTCAAATTCAAATTTGGAGTGGGTTCTATTGAGACAGAGCTCATTATATGTGACAGAGTTTGGGGCAAGAAGTTATGAGTTTCATACTTGTGGTTGTGGTTTCCACCTTCTTGAAGAATTATTAGATTTAGTGTAGAGAGAGAGAAAGAAACCTTACAAGATTATTTATAGTTTTTGAAGTCAACAGTCAGTAATACCTTGAGAGTGATTAGCTAAGTAACCCAAAATATATGTTGTTTAACCTGATTTGGTCTGTCACTACCCATAGTGAAGCAAATAAGCTAATCAATTAGCCACATGATCAAATCAGCTAGATTTTCAAAGTGCAATATATTATCATGGCCTTGTGTTCTAGCCTATGTGATTTGAAAATAGTAATGATTCATGAGAAAACTAGTAAAACATTTACAAGTAGGCTTCATAGTCATCGATGGGAGGCTAAAATAGTACGATGCCAGTAAGGTTTAGAAAGAAATTAAAATAAAAAGACTTAAATACACCAAGAGATGTAGCAAGAGCTATATTTTCTATTACTTAGTTTAGTCCTTTTTCATATAATCTTGCAAACTTGAGGTGATCACAGACTCTGTTATGAAAGTTAGAGGAGATTTGGATCAAAATAAGAAGAAATTAAAATAAAAAGACTTAACAGTCCATGAACAATCAATGATTGTATGATCTCTTCCATTGAAAAGAAGAAAATGCTTGGGTGGTTGATGGTGGATGTTCTCATCACAAGACTAGTGATAAAGGAAAGTTCATCTACCTCAAGAAGTGGAATGGAAGATTAGTTAAGTTTGGTGATGAGGGATCTACCAAAATTTGTGGAAAGGGCACAATAAAAATTGATGGAAACAACAAAATAGATAATGTTCTTTATGTCAAAAGATTGAAACATAATATTCTCAATGTTATTTAGATATGCAACAAGGGATATAATCTCACATTTCATTACAGAGTTTGTGATCTATCAGAAAGGAAGCTTAGGAAAACTTTTAGTAGAAGGAACAAGGATTGATGGTAATGTTTATCATCTTAACAAAGCTAAAGGAAGAAATTATTTGCTAGTGAATGTTGGTTATGTAAGAGACATGTCAAAGATCATCAAGCCCACAAACACCTTATACAAGGAATTTTATATTGGAAAGCAAAAGGACAAAATTCAAGAGAAAGGAGCGCTCTTCAACAAAGCCTTTGGTGTTGGTGCATACTGATCTCTATGGACCTACCAAAATAAAAGGACCCAATGGTGAAAGGTACTTTATGTTTCTTATTGATGATTATTCTAGAATGACTTGGGTTACATTCTTAAGAGAAATATCAAAAGCTCTAGAAAAGTTTAAAGAACTTAGAGCTTTGGTTGAGAATGCAGTAGATACTAAGATTAAATTTTTAAGATCTGATAGAGGAGGTGAATTTACTTCAAATTAATTTGAGAAATATGGTGAAGATCGTGGTATTAGGAGACATTTTTATACTCCTAGAACACTAAATCAAAATGAGGTAGTACAGAGAAAGAACAAAACAATTCAAGAAATGGTAATCACAACTATAAAAGATGTTAATATATTTAATGCATATTGGAAGAGGCAGTTCCCTATTAAAGATGTTAATATGCTTGATGTATATTGGAAAGAGGCAGTTCAATCTATATCTTAAACAGAGTGCAGTTGAGGGTCAACAACTCTAAGACTCCCTATAAGTTATGGTATTGGAGTTTTCTGATATAGTTAATTACTTTACAAAATTTGGCAATAGATGTTATATCAATAGAGATGGAGAAGACTTGGGAAAGTTTGAATCAAATTAGATGAAGGGATCTTTCTTGGTAACTCAACTATAAGCAAGGCTTATAGATGCTACAACAAGAGACTCAAAAGAATGGTTGAAAGTACAAATGTCAAAGTAGATGAAGAATGGAATCAAGTCAAACAAGAACTTGAGGACTATATAACTAGAGATATCTCTGCGTAGAAGAAGAGAAAAGGTAGAGGAGATAGAAGAAAAGGAACAAGTATGAGATAAAGCCCCAAAGACTCTAAATAAGTATGTTCAAAGAAATCATTTAAAAGAACACATCATTGGAGAAAATAATGCAAGAGTATTGACTAGTAAAAGACACGCAAAGCTAGGTGAGAAAGTATATATCTTCTTTCAAAGATAGAACCTGAGACCTTTGTTGATGTTATCAAAGATGAAGAATAGTTGCAAGAAATAGACTTAAAAATGCTTTGTATAGTCTAAATCATGCCTCCAAGACTTGGTAACCAAGATTGGATAAGTACTTTCCATCCCAAAAGAATCCCATGAGAAGGTTATTAAAATGATATTTAGATATTTGAAAGGAACTATAGATTATGGTTTATGGTATAGAATAGATATTAAAATTTCTCTTTTTTTTAAAAAAACACTGATGTTGATTGGGCTGGCTATGCAGATGATAGGACAAATATTAGTGGTAGTGCATTTTTTATGGGAGATATATTGGTATTCTAGTTCAATAACAAGAGGGGCTCAATGTCATCCACAAAAAATGTTAAATACATGTTTGTAACCTCTTGTTCCACTCAAGTACTATGGATGAAGAAAACTTTGAAGGACATCAAGTTGGTATATGATGAGTACATACCTATTATGTGTTACAATACAAGTGTTATAAATATTTCAAAGAATTTGGTGATTCGTTCAAGGATCAAACATATCTCTATCAAATATCACTTTCTAAGAGATAAAGCTGCAAAGAAAGAAGTTAGATTAGATTTTGTTCCCAAAAAGGAATAGATCACAAATATCTCCAAAAAGGCACTTTAAAGGATATACTTGATTATATTAGAGAGAATATAGTATTTCCCCTCCTATCTATATGCATAAGATGGTGAATCTATCTAGGAGGAGGTACATCCCTCATCTGCTAGACTGATGTGGTCTACTCTTTGTTGAATAGGGCAAATAACTAAGAGGGGGGTGAATCAGTTATTCCCACACAACTTCACAAAAATTTCTCTCCGTCAATAAACACGTAAACAATTTCAATATCAACTTAAGGTTTTTCGGTTTAGCACATTAAACATTCACAACAAATATAAACATGAAATGCATAGGAACATCAAAACAGAGAACACCAAAATTTTATGTGGAAACCCCAAGGTGGGTAAAACCACGAAGAAGCTAATTCTCATGAAATGTAAAAACACCTATTAAGGTGACACTGAAAGCTGATTTGATACAAAGGCTCAATGCAAAAAAGTGCTCACTGCAAGAAGGATCATTATTGATGGACTCACTACCATAAAGCTCGGTTCACTGCCAATACAAGAGCTCACTATCAATACATAGGGGCTTACTACCGAATGATATGAAAAATAATAGAATCCACCACTAAGATCTACAGACTACTCTGCACAAGCACATATGTCCTTCACATAAATTCATAGCCACTTTGCATATATTACATACATAAGCTACACATATGAACTTTTTACATATATCTATTGCTTGTGCCTTACTTATACAACATCATGTGATCCACAAGGTCAGCCACATAATTTGAAATAGGTCACACCAAAACATTCTTGTAGTAGGAAGGAATGAAATGAGGACCACCTCAACCAATACACCATGCTATGTTACACAATACCTTCTCCAAGGTACACGATTCCAACAAACAAGATCGGCATGCTACAATCAAATTCAAGACTGAAATACATCCATATAGGATCGAACCAAAAACATACAGCCTATTGTGAACATACCAAATGCACCAATCGATACATTCAATTGTTGGTACATAATAATCGATACAACACTATGCTAAAAATATAGGAATTAATACAACTGAAGATGAGATATGAGTATGTTGACATCAATGAAAACCATTAATGAAAATCATCAGCTTCACATTCTAACATTCTCCCCCTTTGTTATTGATGACATCATTCATCAATAACAAAGAACATAAACCAAGAAACTTCTCCCCCTTTGATAGCAATGACAAAGGACCAAGAAAAAGTCCCCCTTGCTAAAACATCATGCTACCCCTGATAGGGAGCGAAAGATATAGCTACATGGAAAGTACTAGATCAATGCACACATTGGTGCATCTAGTGAGCACTAGGAAGGGGCAGAACCCCCAAATTTCCTCTAAGATACTCAAAAGTATCTTAGCACAAAAGTTTGGTGAATATATCTACATTCTACTCCTTTGTGGGTACATATTCCAACTTTACTGCATCTTCTTCTACAAACTTCCTACACATGCCATGTTTGCCACAAAAAATGATGTCATCAACATACACACCAACAAGCAGGGTCTTATCTAAATTTACCTTAAAGTATAGATTGTCATTCTAGCTCATCCTTTCCTGAATCCTTGATTGATCAAATATTTATCTAATTTTCCATACTAGGACCTGGGTTCTTGCTTTAGTCCATATAATGCCTTCTTCAACCTAAAAAAAATATATGGATTTTCTCATCTTAAACCTTTCAGTTATTCAATGTAAACTTCTTCCTTCAGTTTTCCATCTAGGAATGCAGACTTGATGTCCATCTAATAGACTTTGAATTTCTTGAATGCTACAAACACCAAAAACATCCTAATAGATTTCATTCAAGAAATAGGAGCATAAGTATCCTCAAAATATATTCCTTCAATCTGATAATAACCTTTACAAACCAATCTTTCCTTATTTCTTACAACTTTTCCATTCTCATCTAGCTTATTCTAGTACACCCATTTCATTCCTATCACATTTTTGTCTTTCGATCTGGGCACAAGTTCCTAGGTTTGATTCTTCTCTATCTAATTTAGTTCTTCTTTCATAGCATTAATCCAACTCTTATCATCACATTCCTATGCTACAATCTTAGGTTCAACTTCATAAAGTAAACACAACAAAGCATGATCTAGTGTTGCTTTACTTCTAGTCATTACTCTTTTTTTGTCTCCAATAATCTGATTTTTTTAATGATGTTTCTCTACATACCTTTATTTCTTAGCAGTCTATATCGGTGTTGGTGTCAAATTAATGTCATCTTCCTCTTTCTTGTCTTCTTTTCTCTATCCTTCTACATCAGATTCATACTCAATGTGATTTTCAAGAACCTTCTGAAAATCTTCATCAACTTTCACATTCGCACTTTCCACAATTTTGTTCAGTCTTTTATTGTAGCATTGATATGTCTTGCTTCTAGTAGAGTAACCCAAAAATATTCCTTCATCAATCTTGTTGTCAAAGTTGCTAATATTGTCTTCATCTTTCTATATGTAACACTTGTTGCCAAAAATATTGAAGTATTGAACTATCAGTACTCTTCCATCCATGACATAATTCATATGAATTCTTGACATACTTTTTCGGTATAAAACTATATTAAGTGTATATATAATAGTGTGTACTACTTCCTTCCAATAGATCTCTAGTATATTTACTTCTCTCAACATGGTTCTAGCTACTTCATGAATCATCTGATTCATCCTTTCTGCAACACCATCCTGTTGTGGTGAACTCTTGTTGTTGAAAACTATCTCTTAATGCCATTTTTTTCATAGTAACTTTCAAATGCATCAGATGTAAATTCTCCTCCTTTGTTAGATCTCAAGCATTTAATATTTCTACCTCACTCAATTTCAATGCTAGCTTTAAATATCTTTAACTTCAATTTCAACTCTAGCTTTAACTTGTAGCTTTTGGTTACCCGATTGGCTTTTTGTAAGCAACTAGGGTTTGCATTGTAAGTTTTTGCAATATTATGTTGTTTTTTTTTGCATATATTCCTAGAAGTGAAATTTTATTGTATTTCTTAACTCAAGAACTCTCCACTAAAAAATAGTTTGTTGTCTTTATGCTTTCCTCTTTTTGGTTGAGGTGTGACCTTTTCAGATTTATTTTAGAAATAAATTTGTTTGTAATTCACAAGAAGAGTAGAGACTCTTACTAATTATGAGTGGTAGACCAAGAGGCGTTAGACTATATTCTTAAGTAGCTTCAACCTTCATGCTTTTTGAGGAGGGCCAAATAAGGAGCCTTTGGGAGGAAATCGTAGCCCTTACGAGTTAGATTATATGCTTTATGAGCAAAGGGAGATCTTTGATTGTATACAAAGATTTGGTTATGTGTTTAGGTGGCTTGATATTGATCCACAAATATGGTAATTAAGGTCTAGCTATTTTATTTACTCCCTCTTCTCTTTTGCAGGAGGGTCTTAGTTAATATAACTAATACAAGTATTTGTAGACAAGGATGAAGATGGATAAGTAAGATCATTGGGATGGTGAGGAAGATAGCGATGCTAGGATGTGGGCATTTTATTCTTAGGCAGCAATTGGTGAGGTATGTTTAGATTGTGGATGTTTAATTTTTTATTTTTTTTGTCTTCTAATCTTTTTGCATAAGCTAACTTGAATGGTTTCTTGACTTTTGAAAAAAATTACTTTATTGTATAATAAGAATTAAATTTTTAATTTTTAATTCAATATACAAATTAAATTAGTTTTAAAAACAAAGACTAATGTAATTAAATAAAAAACACAAATTAAACAAACAAAACTAAATCTTTTAAAATATGATTATCAAGCAATTCGAAATCTTTTAAAACCTAATTCTAAAAGTACTCATTACCAACCAAAAAAAAAAATTGTTAAGTAAAATAGCATGCACAAATGTAATCCAATGGTTTTTTCTTGAGATAGTGCATATTTCTTATGAAATAAGAGTAATTCATCAATAGATATTTTTAAAATAAGAGGGAAACTAGTCAAATACCGTTTGAGTTTCCTTGTTCTTGGTCTCGTTGTAGGGCTGTAGAAAGTTCGCTTTGGCTTCCAAATTACCCTTTTTCATCACTCCAACAAACTTTCCAACTGTGTACATGGCATCCCAAATCTTTTGCTCTTCAAACTCTACCGCCCAGTTTTTGCATGTCTTTACCATCACATAAGGCAATTTTAACAGGCAATGCGCAATTACATCTGATAAGGACCTGAACAAGTAATCCATCAGCTCATGTTCATTGTCTAGATGGTGGCTGAGAACTAGTTTACAAACTCTGTATTTGCTGTAGCTGGCCGCTATTGCACTCCAATCCCTTGAATCACAATATTCTTCCGGGATAATTTGTTCCTCTTCTCCATCAGTTTGCCTTTCTTTCTCTGTAATTGGAAGCCCCTGCTCTTTAAGTTTCCTCTCAACTTCTTCCAATAGATTCTCTATGATTTCAGAGGCCTTAGGACAAGGATCTTCTGAATTGGAATTCCTTGTAGATTGCCACACCTACTCTATCAACTTCAATGTCTATAACTTCAAACATATTAATTGTAGTAGGACGTTGAGGATCAGAGTTGTCGATAAAAGACATTGAGTCCAACGATTGTCGATAAGCCTCAATAGCTTTTTCCACCTCAGTTGCTTTTTCTACCTTATGATTCACATCCATGTGAAAAGGTAAGAGTTTGACAATTACATTCAACAAGGAAAGTGATGTCATCCTCATGCAATTTTCATCCAGAGCAGGAAAATGATTTGCAACAAGCGGAAAACTTTCAAGCTCATTTACAAATCTTCCATCACCACTGGATTCGAGATGAGCCCCAATGAATTTGAAGAGTTTATCACACTCGGTGCCCTTTTCTTTGTTTTTGCTGAAATGGTCTTTGGCTTGCTTCATAGTTTTCTCATTGGCTATCCACAAGTTTTCCCAATTTTCTTGGGGCATACACACTTTCTCCAATATTTCCCTATATTCTTCAAATTCCCCTTGCGGCTGGAACAGCACTTTGTCACTTCCACACAAATAGTACCATACAAACTTGAATCTAAACACAAGCTCCGAGATAAAGAAACAGCATTTGCAAAAGCAGATGAGAAAAATCTGCAGAGGCTTAAGAAAATAAAACAAGTAATGTATCTTCAACATTGTAGCTAGGCGAAGCACCAACCCTTCCAACTTTCCATGTTGTAGTTGTTCTTGCTGACACCATTTTGATAAATTATACATTTCAATCAAATCTAAGACACTTCTAATCCAAAAATCCTCCACAAAAGGTCTTGGATGTGTCTGTTTCTTCTTTTTAACAGAAAACCTTGGAAAGTAGACTATCGTCGTGATCCATCTATAGCACATGACGATTGTTGGAAAGAGGCAGAGCATAATAGAGAAAACAAAATCTGCATTTTTTACATAAATTTAAACACCCAGAAAAAGGAAATGTGTTGTTGTAACAAGATTATAAGATTCAACAGATATTAACAGAGCTTGGGCTCTAAAATGAACTTGTTTTGAAAACCCTTGTTTCTCATTCATAATAATCAGACTATTTCCAACATTACATGCTCCTAATAATAACATAACAAAAAAGACTTAGCTTCATAAAGAAGCTATGTGAGCCCAGTCAAAAAAAAATTAAATGCTGATTTAACAGCTTGCAGAAGTAAAGGATTTTGAAAATATTTTAACTTAAAACATTCAATATTGTTCTGTTGCGTGAAAGGAAAATGATACGGCAGAATTAAATAGAGTAGTTGGGATTAATTTTCAACACTCCCCCTTAATCACGACTGTTGCATTCTTTGATGCCCAATCGATCTCTTTGATAAACAAAACTCTCTTTTCCCAGTGCCTTAGTGAAGATGTTCGCTAATTGATCTTCAGACCTGCAATGTTCCAAGTAGATTTCTCCATTGTTGATCAGCTCTCTGATGAAATGATACCTCATGTCTATATGTTTACTCCTTTTGTGAAAAACTAGATTCTTTGACAATGGTATGGCTGAATTGTTATCACAATAGATCTTTATCGCTTCTTGTTTTTGTCTGAGATCTTTCAAAACTCTTCTCATCCAAATAGCTTGACATGATGCACTTGTGGCTGCTACATACTCTGATTCAGCAGATGAAAGAGTCACAATTGGTTGTTTCTTTGATGCCCATGATACTATACCTGATCCAAAATTAAAAAACATAACCAGAAGTATTTTTTCTATCATCAATACTTCCAGCATAGTCATTGTCTGTATATCCTATGAGTTTGAATTCATTTGAGCTTGTGTATTGGATCCCATAATTCTTTGTTCCACTTAAATATCTTAAAATCCTTTTTCCTGCTTTCCAATGTGAATCTTTTGGAGTCTCAATGAAACTTGAAATCAAACTTACACAAAACATTATGTCTGGCCTTGTGGCTATTATATACATAAGGCTGCCAACAAGTTTTTTATACAAAGTTGGATTTACATCATCTCCTTTGTCATCTTTACTCAATTTCAAACCTGTGACCATAGGTGTTGGAGCTGATTTGCAGTTCATCATATTAAACATTTTCAAGATGTCATTTGCATACTTAGATTGAGAGATGAAAATGCCCTTTTCATTTTGATTTACTTCAATGCCAAGAAAAAACTTCATTAAACCCAAATCAATCATCTCAAATGTTTTTTTTCATTTCTGATTTAAACATGTCAATTGATAAATCACCTATGAAAATTAAATCATCCACATATAAACAAACAATTAAGATTTCACCATTTTCATTCATCTTGGTATACAATGTAGGCTCACTGCTGCACATATTGAATCCATTTTGCAAAAAATAAGAGTCAATTCTACTATACCATGCTCTTGGGGCTTGTTTGAGTCCATAAAGAGCCTTCTTGAGCTTGTAAACTTTGTTTTCATGACCCAAAATCTCATACCCAGGTGGTTGCTCCACATAAACTTCTTCTTGTAATATGTCATTCAAGAAAGCTGACTTCACGTCCATTTGATATACTGCCCATTTGTTTTGAGCTGCTATGGCAAGTATTGTCCTCACGGTGTCTAAATGAGCCACTGGTGCAAATGTCTCATTGTAGTCTACCCCAGACTGTTGTGAGTAACATTTTGCTATGAGTCTTGCCTTGTGTCTTTGCACATCACCATTTGCATTCAATCTTGTTTTATAAACCCATTTTACTCCAATAACTTTTTTTCCTTGAGGAAGACTAACCAACTCCCCTGTTTCATTCCTTCTAATTGCATCAATTTCTTCATCCATTGCATTTATCTATTTTTCTTCTTTAATTGCTTCTTCAAAGTGAATTGGATCATCAACATGTGAATACAATGCAAAAAGAGAATTCAAATCTGGACTATTTTCTCTATCATCTTGCTCATAAATATCTCTTAAACTTCTGATTTTTTGTCTTCTTAAGCTTGCTAATGTAAGATTTGACATGTCACTTGAATTTGTAGATTGTGGACTTGATGGACCAGCACCAAGAGTTGCAATTGAAGATGGTGTGTGTTGCACATTTGATGGTGTGTTTGCTTGTGTGTGTGGGGCTATCCTCATACTTGATGATGGTGTCCTTTGAACACTTTGTTGTCCTTGTATAGGAGTGGGAGGAGTCACATTTGGAGGGATATTTGCTGGTATAATTTTTTCATTTTCTTCTTGTGGTAAATTTTACAATATTGACTATTTTATCCAAAGTTCCATCTCATGCTTTATCTTCTACAAATTGCACATCTCTGCTGATTATGACTTTCTTGCTGATTGGATTGTATAATTTGTATGCTTTTGATTCATCACTGTATCCCACAAATATATATTTTTCTCCCTCGTTGTCCAATTTCCTTCTCAATTCATCTGGCACATGTGCATATGTCACACATCCAAATACTTTCATATGAGAAACACTATGTTTTCTTCCACTCCATGCTTCTTCAGAAATCATATTTTTGACACTTTTTGTTGGACATCTATTCATAATATATGATGCACATGATATGGCTTCAGCCCAATACTCATTTGGCAAATGTTTGGCTTTCAACATACTTCTAGCCATTTCCATTATTGTCCTATTCTTCCGTTCAGCTATGCCATTTTGTTGAGGGGTATATCTTGTGGTAAATTGCTTATTAATTCCATACTCTTTGCAAAATCTTAAAAGATCATTTGAGATATACTCACCACCTCTATTCGTTCTCAATACTTTAATGTAATGACTACTCTGTTTTTCAGCAAGAGCTTTGAATTGACAAAAGTATTCAAACACCTCACTCTTATGCTTTAGAAAATAAACCCATGTTTTCCTTGTATAGTCATCAATGAATGTCAAAAAATAGAATCTTCCACCAATTGAGGGTGTTTGCATTGGGCCACACAAATCTGAGTGAATAATTTCTAAAGGTGCCTTAGCTCTCATTGACTTACCCACTGGAAATGATTCTTGATGCTGTTTTCCTAAGATGCACCCTTTACATACTCTTTCAGGTTTCTCTATTAATGGTAATTCATTGACCATGCTTTTCTTATGAAGCAAATTTAAAGCTGCAAAGTTTAAATGCTCAAATCTTAGATGCCACAACCAATTCTCATCTTTTATTTCTGCTTGAAGGATTATTTATTTGACTACTGCAACTTCTTTATTATCTTGCGTATGCATTGTAGCTTGTGTTTGAGCATATTTCACATTCAAATCTGGCATAATCTTTAGAGGAAACATTCTATTATTAGTCATTTGAACCTTGGCAATGAGATGATTACTTGAGAATTTATCTAAAATTGTGCACTCTCTATTTTTGAAAAATACTCGATAACCATTTTGAACAAGCTATCCAATGCTCATTAGATTATGTTTTAAACCAGGAGCAAAATAAACATCATTCATATGTTTCTTCTCCCCCTTTTTAGTTAGAATATTGATATTCCCTTTTCCTTTGACTTCTACCTTATTGTCATTGCCCAATGTTACATCAGATTTCACATTCTTATCTAGGCTTGAAAAAAATTTCAAATTCCCTGTCATATGATTGCTACAACCTGAATCTAAAAATCATACATCTTTTTCACTTGCTTGTGCAACATTGCATGCCAAAAACATAGTGTTCTATTCTGATTTTTGGATTTGATTTTCTGTCATGAAATTTGCATTTTGTTGTCTAAAATCATATTGTTTCTTTCTACACTCATTCAAATAATGCCCAAATTTCTTGCAATAATGACATTGGACTGAGGATTTGTCATACCTTTGGCTTTGAGGCTGATTTTGTGATGAGTATTGACTTGGGTTTTGGCTATTACCTCTTCCACTTGAACTTGACGGACTGCTGCCCCTTCCACTTGTGTTTAATGGGCTGCCTTTTCCGCCTCTATAAGAATTTCTTCCTCTATTCTGAAATTTGTTCTTCCTCTACCTCTACCAGTGTTGATTGAGACTTGTGTCTTGAATGCATGCTCCAAAATTTGAAGTTGTTGACCTACTCAATCTATGCTCATGAGAAATGAGTGATGCATGAAGTTCATCCACTGAAAACTGTGAGAGGTCCTTGGTCTCTTCAATGGCTACCACAATAGATTCAAATCTTGTAGGCAAACTTCTTAAAATCTTTTCAACAACTCTCCTTCCTTCAAGAATGTCACCATGTGATCTGATTTGATTTACCAAACCAATGATTTGGGTGAAGAATGTGTCTATTGTATCTGATTCTTTCATGTAAATTGTTTCAAAATCTCTTCTTAGTATTTGTAGCTTAGCTATTTTTACCTTTTCCATTCCTTGATAGGTTGTTTGAAGAATGTCTCATGCTTGCTTGGACTTTGTAGCTGCTTAAATTCTTGGAAAAATACTTTCATTCACACCTTGAAAGATGAAAAAGAGGGTTTTTGAATCTTTTTTTTTATTTTTCTTTAACAAATCTTTCTCAGCCTGAGTCATTGCATTATATGCTACTGCATCTACTGGTTCTAAGTAACCATTTTCAATAAGCTCCCATAAATCTTGAGCACAAAATAATACCCTCATTGTGATTGCCCAATAGTCATAATTTTTCCCATTGAACTGTGGAATCTGTGGATTTGTCAAGCTTGTGCTTGCCATTGTTACTTGCAAATTTTGAAAATAAAATTTTATCTCCTTCAAAAAGCTTTTGAAAACTTCAACTCACTAATCTTCAACTCTTAAATCTGTCTTTGATTAACCTTCAGCTCTGATAAACAACCTTTGGCTCCACTAAACAACCTTCAACTCTGATACCATGTGCTGGAAAGAGGCAGAGCATAATAGAGAAAACAAAATCTGCATTTTTTACATAAATTTAAATACTCAGAAAAAGGAAATGTGTTGTTGTAACAAGATTATAAGATTCAACAAATATTAACAGAGCTTGGGCTCTAAAATGAACTTGTTTTGAAAACCCTTGTTTCTCATTCATAATAATCAAACTATTTCCAGCATTACATGCTCTTAATAATAACATAACAAAAAAAACTTAGCTTCATAAAAAAGCTACGTGAGCCCAGTCAAAAAAAAATTAAATGATGATTTAACAGCTAGCAGAAGTAAAGGACTTTGAAAATATTTTAACTTAAAACATTCAATATTGTTCTGTTGCGTGAAAGGAAAATGATACGGCAGAATTAAATAGAGTAGTTGGAATTAATTTCCAACAACAGCCTCTCCCATTAGAATGAAGGCCGTCTCAAGCGCCCATGCTGTCATTGAGATTCCAAACTTGTAATTCCGATAGCCTTCGTCTATCCAAAAGAGACAAAAATGTAGAATGGCCAAGAAAAAGATGCAAACTGTAACCACCACTCCTACAGCGGAGATCAGGACTGACCTTGCAATCACATATTGAGGGTTACAAACGCGAGCCAACAACCATATTCCATTATCTCATCTTCAAACTTCTCCCACGACCCTTCCTCATGTTTCTTACTCTTAGCCCATTGAACTGCAGAAATCTTTAGTGCGAGCATACCGCGGATTGTTCTACCCGCTAAAATTACACAGATAGAAAATAAAACCATCAATATAATTGACATCGCTAAAACAACATTGGTTACTAACCGGTAAAGATAATATTTGGAACCCAATATGCGCTCGTTTAAGGCATAGATCAAATAGTTGAACTCAGAGGTAAACAAAGCAAGGATCAAGGCAGAAAGTGTGTGCCAATCAGTCCAAGCTCCAGCACGAGCCATCTCTGGCAAAAAATAGCCAATCAACACACACGTTACAACTCTTTCTGACTCACCCACGAACACACTCTGTTCGTCGTTTCCATCAGCTAGATAAATCTCCAGAGAAGAAAGGATTTGGATGGTCAAAGCATTGAAAAACAGAGATTTCCCAGGAATCCAGATCCTAGCTGGTTTGCCCCTTATAGCCCTATATGCATCAGATATCATCAGAGAATTAAAATAAACAAGGCCTAATATCATTGCCAACGGCTTAAACACTTCCCCTATTGAGCTCACATCTTCTATATCCATTGTAAAATGTCGATATGGAGACACACTGACACTCACCAAACAAGTATAAATGAATAAATGATGGAAGAGATAAGATCAGATAATATTTAATGTCGGCAAGGCTAAACATAGTCTATTGATGAACGAATAAATATTTAACGTCTGCGAGGTCAAAACACTCTAAACCGAGACGCGTAAACAGTCTAAAGCATGTCTGACAGAAGTTTAAGGCATAGATGATCTTCGAAAATAATGCTGCTACTATAAAACAGACAACGTCTAAACAGCAAACTAAAACGTATATCTTGCCAAGGGGAACACTTAGTTTTTAGTTTTTTTTTTCATATTTGTTAGCCAATTCTCTATAAAACATCCCTCCGGCTAATGTACTAAATTATTTATAGCGTATGGGCCACGCTATTTGATCAATAAGATTTCGATTTATTAGACCAATTTTTTTACCATTTAATATGTGATCTCAGAAGTCACGTTGAACGCGTCTTTATCTAAAATGGAAGTACTGATCATTAAATGCAACAGCAAATACTTGAAACCCTGTGAATCCTAATTTATCCATGTCGTACCTTCACTGCTGGCTCCTCGCAGCTTCTGTTACTTCGCCGTCTCGTCAACTACTGAATCACAATTAATTATCCGAATTCAGTGTCTTTCACAGATAAGTTGAATACATGCTGCCAACCCTTCATTCGAAATTTCTGCTGCATCCAGTACAGATCCTCTAGGATTGTGTTTTCACACAGAAAGAAAGAGAAAAAATGGTACTAACTCCAGTTCTAGGCGATTAGACAGGGTAAGGTGATGCAAACCTGTGTAGGTAGTTTGGCCAAAATTTTCAAGAGCATATTATTCTCGTCAGATTTCATTTGTACTGAAGCGTTTATGTAAAACTATAATTGTTTTTTTATTCATTCAAAGCAAAATCACAAAAATAATCAGTTAAAAATGATAGCTGAAAGAAATGGTTCTGTATAGCAATATAACATTTCAGAGTTTGAGTACAAACTGTGCCATTGCCAAATCTTGAATTTGCTAAGACTCTGCCATTGCTAAAATGTTGCTTTTGGATAATTCTACGAACTGATAAAACAACAAAGTAGCCTGATAAAACTATGTCATCCTTCGCATATTTACTTTTCATTCTTGCACTTTTTCATTCTGATAATGGATTCGAAATGTTGATGCTAAAAACACATACACAATTGAATCCAGAAATTTATTTTGCATTTAGGATTATTGTTTATCAATTAAGGTTTAGCATTTAGGATCAAGGTTTAGAATTTAGGATTAAGGATTATGATTATGGTTAGGGTTAGGTTATTCATTTACATCATTATTAGTGTTACGGTTAGGGTTAGGATTTGTATTAGGGCTAGGATTTAAGATTAGGGTTTATCATTTAGTGTTATAATTAGTATTATGGCTTAGTATTTACAATTAGGGTTTAGTATTTAAGATTGTGGTTTAAGTAAGGATTCAGGATTTAGGGTTGTGCATTTAGGATTAGGGTTTATCATTTAAGATTAGGGTTTACCATTTACGATTAGGGTTTAACATTTGGAATTATGGTTTAGGTTAAGATTTGGGATTTAGGGATGATCGTTTAAGATTAGAGTTTAGCAGTTAGGATTAGTTTTTAACAATTAGCATTAGGATTAGGGTTTAGTATTTAGGAATATGGGTTAACATTAAGGATTAGGATTTAGGGTTGTGGTTAGGATTAGGGTTACTTTACATCATGGTTATTATTACATGGGTAGGGCTAGGGTTCAAGTATTAGACTTGGGATTTAGAGTAACATTAGGATTAGGCTAACATTTAGGATTAACCATAACAATAATTCAGAATATGTCTAA
This sequence comes from Chamaecyparis obtusa, assembly GCA_027943335.1. Classification (NCBI taxonomy): domain Eukaryota; kingdom Viridiplantae; phylum Streptophyta; class Pinopsida; order Cupressales; family Cupressaceae; genus Chamaecyparis; species Chamaecyparis obtusa. The sequence continues at coordinate 276,953 of BSBK01003652.1, forward strand.
AATCTTGTTGGGAACAAACAAGTCAATGTTATTGGTAGTCTTCCATGTCTATTATAGGATTGCAAAAATGGAATAGATATAGGACATTCTAGTCATCCTACGTCACAATCCGAATATGCCCTTTTGATGTAAATTTGTTGATTTCACTCCTTGGAAGATTTTGCCTTAAATTGGGCTTGTGGTTGTTTTTTACCATTGTGAGTCTTTCCCCATGTTCTACGAGATGTGTAATGAATTCCCTCATAATCTAAACTCTTGGCATAGTAGCCAATTGAGTATTTTAATTTTTGTGCCCTTATTTAATTTCACTTCGTTTTGGGCTTGAGTGTTTGGGAGTACTTTATCCTCCAACTATTGCTTTCTAACTTGTGAGCCTTTCTCATGTTCCAAAGAGATGCTTCATGGATTTCATGGGAATTTGTACTCTTGGCATAATGCCCAATTAATTTATTTGTTGTCATACATTTTTCATTGTTTTCACCTAGTTGTATGCCTTGAGTGTTTTGGAGTTGAGACATCCTCCTTTCTTGCTCTTTGTTGTTGCTCATGTCTTTTGTTTTAACATCTTCCATTCTTGAGCGGATCTCTTGTGTGACATGTGGATGTTGGTGTTGAGAACCCATCCAGGCATGTAGTTGAGCTATGCTCCTATGTCGGGGTCTGAGTGACCCATACTCTTGGATTGAGGCCAATTGAATTTATATTGCTCCTTTTTAGATTTTTGACTTGAGAGTCTTTTCTTGCTCCCTTGATTTTGGATGCATTCTTGATTTTTGTCATTGGCATAGATCATGATGATGATACATTTCATGTTTTTCCTCATGTAGATCAAGTGGACAACCTTGGGTTACCATCCTTATGTAAACAAGAGGAAGAAGTCCCTATCATCGTCCTTAGATAGCCAAGTCGACGAAGAATCTTGTTATGTCCTCATGTAGATTGAGTTGACATTTCTTTTCTTGTTGGTCTTTGTCTTGGTATGTTGAGTCTTGGACTAGGTACATGGAGTAGTCATAGTGAGTAGCTCCTTGTAATAACCCTGACCCAAAAGTGGCTATAGTGGAGGCATTTAGGAGTTCTCTTAAAAAGTGAAAACATAATAAAACAATTGGGTTAAAACATTAAACAAGGTTAGTTGGTATTCCCTAGACGCCAAGATTGACCCTTGTGTGGGAATTGGAAACCATTGCACCCCAGATGTCAAGATTAACCCTTGTGTGGGTAGTATATGGTATGTAGTGCCCACCCATAGTTTTAGTTTTTAGTTTTATATTTCCAAACTCTTTTAGGCCACTTTCATGTGTGCATTGATTATTTCAATGTTACTATGAGGTTTTGGATGTATGATATTTCATGGTGATTAGATATTGGATAGTTATGATAAATCATATGTTTGCAGTTAGATGATGTTAGTTACTTTAATGATGATTATTTATATGTTTAAAATATTTTTTTATATTCATGTTTACTTACCCCATACTTGCATATTGTGTATGTCTATCATGTATGTTTTACCTTTTTATTTGACATGTTTGATGTGGTTGTGGAACAGAATCGTAGTTACCTATTGTGGGATCGACACAATGTTTTGATCCCTGTCATTTCTTATTATATATATATATATGTGTGTGTGTGTGTGTGTGTGTGTGTGTGTGTGTGTGTGTGTGTATCTATATGTATGTATGTATGTATATATATACATACATACATACATACATACATATATATATATGTATGTATGTATGTATGTATGTATGTATGTATGTATGTATGTATGTATACATACATACATACATACATACATACATAGATATATATACATACATACATACATATATATGTATGTATGTATGTATGTATGTATGTATGTATATATGTATATATATATACATACATACATATATACATACATACATACATATATATACATATATGTATGTATGTATGTATATGTGTGTGTGTGTGTGTGTCTTTTTTTTTTTTTTTTTTTTGTGTGTGTGTGTGTGTGTATTTGTGTGTGTGTTTGTTGTTCTGCATCAAAAAAATTCTGACAAAATTTTAAAAAAACATGTGATAGTTTGAGGCGGGGGGTTTCCCAACCCCCACCTCTAGCAACCAATAGTTGTCGCGACAGCCAAGGCCGTCGACGATAGCATAAGCTGTCATGACAGCTGAGGTTGTCCACAACAACCATGTTATTAGTGGTAGCATAAGTTGTCATGACAGCTAAGGCTATCCACGACAACCATGCTACTGGCGACAATAAGGGAGGTGGGTTGAGCACCATCCATCCCTTTTGTAATTAATTTTTTAAGTTGTTTTTTCAAAATTAAATAAATAAAAAAATAAAAATGTTGGATTAGGAATAGAAAGGTGAGTACTGAGAGGGAAGGGGTGAATCAGTACTATAAAACACTTTTAAACTATTTGAACTTTCTTCTCTAAACATTTACTAAATCCATAACTTTTGCATGCATCACATAAAACATATAAAATACAACACATATCTCATAACACATTCATTTTGGTATACAAAAATCCTTGTTAGAGGATAAAAACTATAGTGGGGATGACACCCACAAAATTTCACTATTGCAATAAAAAGTTTGCTCGATTAGAGCTACACTATTAGCTATTTCCAATAACTTACCTTATTAAGAGTATTAACCTAGTTAAGATTCTTAAGACCTATTAAGTCTACCTTATAAGAGGATTTTACAATTCTAATCTAAGAATTGTACTTGGTTAAAGGATTTACAATATAAGATTTGTTAGAATCTACTTGGTTAAGAGACTTTACAATTATGATTACTATTTAATCAGTAACACAAACTTGTCTATTAAACTTGCATCAATTGTATGCATATCAAACTCTTTATGCTCAATAACTCATTAACTCATACTGTGTACTACTCACAATATCAATTCAGTGCTCGGTAGATTCAATTTTGAATCACAATCACTTATGCTTTGTACTCGGTGGCTTCTATGTTCATCATCATCTCTGCAATCTTTGCTTCACACATGCAATCTCCCTTCATGCATGCATAGTGATCTTCACATTTTGATCCATTTATATACAATTCTAGAAGCAGTGCTACACATTCTAGAATCATCTCTACAAGTGGTGCTAGCATTGGTTACTCCTCCAATGCATATATCATACTTTATTCTCATTGGTAGATCTCACCCTGTAATCATGTGTAATCATTATGTTTACCTCTCCAATGCTCTGACATATAATCTGCTCGAGATTTGTAAACTATTTTTTTCTCAGCATCTAGATTCAATGTACTTAAAGATTCTCCTTATGTCGGTTTTCTATGCTTGGTAACATGTTTTCCTCTAGCTCAGTAACTGTCTCATCTTCTCGGTTAGGTTGATGTTGTAGCTTAGTATAGCTTGGTGCTCGGTGCTTGGTTTGCCTTGCTCAATGTCTAAACTTGCTTTGTCTTTACCAAAATTACATTGTCCCTTATTTCCTTTTACCAATTAGCTTTAACTTCTTTACCGAATGACTTTGACAATAATTATGAATTCCTCATAACTAATGACAACAAAAGATCTCTTAGGAGTATCAATCTCCCTTTTTGGCATTAGTTTGGTATCTTTGTAAAAAATTTCAAATTCATCAAAAAATTCAAAATTTTGTCCTTGTCCATATATCCACTTATATATCTATTCCTCAGTAAACTTATTACTCCCCCTAAAGTATTACTTCTTGAATATATCCTCCTTATTTTATATTTATACATATTTCCCTTTGACATATTCATCTATATTATATATTTCATATACTATATTCCTCTTTCTACATATTTTCCCCCTATTACATATTTTTCTTTTTTTTTACATATTTTCCCCCTCTTTTAACAAAAATGCCAAAACAAGAACTTAGTTCTTATCAAATGTTTGCAACACTGTGATTTTCTCACTTAAATTAGTAGTCAAACTTACCATACTATCCATAGCACTAACATCTGGTGTGTTAACTAAGCCTTTGGCCTTATGAACCTATTTCTGCAATGATTCAATATGTGGAATCAAATTTTTTGGAGTTCTAGTAGATCCATTATGATCTAATTCTCCTCTTTTATTAGCTCATATTGCACTCCCATCAAGTGCTTCAGCCTTTCATAATATTCCTTTATAGAATTAGGCTCGGTGGAAACTTTTGATAACTGCTTGGTGAGCTCCTTTTCTACATTATCATCCTTCTCTTTGATATCCTTGGTGAAATTGAAAATTAGAAATATTTGTTGAAATAATGAAAGAATTGTTTAAAAATCATTTTCCAATTCTTGAACTAACTCAAAAAGAGTTACCTTATCTAGTGCAACTAATTGAAGGAGTTCTTTAATAAAATTAGTTTCCATTTTCTTCTTGTGTATTTTCATCATGTACTCGGTAGTATCAGTACCGGGCTAGTTTATTTGATTCACCAGTTCTCTTAACTGTCTATAAATGTCTACTTTTTTATTTATATTTTCCTCTGGTACAATCTCACTTAATATATATTTTACTTGGTTCAAAACATTTGTTTTCAACTTATTTGCTATCAACTTGTCTTGTGCAGCTTTACTTTTCAATAAATCTCCGAACTCTGAGAGTTCCTTTGGACTCATGGTTGAGATATCAACTTTGGGAATAAAAATAGGTTGGTTGACATCAACCTATTTTTTATGCTTTCTCTTTTTGGTTTTTCCCTTCACTAAAGATGTCTTCTTCGCATCAGATTGTGCACTAGTTGTGTCCTCAATTTTCTCATATTTTTCTTTCTTTTTCTCTTCTTGTTTCTTCTCTTCCTTCTTCTCATTTTTCTCTTCTTTATTTTCTTTATTTGTTGCCTTTACTTTTTATTTTTCTAGTTCTTTTTATTGTTTTGTTGTTTCGGTAGGAGTTACTAACTCTTGATTATGACATTGTGTAGAATCAGTTTCTTTTATTTCCTCAGTATCCTTTATTTTAGTCTTCTATTTTGGATCAATGGCGAATCAACTTTGATGGGTACATCTCTTGTCACCTTTGAGATTACTTCTTCAATCTTAGGAAAACTCAATACCTACTCAATAATAGGATCTTCTACCATCAACCTTGCCTTAGCAGAATCATCATTGTCAATTACCTTTGTTTCTATGGCCTTGGTTGCCATGATGTCTTCATCAGCTTTTATTGTTTCATCAGGGTCTTGATATGTTATGTCCTCAATTATTACTTCATCTTTATTTTTTTTCAATTCAATTGTATCTGACTTGCCTGCTTGATTTTTTACCTCTTCAAATATAGTTGGTTGATCAATAGAGAAGACCTTTCTCTAAAGATCATCAATGTTATTTTGCACTTCTTCTAGCTTACTGACCTTGATTCTCAGTGCTATTCTCTTTACTGAGAATATTTTCTCTCGATGTAGAGGAAGACCTTGTTGATGGTCTAACACCGATTGGGCTAGGGGTCTCTTTCTTCACTCTTGTCTTCTTCCCCTTAATCTCTAAAGGTTCAACAACTTCTTCCTCAACAACAACTCCTAGATTCTCAGATAAGGTGTTTATCATTCTTCTTGTCAATTGGTTTCTCCTTATTTTCTCTTTTACTTCTTCATATGTACCATACTAATTTCACTTATGTCAATTGGTTTCTCTAACATACCTTTAATTTGAATAGAGGCAATATCATTGTTCATCTCATATCCCATGGGTGGCAGCCACACATTTCTTGGTTCCACAGCTCTTATGATAAATGTGTCAGTGTCAACTTAAAAACATATCTCATCTTTATATTCTTCCACTAGCTGAGGTGGAATCCTGAATCTTTTATGCATTCTTTCTTGAAATTTAACAAAATAGTCATTCATGACCAAATAAAAATGATCTCCTATGCTTTGAAAATAATCATTAATCTGGTATATGATTGGTTTGTTTGCTTTCCAAACTACTTCACCAAATGTAGGAAAGAAGTTCTACAAGTAAAATAAAATACATGCCAAAAGTGATCTGAACTTCAATGTATTTGATTTTGATTTCCTGATGGTATTCATATTATCATCCAACTGCTTTAGCAATATCTCACAAATGTCTATCTTCAGATCCTTTTTAACAATTTTGTATGCAATATCAATAGCTACATAGGGTACACTATCTACCTGAGATGACTGAAAGATTTTGTATGATATTATATTAATTTTGAATCTCAACTCAAGGTCGTCAATAGTAGATAGCTTCAATCCTCTTCCATCACATTTGGCTTGTGTAAGCTCACATAGCTTATTCTTATAAGTTTGCTCATATGTCCTCGGTCTATCACCGATCAGAAATCCTATGACTATGTGTAAAACATGCTTGGTATTCTTTACTAGTCCATCGAGCCACATGAACTGATCATGCACTCATGTTAGTACCATCCTCATCCATTTGTGCTTAAAAATAATTGGCACATGCATAGCATGGACAAAACCCTTGGTTTCCAAATGTGTGTGTTCGTCTTTCAATTTTCCATTCACACACAGATTCCTCTATGAGTGTCAATTTTTTCTTAGCATATATCTTTAATTTTATAGTAAATGAAGGCACAAATGTCTTCAATCAGTATAACCATTGGTGGGATCGATGATAGGGCTCCAGACTTATCCACTTTGGCAGCAATGGTGGGAGGCTTCTTGTACTTAGGATTGACAGGGTCAATCTTATCAACAATAACTGGTTTTTAAACTTTTGGTGCCATATTAATCTCAGAAATATTCTTCAACACTAGGGTTTCTCTTAAATAGCAACTTTGAATTCATGAACAAAACTCAGTAAACACTAGAAATACCTTGAATATGCTTAATGTTGTTTGGAATGCTTGAAAGATCGCTTCAATTCACTTGATGATATCTTCTATGTCAAATGCTTCAAATGGTCGCAAAAATGTAAGGTAGAAATGAAATAGAACAGCCTCTATTTATAGTTTTTCCTAGGTTAGGGATTCCAATGGCTATAAAATTTTTCATTAAATGTTTCTTACCTACTTCATTTCACCGATAACCAAAATACACTTTCCTTCACCGAATGGAACAAAATAACTCATACCTTTACCAGTTAACATATGAAATATTAACTTCACAACTTATATCGAAATGCATCTTAGTATGCTAATATGGATCTTTGCACTAATTCTAGGAACCGATTTAAGATAGAATTTAGGTTATCAACTCCTACACATACCTTTGACTGATTAAGTGAATATAGGTGCACCTGATCTAGAGGATGTGGTGCCATCAATTGTTCCAATTTTTGTTCCATCATGTTGAGACTTCCTTCTCCAAGTCCTCTTCATCTGATCTCTTATTTCATCAATATTAACTTGAGTCTTTTCACTCAGTTGTTCCTCGGTTGGGGTTTTACCTCTGTACCTATAGTCTTTGGCTAAGTGACCAACCTTGTGATAGTGGAAGCAATTCTTTCCATAGTTTCTCCATGATCTTCTATTGTTCATACCATGCAACCTAAAGCAATTTGCAGCAATGTGACCAAATCATCTACATGTAGTACAAGTAATTCTTGTATTATAGTCTCGTGGTATAGTTGGTCTTTTTCAATTGTTTGTAGCATTCTATCAGTTAGGGACCCATTTCTCATTCCTTCTTTGTGACTTGCATTCTTCAAATTTGTGACCATATCTATTGTAATTATTACAGTAGCCCTTTTAGTTTGGCTTCTTTGGATTGTTAGCAGTTCTTGATCTACATTCAAATGCCTTATGACTAAACTTATTACAATTATAGCAATGACCATTAAACTTAGGAGTACTTAGAAGATTACCTCTTTTTCTCCTGTAGACATTTGTTATGTGTCATGGTTTCCCACAATGAAAACATGTAGGCTTCTTTGTCTTTGGTGAGGTTGCATCATCATCTCGGCTAGCTGCTTGATTAGAGGACTCGCCCTTCTCGGTAGCATTATTTGAATTGTATCCAAGTCTAGTATTATCTCTTGGTTGTCTCTAACCTCTTAGTTGTTCATCCAATATCTTTAGTGCTTCTCCATTCCTTTTCAAGACTTCATTAGCATCTTTCTCAAATTTCAGATCATTCTATAGATGTTCATTCTCAGATCTCAATTCAACAATCTCTCCAACTTTCCTTGTAACATCTTGATTTGATCTAACTATTTGGTTTGTCAAGTTGTAGTGAATTTGTGTCAACCTCAATATTTCCCTATCTTTCTCATCTAGTATTGTGTTCATTTGTCTTCTCCCATCTTCCACCATTCTTTTGTCATCTTCATTTTTTCCTTTTTGTTCTAGGATTTCACACATCCTTACCAATTGGGCTTCTTATTCTATTTTTAGTGCTTTCACTTGATCAGCTAGGATTTTGTTATTTTCAGACACTTTTGATATTATAGCATCAGATTCATCAGGCATGCTTCCCTCTAATTTTTCTTCAAGTTCCTCAACCTGATCTTGAGTGTCTTTCAATTGATTTGCCAACTTCTTCCTCTTGTTGATTGAATCCATCAATTTTCTCCTTAATTCATCAATCTTCTCATTGGTCATTCTTAGTTCTGTTTCCATGTTATCAATCACCCTTTTATACCTATAGCTCTCCATTCCTCTAGATCTTTCCTCTTGAGTGATTAAACTTCTTAATAAGAGTCTAAGCTCTGATACCAATTGTTGGATTAGGTATAGAAAGGTGAGTACTAAGAGGGGAGAGGTGAATCGATACTGTAAAATACTTTTAAACTATTTGAACTTTCTTCTCTAAACATTTACTGAATCCATAACTTTTGCATGCATCACATAAAACATATAAAAAATAACACATAACTCATAACACATTCATTTTGGTATCGCATAAATCCTTGTTAGAGGATAAAAACTGCAGTAGGGATGACATCCACAAAACTTCACTACTACAATAAAAAGTTTTCTCAATTAGAGCTACACTATTAGCTATTTCTGATAGCTTACCCTATTAAGAGTACTAACCTAGTTAAGAGCCTTAAGACCTATTAAGTCTACCTTGTAAGAGGATTTTACAATTCTAATCTAAGAATTGTACCTGGTTAAAGAATTTACAATATAAGATCTATTAGGATCTTCTCAGTTAAGAGACTTTATAATTATGATTACTCTTTAATCATTAACACAAACTTTTTTGTTAAACTTGCATCAATCGTATGCATATCAAACTCTTTATGCTCAATAACTCATTACCTCATACCGCGTACTGCTCACAATATCAATTCAGTGCTTGACAGATTCAATTTTGAATCACAATCACTTTCTTCTCTTTACTACTCTATACTTGGTGGCTTCTCTATTCATTGCCTTCTCTACAATCTCTTCTTCACACATGTAATCTCCCTTCATGCATGCATAGTGATCTTCACATTCTAATTCACTTATATACAATTCTAGAAGCGGTGCTAGCATTGGTTACTCCTCCAATGCATATATCATACTTTATTCTCATTGGCAGATCTCACCTTGTAATCATGTGTAATCATTATGTTTACATCTCCAATGCTCTGACATATAATCTCCTCAAGATCTATAAACCATTTTCTATTTGGTGTCCAGATTCAATGTACTTAAAGATTCTCCTTGTGTCAGCCTTCTATGCTTTGTAACACATTTTCCTCTAGCTCTGTAACTGTCTCATCTTCTCAATTTGGTTGATGTTGTAGCTTGGTATACCTTGGTGTTCAGTTCTCCTTTCTCGATGTCTAAACTTTCTTTGCCTTTACCGAAATTACTTGTTCCCTTATTTCCTTTTATTGATTGATTTACCTTCTTTACCAAATGACTTTGACAATCATTATGACTTCCTCATAACTAATGAAAACAAAATAACTCTTAGGAGTACCAAAAAATATAAAAATATATATATATATATATATATATATATATATATATATATATATATATATATATATATATATATATATATATATATATATATATATATATATATATATATATATATAATACTTTATTTTTTATATATAGAATTGAATAATTTATTTTGTAAATAGGATTATTTGGTATTTAATCTTATTTATTTAGGTAATTATATTAGTTGATATTTTCGATAATTAACTAATATGGAGGATAAAATTAATTATTAATTAATAAATTTTATTGATTAATAGTTAAGGAAATCATATATGCATACCAGAAATGAAGAAATCTGGTTGTATGGACATCAACTTCACTTGCTTTCTCACTCACTTCAACTATCCTAGAGCTTTTTCCCATTCCTAGAGGTGTAGGCTTGGTAACCTTGGGAGGTGAAGTCTTCTTAGGCATGTCGCACATAAGAATTTGGTCCAATGCCTTTTGAGTGTCCTCTATTACCTCATCATACTTCCTTGCCATTATTTATACAAGTCTAGCCTTTGTTCTTAGTAGAGGTTTCAAATCTTTGATGATTCTCTCCCTCTCTTGTATGGAGACTACAGGTAACATGTATTCAATAGCCTTATTTCTTATATTCTCATCATCATACTGTGCTAATTGTTTCCTTATTTCCAACCTGCTAAACAAGTTTTTAGGAATGTTGCCTTCTATTTCTAGAAAAAAGTTCTTGAAAACTAATAAGTACTCAATTACTGTGTCCTCAATTTTTACTTGATTTTTGAAATCATACCTTTCATACCATCTATTTACTATCTTTGGATTTCCATCTCTTATCACTCTCTTTTGTAACAATTGAACATCCATCTTCTGGACAGATCTTGTGGCTTCTTCTTTTCTTCTTTTTCCTCTTTCTTCTCTGTCACATTATCGTCTTTATTCTTTGTTTCTACTTTTACCTTTTGTTTCTTAGGGCTGCTTGGTTTATTAGATTTTGTATATCTCCTAGGAGTGCTCACAGGTGTAACCTCTTCTGCAATCTTTTCATGTGAAACTGATAGATCAATAATATCCGAAGTAGGACTTACTATCTTTTCAGCTACAAAAGGAGGAGGTGCCTCAATTTCCAAGCTAGAGGATCCTTCTATCATTTTTTTCCTTACTTCTCTTAGCTGCTCCTTTGTAATTCCTGCCTTCGTAGCAATGTCATCAACTATTTTCTCAATTTTCCTTTTTCTTGCTCCCTTGTCTTATTCTTCTCTTACTTTTGCTAACTTTTCCAAGTAAGTTCCCCATCTCTCTTCAAATGTGTCTATCTCAAATGCCAATACATGTTCAACATGTATTGTGAGAACCTCAAAACTGACCTCATACCCCATAGGGTAACACCATTTATTTCTAGGTTCAACTACCTCAAAGCATACACAGTCAATTTAAACCATGAAACAAATTGTGTCTTTGTATTTCTCAACTATCTCCTCAGGTATCCTATATCTCTCCTTCATTTTCCTTTAAAGAATTTTGGTCATTACAAACAGTTCACCATCTACCCAATTTTTATTTTGTCTTCGGTACCTTTATGAGATTTGTATACCAATAGGTACACTATCCTTCCATGCCCTAGAGTGCATTCCAGGAAAATTGTGTACAATGTGAATGTACATGTGAACCAAAAGTGATCCAAACCTGAATGCCTTCGACTTATCTTTCTTGATAATCTTTACATTTTCCAAGAACTGTTGTGCGTGGATCTCGTATAGGTTATATTTAGTATTTTCCTTCACCATTTTGTATGCCATCATTATTACTCTTGTTGACACAGAATTAGGTCTGCTATTGTAAAATAACTTGTAACCTAGTAGCATTGCTACCAGTCTCACATCTTGTTGAAATATGTCATTCACTGTCATTGCTATCTTATCCCACTCAGAATGTGTAAGGTTTTCTACTTATTTTTTGATGTTTTTCTCTGCTACTAGTAAGGCTCCAGTATTATCCAATCTGGTTATCTCATGAATAAACTAGATACATATCTTAACAGGTTTCTCTCCAATCCATATGAATTGATCATGAATTCTACTTAGAATGATCTTGAACCATTCAGTTTTGTAGAACTCATTCAAGAGGGTTATCTTGATGATAAATTGATCTTCCAAGTGTTTAAACTCCTCTTTCATCTTTCCATCAGACTCTATCATTTCATCTATCTCTCTATAGATATATACATCCCCAATAGTCTCATATTTGCAATGGATGTATACCCTAATATCTTCAATGTGTAACACTCTGTAGGGGGTTTTCAAAAATGCTCCTTTCATATCATCCTCACAAGGCTTGAATGGGTGTTTCTTAAAATTATACCTCGGTCGATCAATGACATCAAATATCACAAGTGCATCCATATCTTCTTGAAGAGTATAAATTTTGAATACCTTTAATATGCTGAAATCTAGAACTTTGCTTCAAATGATCACATGATGTATCTACTAGATGGTTGTAGTGCTTCTCTGTAAGAATTTTGATATCACTCTAATACCATGTAAGAATTTGTCTAAGGCAAAGAATAAACGCCAAGATCTAGAAGCTCAAGAGATAGCACAAGAGAGATAGGCAAAATGATCAAATAATTGATTATAGCCAATTGAATTGATTTACAAAGTAGAAGTGCCCAAATATATAGGCAATGTGATAAGACTACATGATAAGGAGATGATAAGAGATCAACCACACAAGGTGGAATCACATGTCCACCAAAGGTGGATCATCCTCCATTGTACATGAAAGTATGTGAAGCATGTGCAACAATGAGAGGATGATAATGTGATAAGAACACTAAAGGTGGATCTCACACACAAAGAGGTATGTGATGACAACTATCACACCTAAAGTGGAAATTCTCCTAACCATGTGCTAAAAAGAAATGCAAACTCCTAGGTGTCTCAAAGACAACTAATATGCAAATTCATTATCCTAAGTACACTTAAGTAAGTGTAATTAGTAAATATTTAATTACACCAACACCCCCCCTTAAGTGAAACTTAGGTGAATGCACTTAAGCTCACAATGCAAGATGGGTCCCGGCTACTAGGCCATGTTAGGTACCCATGTACAAAATGCAAGAGTAATAGATAATGAAATCTCTCATAAAGCGGAGAAAGAGAGAAAACCTCATGGGAAAAACCCTCCCCCAAAAAGAGAGATGAATACAATAATAGAATATGAGAGAGAAGACCTCATGTGAGGAAAATATCTCCCCCATAAGAGAGAAGTAGTGGAAGAGAGACCAAGTAGCCCCCCCTCAGTGCAGAATGAAAACCAATGGTAGATGCTCCAAGATCGATGTAGAAACTACTCCATGAGTGTAGAACAACATTCCTCCCCTTAGGAAGAAACTGGACCAAAGGTGTAGATATGAAGCCCCCTCCCCAATCTATAGGAAGAAACCTCAAAATGTATGGAATCTCTAAAATCTGATCAAGTGTCCCCATGTCAAAGCTGAAATGTGCCTCCTCCAAATCATGTGTACTAAGCCACTCTGCTGAAAAAGACAAATTAGGATCAACTGATGATGAATGTAGAACATGTACCAAAGACCCAAGTGTCTCCTCTAAATATAAAGTGACCTCCTCCAACTATTGTATCAAAGTATCCACAATCATATCACCCTTGAAAGAATGATCAAGTAGAGAATGAATATGAGGGTCAGCATGCTCCCTCACAACAACTGAAGAAGGATCATCCTCAAAAAAGAGAAGATGAATGTCATCAATGAAGTCTTCCAAATCTAAAATGTAGGACTCCACAAACAAAAATGCAATGTTTGTCAAGTAGTCATCCCATGGAACCAAGTCTGGAAGACAATGAATATCCTCCTGCACTGAAGCACTTAAACCCGTGGCTGTATGAATGCAAGCATCATCAAGAGCAAGAGTAGGAGTAGTCTCAATAGGAGGAGATGTAATGGAAGGCTCAAGAACTTGATCATGAGTGAGAATACCCAAGTTCAAGTAGCCAAAACTCTCCTCAAAATTTCAATCATCACTATAATCATCATATGCTGAAGAATCACTGTACAACCGAGAAGAGTGATCCACTATCCCAGTAGCAATAACTGGTCCAGTCTCCAAGTCCTTGATAAAAAATGAATCAGGTGTAAATTCCACAGTCTTCTTTCTAGCACCATTTGTGATTTGATAGATAGAAAGGAGGTTATTGGTCAAGTGTGGAACACACAACACATCATTGAAGTGTCCCTCCCTGACATCAATACTTCCTTTCCCAATCACATTCATGTAAGTGTGATTGCCCATCAAAATAGGTGGACCTTTACAAGGCCCAAATGATGAAAACATGGACTATGAAGAAGCCATATGATGAGAAGCCCCTGAATCTAGAAGCCATCTACCTGAATAAAGACTTGAAGAAGCATACAAACCTTGTCCTTTTTTAGTGACAAATGCATGACCCTTTCCTTTATCTTTTTCTGAATTTGGTGAAGAAGAGGTTGAGGTAGACATCCTGGAAGGCAATTTAATGTTGTTCTTGGCAAGAAGATTCTTCAATTCATCAATGTCCTTATAACAAAAGTGTTCTTCATGTCCATCCTTTTTGCAATATGCACAAAACCACTTCTCCTTCTTTGAAGATTCACCCTTTTGAGGTGATGTAAAGGTGTCATGTTGTGTGGAAGTTGATGTTGTGCCTTCTTGTTGAGACTTAGACTTCCAATTCTTCTTCTTCTTTTGACGTTGATTGCCTTGACTCTCATGATTAGCCACCAATGCCTTGGAAGTTGAAGACTTGAGAATCCCCATACTCATCAATTTTTCTTGTTCTAAGACCAACATTTCTGAAAATGACTCAAATGAAGGCTTGATGAAGGCACTACCCATTGTCAACTTGTGAGTATTATAACTTGAAACAAAAGCTACATATTTAGGAGGAAGATGTTTCAACAAGTGACTAACCAACTTCGCATCCTTCATGGGATTACCACAATAATCAAGTTGTGCTCTATAGTCATTGACTTGTTTGAGATAATCTTGGATTGTGTCAAAGTTCCTAGACTCTAATTTGAGGAGATTAGTCTCAATTGTGAATCCCATTTCTTCATCCACTTTACCAAACAATTCTGCAAGTTTATCCCCAGCATCTCTAGCATTGTTTATGGTTTTTATGTGATACATGACAACTTCAAAAATATTCTCTCTCAAGACTCTTGTCACTAAGGATTGCACCCGAGTATGGCTAATTATGAAACCTAGCAATCCAATGAAACATGGGAATACTCTCAGGATGTGGGATGCTTTGAGATTAAGGGTCGGCTTCCCCCTTTGGATCACTGAACTATTCTAAAACTTGAGAGGAAAGGGATAGAAAATGCTTGAAAAGAAACAACTGATGCTTGAAATGAAAGGTGATCCACAGAAACTTTAAAAGAAACTACAATTGATGATAAGTTTACTTTATCAGCACTTCAAATCTAAACCACAACTCAATCCTACTTTCCTAACCCTCAATGAGATAAGGTACTTGAAAATCAGAAAGGAAGAACAACTTCACAATTCTGATATTTTCAATTGTACACAAACCACATTACTGAGCTAAGACAATTTCCTGAATGAACACATCAATTCAAAATGCAGATCAAGGACATGAAAATATCACAATAATCTTCGCATAAGATCTCGATAACAAAACCAGAAAATGTAGGAGAATAGAAGGATTAATTCTTATTGCTGAAAAGAAATTGGTACAATTGTGTCTCTCAGAGCTACAACACTCATATCAGAGAGAAAAAGTGAAGAGCTAACCTCAATCACCAAAAGTGAGAGGTATAAAAACAAAAACCTAAGAATCTACATTCAACTCCACTACCTCCTAAGAATAGAAAAGTCAAAAAAAGGACCCATGAGGCAGCATCATCGTCTGAATGTCAGATTCCTAGATTCCTAGGGGTGAGGAAAGTGGGGACCTAAAAAAAATGAATAGTCAAAAATGACCATTACACCCACTAAGTCATGCCATAAATTAATAATCTGACAATGTTTTATAGGGATACCACTTGTCGGATTATTTTACAATAAAAGGTGGGCCATGACTTAGCATTAAAAACTATCCACTAAGGCCTCTAATAGATACAGTTATATTTTTAAAGGAAAGCCTCAACCAAAAGGGAAGCACTTCTTTTAAAAATAATAGCATTAAAAATAACAAAAATTTTCAAACCCTAGGAAAACTAAAGGCTACATACAAAAGATGAAATATCAACTACCCAAAATGGGAGGATATTCATATAATCAATTAAACCATACATAACCTAAGTCTAGAGATATTGGCATAACACTCGACCCAAAAAGGGGAGAAGAAAGATAATGGTCATAATTTACAAATCCCCAATGTCACTGCCACCGAATCTTTCCCCCTCGACAACTGGCAGCTTGCCATCTCCACTGGCAGTTCACTGTAGCTTTGAAAATGGAAACAGCAACTCAAAAGTCAGCAACATGCATATCAAGGTAGGCTTTACTCTAGGCAATCTTTTTTCATTCATGTTTGAGTGCACTGTTGCTATGGTAGCCGATATCACATTGTCTCTTTACATTCTTGTACTACAACTTCTTGATATTGCTCTATGTATTGTGTTCCATGTTTGTATGTCTCTGTATTTTTATGATGCATCTCGGCCTCTGTAGGTTTTGAGCACGTGTATAAAATAGTGGCAAATTGTTTCTGCATTTCGAATGACATATCTCAGGCACCATGTCTATCTCATGTTCACTGTGTATGGCTATCTCTGTATTTGGTTGCAAAATCTTTGCATTTACTATTGATTAGTTTAGCATTGGATTTCATCTTCATAACCTGCAAGCTAGGGCATTGAACTTGCCATATTTAATTCCATGTAAGAACTCGGGCACATGCTATTCTATTAACCCTTGCTTGTACCCAGGGCATCATTTTTTATGTCATGAGCAATGCTAGGGCACAGGAACTAAGCGTATTCATTGTTCTAGCTTGAAGGTCAAAGCCCCGTGATGGAAACTAGGGCACCATGCTATGTTGGTTTGCTACTATATCTCATGGCACTACTATTGCAATTTGAAGGTGTATGAGCATTGCGATCTTTCCCTACTTGATATGTATTGGGCCGTAAACATGTATGGCATTTGCACTTTGTTCTATTTATAATGTACTGCAGCATTGAACTTTAAGGGCCCGTGAAATGGCTAAGGCACGACTGCATAATGTCTCCTTACCATGCCAGGCCGCGGACATGATATTTGATGTTCACTTTATGTTTTGTGTTCCATTAAGATGTTGCGGTGTTCTCTACAATGATAATGCCATGTTGTTTGGTTTCAACAGCCCGAGAGCTAGGGCATCCAATGAACTTAATACATCATGCTATTGGGACTGAATGTGTTCATTGAAAATTAGATTGTGCTCACTGTCATTGCACTATTATTTGTACCTGATGATATACTATCCATGCTATCATCTTGCATTTCACCTTTTTTAGCCATGAAGAATGTGCCAGGCATGAACACCCCTCTTTGATCAAAACTTATAAGTTTCATGGACCTAGCATCATGTTAATGCCCTATTGAGTCTAGCCCGCGAAGGTTCTTGATGGCTTGAGTGTTTGACTGAGCTCATTGTTGATATATTGTGCTAGCCCGTGAGCTAGATGTTGGTGGTACCATTGAGACCCAAGAGCTTCTTGGGGAGCCATTTTCTGTTACAGTGTGACCTTTTGGTGCCTCTATTGTTTGTCATTGACTGTCGTTGTGGCCTTACCATTGTTATTGATGTCTCACCCTTTAGCAGTGTGATCACTGTGAGATCTACCTAAGGGTGGGGAATGTGTTGTCATGACTACCAGTGGCTTAATCCATGCTTCATTGATCTTTATTGGTACATTTGAATATATGCATGTGCTTTTGTATCATGCCATCCCATGGGCTCCTTCTGAGGTGTCTTGGTGCTTATTCTGCATAATGATGGATTGCCTATGTATTCATATTTCATGGTGTGTATGATTGCACCCTTTTCCTTTGAGGGCATGATTCCCTGATTGTGTTACTTTGATTGGCTATGCCCCGTGAAGCATGAACTATATTACTGTTAAGTTTTTTGGTGACAGCCAAAGTTGGGAAAGCTCACTGTTGTGTTTCTTTTATGCAGCATCCTTTTGGTGTTTGCAAGAACCCGTGACTCTCATGCATTATACTTTGACACTTGATGCCAATGTTTGAATTATACTCATTACTATATGCTTCACTATTACTGCATTTGGCTTTATTCTTAATGCTAACAGAGGGACCATTCATACTGATTGTTAATGCATAAAATGGTGCTCCCAGGATGATCAACATGTTGGTCTTTGTTTACTATTATCATAAATGACATTGTGTCACTATGCTTAATTGTAATGATTCATTCTTTCATTTGAACTGGTATCTCTTTGATTTATTGTATATTTTTGGATGCTTATGACAACAGTGCCATTATTGAGTTGTTATTGCTTCATGCCCATCACATATATGATATGTCCTACTGGAATATTAGTGGAGATCCAAGATATATCTATGTTTCAGTGTGCCTTATCTCATACATAGATCTGTGTGCCCTGATTCTAGTTCTATTCTTTTTTATGCCATGGTGTCCCCTTGCTGGTTTATCATAATGTCATGCTCATGTTATAACACATAGTTTCTATTGCATCCTTACACCAGTATTTTCTTATCATGCCATGTTGTTTGATTGATCCTTATTGATGTTGAATCACTTGGATGCTTCTCATCTACTTTTGCACAATGTGTGCTCTTGGCCCTTGATGCAATCACCGACAGAAAACTTTAAGGTTTTTCTGTTGTGATCCGCATCAAGGGCCTAGATCATTCGTTGAATTCATTGTTGGATGAGCCTCCCTGTATCTGCACATGAAACAAACACACCAATGAAAAACATGATGTCTCTTTTGGTTCTTTGGATGATTCTCATGCACATGCCCTGAGCACAACCTTTGTTAGAGGTAAATGGCTGAGCGTATGTATGCATTCTATGATATTGTGATCCCAACCATTGCATAGATCCATTGGATCTAACCCATCTCCTCTCTTCACTTCTTGCAGGTTCTGGATCTCAGGAGCTCACTAGACAGGGCCAGATCCGGGCATCAAAACCAGGCAATGTCTTGTACCCCAGTATCTTAACTATTTCTTTATGTATATCTACACTCATCCATCAATTCTGATAATGGCTATGCTCACGGCCTGTGTGAACTTAGATAGATGCTTTCTTTTTGTTCTTTCCCTTATGTACAATATACATACAATGCATGTGTAGATGTAGATGCAGTTCATTTCCTTTTTATCTTCATGTACTTTGCAATGAAATGAACGCAAATATAACCAAGATCACCTAATAACACAAACTAGGTTATCGTAGCTCATCTAGTAATTAGGTCTCCAAACTTAAGAATGAGCAAAAATATGACAACATTCTGGTGACCTCTATGGAGTGCTTGCCTGCTAAGCATCCTAAACAGCTACCTGAATAGATCCATTGGGCATAGTCATTAAATCACAACTGAACCTAGCTTCTTCAGATAACCAATCCTTCTCAACAAAAGTACTAACTGGTAGAGATAACCTCTCTGGCTTATTGCTAAACACACAAACTGAAGGCAACTGAACTTAAAACAACTTGTGCCAGGCACTTAGGAAACACAGAAAGTCAAAACTCTTAACCTACTAATATACAGGGTAGAAAAGAACCTCAGAAACAAGCCTTGAGGTGGATTTCATTCACTGGAATGGGCAGCTCCTCTCCATCCATGCTAGCCAGCTGAAAAGCATTATGGGCTTTGCATCCAATCACCATAAAAGGTCCACTCCATATGGCATCAAACTTAGTATGCCTCCCTAGTTTATACTTTTCTTCATCCCACTTGAGGACCAAATCCCCTTCTTTAAAGACTTTGGGTGTGGCCCTCATGTCAAAACTCTTCTTCATCTAAGCATGGTGAGCCTCCAGGTTCTCCAATGCCAGCTTCCTTATTTCTTCAAGTTCAATAAGTTCAACCAGCCTGACTTGCATAGTGTCTTCCTCCATAAGATCAATCTCTTTAATTAGACTCAGGGTAGGCAACTCAGTAGACAAGGGAATCCTAGCTTCTCTTCCATATACCAATGTGTAGGGTGAGTTTCCTGTAGACTTCTTAGGTGTTATTTTGCCTACCCACAAAGCCAGCTTCAACTTGTTGTGCCAGTCTCTATGATTTCCTTCTATAGTCCTTTTGATTATCCTCGGCAAGTTTTTATTCATTGATTCTGCTTGACCACTACCCTAAGGGTAATAGTTAGAAGAGGTACTCAGGAAGATATTATGCTTGAGTGCCCATTCTGAAATCTTAGTTCCCAGGAATGCCATGGCATTGTCTAAGATGATTGAATCTGGAGCACCAAATCTGGACACAAAGTCTTGATAGAAGTTTAGGACAGAGGTCTCATTGGCTTCCTTTAGTGCTACAACTTCTGTCCACTTGGTAAAATAGTCTATGGCAGCAAGTATCCACTTGTGTCCAGCACTGGATGGTGGGTTGATGGGTCCAATAAAATCTAATCCCCACTTTGAGAAAGGTTGCTCTACCTTGATAGGATGGAGAGGGAGGGCTGCCAGCTTTTGCTTCCCAGCAAACAAGGTACAGTTCTTGCATCTTCTTACCCAATCAAAAGCATTCTTATACAAGCTAGGCTAGTAGTACCCAGCTCTCATCACTTTAAGAGTAGTGGTTCTAGTAGCAAAGTGTCCACCAGAGTCTCCATCATAAAATCTTTAAAAAAGTCAAGGTTTACCAAAGTAGGAGCGGATGCAATTTCTTCCTTGACTTCTTCAAAACACCTTTTCCCCTCACTGGTCCAATGGAAAGTTGAGTTTTTCTTCAACATTTGGCTCATAGGCTTCAAGAGTGCTGCAATGTTTGGAATGAACATCCTCAAGAAGTTGATTCTTCCAAGAAAACTCTGTAATCCCTTCTTGTGAGCTAGCAGGGGAAGAGCCAGAATGGCCTTCACCCTCTCAGGATCAATGGTTGTTCCTTGCTTAGAAACAATGTGCCCTAGTAGTTTGCCTTCATGTTGATGCAGGAGCATCCTGGGTGTAAGAGCAATCTTGCATCACCCAAAAATATTTATGTTTTTGTATTCAATAAGGGCTATCTTGTGCAAAGCTACTATTTATGGAAACTTGCTACTTTTAGTAAGTTGGTCATACGATCTCAGAATGTTTTGACTTTACATGTGGAGGTTCATCTCAGTCATATCAGCCTACTAGTAAAGTTTCATGGCTGGATCAGGTCTAGTTTTGAAGATATTGAAGATTTTCAGTATTGGCAGTAGGGTATAGAAACTTTGAACTCAGTTTTGAAGACTTTAGAGGGCCCAAATGAGGTCAAGAATTTGGGTGACAGGGGTTTGCACAAGTCAAGCTTGTAGAGCGCTTCATGGCCTTTTAAAAATGGGGTTATAATAGTCAATTGGGTCAACTAGTGATGACTTATGGTCTTCGGAAGTCAGGTCACCTGAAATGGTAGAAAATAATTTTCCTTCAAAAATTTTGTTCGAGTTTCAAAAGTTATTTTGAGCTGACTTTGATGTAATAAATTGAAAAATAAAATAATTCTAAGTTTGGTCATCCCTAAGGGCTAAATTTCTGAAACCTTCTCAGGCAGTGGAAAATGTCTATATAAATAAGGCCCGTAGTGTTGTCTAGGGCAGTTCTGGGTATAGATCTGGGTATTGATTCA
Organism: Chamaecyparis obtusa; assembly: GCA_027943335.1. Classification (NCBI taxonomy): domain Eukaryota; kingdom Viridiplantae; phylum Streptophyta; class Pinopsida; order Cupressales; family Cupressaceae; genus Chamaecyparis; species Chamaecyparis obtusa. The sequence continues at coordinate 298,602 of BSBK01003652.1, forward strand.
AGGCTTTGTCCTATAGAATATTGTAAGGGAATGCCCATGTGGCTTTGCATATTGTAATTCTGAAAGTTTGTAATTCCACATTTGTGGAGATAATAAGAAGCCAATTTTATGTTCTTGCATATTGTTGTTGTTTCTCTGTCTATGTTATGTGTTTGTGGTATTAAGGGGAGCACCCTTCATCAAGTGGTATCAGAGCTAGAGTTCCTAAGTGTGTAAATAGATCACCGACTGTGAGGCAGCTTGCACCAAGACCGTGGTTAGGGTTTTAGCGTGCATCGTGAAAATGCCTCCATGAAGGGAATGTGGTGGAAGAGCTAGTGTTGTAACACCTGAGGTTAGAGCACTCTAGAGACAAGTGCGAGCATTGCAAGAGGAGATTCATAGCGGAATGAATCTTAATGTCAGAGATGAAAGAGAGGATGAAGCCAAAGAAGAAGATCGAGAAGGAGAAGTCAAAGTTGTGAACCAGGAGGAAGAAAGACTTTTTCAGGCCATTTTCAAGATCGAAAAAAGACCTAAGATTGAGGTTCCTGCATTTTTAGGAAATCTTAACCTAGAGGAGTTGATTGACTAGATCAATGAATGTGAAGAATATTTTGAGTATGAAGATATTAAGGATCCTGATAGGGTAATATTCATGAAGGCCAGACTGAAAGGTCATGCAAAGATCTGGTGGCAAGAGATTCAATTGGAGTGAAATAGAAGAGGGAAAGATAAAATCATAAGATGGGATCAAAAGGTGGATAAATTGAAGTGGCAGTTCATTCTTGTTGATTATGAGCTTGACCTACTGAAGAAGATGCAAAGTTTGAAGCAAGCAGGAAGATTTGTTCAGGAGTATACATAGGAGTTCTATCGAATCCTCATCAGAACAGGCCATGAAGAAGTTAACAAGGAGAAAGTTTCCCATTACCTTAATGGGTTAAGGCTGAGCATTCAGGAGGAGATGAATCTGGTTAGAATGAACAATATTGAAGAGGCATACCAGTTTTCCCTAAAAGTAGAGGAAAAGCTGAACAAGAAGTTCAAGAGCAGACAAAATGGAAGGGGTCGCAGTGGATGATCTAGTGGACGGTCATATGGAGGCCGAAATGAAGATCTAAAAAAGAAAGATGAGGCCAGTAGTAGTCAAAATCAGAGAGGAAACAATTCCAATCATTTCCAAGATCAGAGAGGAAGAGGAAGAGGAAGAGGAAGAGGACAAGGTTCAGGAAGAGGAGGCTTTTGTGGAATATGCTTTCACTATGGAGAAGAAGGTCATAGGGCATTTGAATGTCCTCAACACCAAGGAAGGATGGATAGGAGGAATGAAGGCCAGGCTAGAGTGGCACATGTAGATGAAGATGTGAGATCTTCAAATTTTGAAGATGTTGAAAGAGGAGAAACGTTGATTAATAGAAGAGTCCTACTGAGTGGTGAGAATGAACCTGAACAAAGGAGGAGCCTGTTTCACACTAGATGCAAGTGTGAGGGTAAATGTTGTGATGTGATTATCGATAGTGGAAGCACTAATAATTTGGTGATAGAAGAAATGGTGACAAAGTTGAAACTCAAGAGACAGAAACACCCACATCCATATCGGATTGCCTGGGTGCAGGATGACCACAAGGTCATGGTCAGTGAACAGTGCCTAGTAAAGTTCAAGATTGGCAAGTACCATGATGAGGTACTATGTGATATCATACCTATGGATGCATGTCACATGTTGTTGGGTAGGCCATGGCAGTTTGACAGATGTGTTGTACATGATGGTCGTGTGAATACCTATTCTCTGACAAAGGATGGAGTGCGACATAAGCTAAAGCCATTCAAGGAGACCGAAGAAAAGGCATGTGGTAATGCAAGAATAACTTTTGTTGATGGAAGGAAATTCCTAGATGGTATGAGGCATGAGCATGTGTGTTTTGCTTTAATTCCAAAAGCTGGTAAAGAGGAAGTAGAGGATGTACCTATAGAGGCTGCAAATTTGTTGAATGAGTTCCAGGATATTGTATCTGATAATGTACCTAATGGATTACCACCGGTAAGGAAGATCATTCATCAGATGGATTTGATTTTAGGAGCCAGTTTGCCAAACAAGGTAGCACATATAATGACACCAGCAGAAAGTGAAGAGTTGAACAGACAAGTACATGAGTTATTGTAGAAGGGGTTGATTCAGGAGACCCTGAGTCCATGTGTTGTACTAGCAGTATTAGCACCAAAAAAGAATGGAGAATGGAGGATGTGTACAAATTCCAGAGAAATAAATATGATCACAATCAAGTATAGGTTTCCATTGTCACAAATGGATGATATATGGATTGTTTGAGTGGAGTTGTGTATTTCTCAAAGATAGATCTGAAGAGTGGATATCACCAGATTCAGATCAAAGAAGGAGATGAATAGAAGACTACCTTCAAGACAAAGGAAGGACTATATGAGTGGTTAGTCATGCCTTTTGGACTAACCAATGCACCGAGCACTTTCATGCAGCTCATGAACGAGGTTCTGAAAGAATTTCTGGGTAAGTTTGTCATTGTGTACCTAGATGATATTTTGATCTTTAGTAAGACATTGGAAGAGCATATGATGCATATTCGTATGGTGTTTGAGAAGTTAAGAGATGAGCAATTGTTGATTAATTTGAAGAAGTGCAGTTTTGTGAAGAAAGAGTTAGTGTATTTGGGATTTGTAGTTTCAACAGAAGGTCTAAAAATAGACCCAGAGAAGGTACAGGATATCCTTGAATGGCCTACTCCAAGGAGTGCTACTGAGGTAAGTTCTTTTCATGGTTTGGCTAGCTTTTACAGAAAATTTATCAAAAATTTTAGCAGTATTTGTGGACCCTTGACTGAAGCAATGAGAGGGGATAGAAAAGAGTTCAAGTGGACTAATGGGGCAGATAAGAGTTTTAAATTGTTGAAACAAAAGGTTATAGAACAACCTGTTTTAGCACTTCCTAATTTTAATAAGGTGTTTCAAGTAGATTGTGATGCTAGTGGTACTGCATTAGGAGCTGTTATGAGCCAAGAAGGTAAACCTATTGCTTATTTCAGTGAGAAGTTAAATGATGCCAAGAGAAAATATTATGTTTATGATCAGGAATTTTATGCTATAGTTTAGGCATTGAAGAAGTGGAGACACTATCTGCTTCCTAAGGAGTTTGTTTTGTATACTGATCATCAAGCTTTGCAATATTTGAATAGTCAAGGAAAGTTGAATCAAAGGCATTTGAGATGGGTCGAGTTTTTGCAAAGTTATACATTTATTTTGAAACACAGAAGTGGAAAGTCTAATAGGGTTGCAGATGCACTTAGCAGAAGACAACTATTGCTGACAGAGATGCAGATTGAGGTGGTTGGGTTCAGGGAACTCAAGAATTTGTATCCAGAGGATCTTGATTTTGCTGAAGCTTGGAAAGCTTGTAAAGAGCCTGTTACTCTAGATAGGACGAAGTGGCTGGATTTCATCATTCAGGATGATATGCTATTTAGAGGGAGTCAGTTGTGCATTCCATGAAGTTCTATGAGGGAGAATATCATCAAAGAGAAGCATAGCGGAGGATTGGCTGGACATTTTGGTTGTGATAAAACCCTTGCTTTGGTCAGTGAGAATTATTATTGGCCAAAGTTGTAGCAAGATGTCAAGAATTTTGTACAGAATTACAGAGTTTGTCAGATGGTGAAAGGAGTGAAGCAGAATATAGGGCTGTATCAGCCATTACCTGTACCATAGAAGCCTTGGGAGGATATCAGTGTGGACTTTGTTCTTGGTTTATCAAGGACACATTGGGGACATGATTTAATTTTTGTAGTAGTTGACAGATTTTCAAAGATGGCACATTTTATTCCCTGCAAGAAGACAAATGATGTTGTTCATGTAGCGGAATTATTTTTTAGAGAAGTGGTGAGACTACATGGTTTTCCAAAGAGTATAGTTTCAAATAAGGACACTAAGTTTGTTGGATATTTCTGGCGTACATTGTGGAAGAAGTTGAAGATAGATTTGAAGTTCAGTTCATCACATCATCCACAGACTAATGGATAGACAGAGGTGGTGAATAGGAGTTTGGGAAATTTTCTGAGATGTTTGGTTGGAGATAAGCCAATAGGATGGTATTAGATTTTACCACAAATAGAATTTGCATATAATAATTCTATCAACAGGAGCACTGGTAAATCACCATTCCAGGTTGTATATGGGAGTAGTCCCAGAAATGCATCTGAGTTGAGAAAGCTAGATAAAGGATAAATAAGTAGTGTTGAAGCTGAAGATTTTGCAGAATATTTGAAGAACATCCATGAGGAGGCGAGGAAGCATATTACCAAGATGAATGCATAGTATAAGGCTAAGGCAGATGTGAAAAGGAGGCATAAGGAATTTCAGGTTGGAGATGAAGTCATGGTTCATTTGTGGAAGGAGCGATTTCTAGTTGGTACATATAACAAATTGAAAATGAAGAAGTTTGGGCCATGTAAGATACTGAAGAAGCATGATTCAGGAAATGCATATGAGGTCGAGTTGCCTACTGAGCTAAATATTTCACCAGTGTTTAACATTTCAAATCTGATAGAGTATCATGAGGGAGGTGTTGAAGATGAGATCACAGTAATACAATGGAGTATTCCAGCAACTTGTTCAGATACCAAAGAGATTGAGGATATACTAGATAGTCATGTTGGTAGAAGCACAAGGAACACGACATATGAAGAATATCTGGTCAAGTGGAAAGGATGACCTATTGAAGATTCATCATGGCTGAAAAAGGAGGAGGTTAACCTCCTTGGTTTTCCTCTACACACCTGAGATGTGATGAGGTCACTTCTCAAATTACCCTGGGTGTCTGATGCAGGAGCATCCTGGGTGTAAGAGCAATCTTGCATCACCCAAAAATATTTATGTTTTTGTATTCAATAAGGGCTATCTTGTGCAGAGCTACTATTTATGAAAACTTGCTACTTTTAGTAAGTTGGTCAGATGATCTCAAAATGTTTTGACTTTACATGTGGAGGTTCATCTCAGTCATATCAGTCTACTGGTAAAGTTTCATGGCTAGATCAGGTCTAGTTTTGAAGATATTGAAGATTTTCGGTATTGGCAGCAAGGTATAGAAACTTTGAACTCAGTTTTGAAAACTTTAGAGGGCCCAGATGAGGTCGAGAATTTGGGTGATAGGTGCTTGCGTGATTCAAGCCTGTAGAGAACTTTGTGGCCTTTTCGAAATGGGGTTATAATAGTCAATCGGGTCAACTAGTGATGACTTATGGTCTCCGAAAGTCAGGTCACCTGAAATGGCAGAAAATAATTATCCTTAAAAAATTTTGTTTAGGTTTCAAAAGTTATTTTGAGCTGACTTTGATGTAATAAATTGAAAAATAAAATAATTCTAAGTTTGGTCGGCCTTGAGGGCTAAATTTCTGGAACCTTCTCGGGTGGTGGAAAATGCCTATATAAAGAAGGCCCGTAGTGTTGTCTAGGGCAGTTCTGGGTATTGATTTGAGGCTTTGTCCTATAGAATATTGTAAGGGAATGCCCATGTGGCTTTGCATATTGTAATTTTGAAAGTTTGTAATTCCACATTTGTGGAGATAATAAGAAGCCAATTTTTTGTTCTTGCATATTGTTGTTGTTTCTCTATCTATGTTATGTGTTTGTGTTATTAAGGGGAGAACCCTTCATCACATGTATAGAAAAGATGCATTTCTTGGGATTTAGTGAGACTCCAAAATCTGTGCACCTCTCAAAGATTTGCTTCAGGTGAATTAGGTGATCCTTTGTGTCTTTTGAGAAGACAGTTATATCATCCAGATATACCAAAACAAACTTGTTCATCAGGCCAGCAAATGCCATCTCCATGGCTTTCTGGAACATAGCGCCAGCATTAGATAGCCCAAAAGGCATCTTTCTATATGCCATGGTGCCCCATTTAGTGGTGAATGTTGTTTTATACTGATCTTCCTCCTTAACCAGGACCTGGTTATAACCAGAAAAGCCATCTAATAGAGAAAATCTGTCAGACCCTGAGACATACTATAAAATCTATTCCATAGATGGCAGTGGGTGATGATCCTTGAGTGAGGCTCTGTTAAGGTCTCTAAAATCTGCACATAACTGGATTTCACCATTCTTCTTCCTAAATGGTACTAGATTAGAGACCCAAGAGGTGTGCTTAATGGGAAAGATAATATTGGCCTCAATCATCTTCCTCAACTATGTTTTCATCAAGACTTCTAACTTAGGATTGATAGGTCTCTATTTCTATCTCACTAGTTTGGCATGGGGTTCTAGCTCAATGGTGTGTTGGGCTAAGTGAGGGTCAAATCCTTTCAAATCATAGTATTCCCATGCAAAGACATCACTATATTCTTGACATAATGAAATAAAGGCTTGCTATTCTGGTTGTGTGCATAACTTTCCAAGCTTAAGGAATTTTTCCTTAAGAACCTCCACAGGCTGGTAGTGTTCTTCTTTGACAGTCATAATGGCCTTGTCTCCCCTGAGTTGATCATCAGCATTAAATACAGACTCAAGTGTGACCAATCCTTTAGGCAATCTATTACTTTTCAACTATAACATCTGGTCACCATATTGATGAGCATGTTTACTCTATTTAACTCTCGAGAACTCAGCTTCTTCTATCAGAAAATTGAAAATCTATTCATCATTCTCAAAAACTTGCCAACTTACTTGATTGTCTGGTATGGATTGTCTTACCAAAATCTTTACATGCTGAGAATTAGGATTTGGGACCCCCTTTAGAATATCATATTCTGCTCCCATGGCAGCCAGCTTGTCTGCCTATTTGTTTTGATTTCTTAGAACAGCAACCAGATTGAAGGCACAAAAACCTTCTACTAGGTCCCAAACCCTATGCTTGTACATCTTAAGTGTATCATTCTTTGTGAAATTAGTGCCTTGGATTTGATTGACCACTAACTCACTATCACCTATCACTTTTAAGCACTTGATTCCTCTCTATCTAGCCCATTTTAAACCATGAATCAATGCTTCATACTCTATTGTATTATTAGTACAGCTGAAAGAAAAATGAACTACATAGTAATACCTTTGTCCTTCTGGAGAAATAAGGATAGCGCCTCCTCTTGAACCAACCTTACTTCTGGCACCATCAAAGAATAGCTACCACAAGTCCTCATTATGACTAGCAGAGGGTTTGTCTTCTTTCTTAATCAACTCTAGTATCACAACATCTCCCTCATGAATGATAAACATTCCAATACCAAAAATATCCATATTTTTGAAAGGATCATCTTCCTATAAATCTCTCTCAACCCACTCATCCAAAGCAATATCAGGGATCTTTCCAACACTGGTCTCAGATTTGGAATCACTTGGATCTTGTTCATGATACATTAGATTAGCATTTATAGGGCTTGGGGTATATGGCTCAGCATGACTTTTTGCAAAAGCTTCAGACTTGATTCTAACTCTAGTCCCGTATCTAGTTCTGAAATATGGATGAGACCAATCAGCTAAGAGATATCCTCCTATCCTAGCAATGAACTCTCTGCTTAGACAAATAGCAAAATGAGGAGGTAAATCTATGACATAGACATCTTGGGGAATGGAGAAATTAGGACATTCATGTAAAGTGAGGCTCAAGTCCTTTATGACTCCCAAGGTACTAACTAATGACCCATCTAACTAAACAACAGGCCTGTCTATTGGCTCATAAGATAATCCTAGTAGGTCTGCTAACTACTTAGAAATTACATAACTACTAGCTCCTGAATCTATCATACAATTATGAACTAGGAAATTTCCAACAATAAGAGTTACATAGAAAGGAGGAGGTTTAACCTATGGGGCAACAATGGGCTATGATCTAACCTCTTCTTTTTGCTGCTCCTCATGAGGTGTTTCAGCTACCAAGACCCTAGGCTGCTCCAAAATAGCCTCTTGATTTGGTGAGATTTTAGCCAATTCATTTAATATCAGCTCCTTTTGTCCAGGAATCACTAGGATGTCCATCAAAGGTACATTGATAGAGGTCTTCTTCATCGGCTCCACAATATTAAAGGCTCCCAAACTTACTTTAGACTGCCCTTTTAGTGCAGCAACCTCTGCTTGTGTAGACACCAATTGTGTAGCTGCCTTGACTGATTCTTTAGCCTCCTTTGGCTGGTTTAGAACTAGAGTTTGAACTGCTTTAGGTTGTGGATTCACAATAGGAGCTTGTTGATTGGTAGAGGCCACTTGTTCAACCTCCATAGCTTTCTTTTTAGACCTTGTGTTGGCTACAACTAGGATATAGCTTGGATTATCGCTTGCTGAAAAATTCACTCCACAAAAATCTTCCTTCTAAAAATTCACCAGTGCCACCTCAGGTGTCTGAACTTCATTTGTAGTAACCACTGGATCTTGCTAAATTTCTAGTTGTTGGACCATCTCCTGCGGCATCATTACATTGTTCTGTACCATGAGGGCCTGAGAATAGCCATTAGGACACATCCCCTTGATGTGTTGTTGATTGCAAGGGCAACCCCATTTGTAATCTTGTGCCATGTTATTTTGGGCTACAAGAACTAGCTCCCTAGAAGCACTAGAAATGTTTGGATTATAAGGCTGGCTGGCTTTTTTATTATAACTTCTTGCTTGACTTTGTTGGCCCTGTTGGTATTGGGGTCTATTCTACTGGTAATGATTTTGATAGGGCTACTGATAAGGTTGTTGATAGGGTTCCTGGTAAGGCTGGGACTGTTGCTTCTTTAGACTAACCAGCTCATTAGTAACTATTTGTAAGGCCTTTTTAATCTCAGTCAGCTCTTGGGATTGATTCTCAACTGGGTTAGTAACTTGTTGAGGAGGAGCTGGGAGAGGTGGAATAGATGCCAAGGCTAGAATTACTTCAGGAACAGGATGAAGCTTTGGGAAAATAGGCATTGGAGGCCTTGGGGCTATCTTTCCAGCTTAGATTAGGCTATTTTTAGCTCTTATGGCAAGGTCATATGCTGCTGGTAGATTATTCCCTCCCATGGATTGGATCATAATAGAGATATCATTGTTAAGGGCTCTTAGATAATATAGAAAATCATGTTGGCTTGATGGTCTAATGGTAGCCGGTATTCTATTCCAAGTTCTTTGAAATCTAAATTTGAAATCCATCATGTATTCTTGAGGTCCTCTTTTGATAGTAGTCAAATGCTCAACTAATGAGAGGTGGTCTGATTTATCCTCAAACTGATTGGTTAAGGCCTGACCCAATCCATCCCAATTAGTTATAGAACCAACTGCTAAGCATCTGAACCATTGCAATGCTTTGCCCTTGAGGGAAGCTACTAACAACCTCACAGCTACATTATCCTGGGTTATATTATGCAGGGCACAAAGGGATGCTACATCTCTTATATGCTTAATGGTTGAGGTCTGATCCTCTCCTATAAACATAGGCAAGCTCTTGAGGGCTGATATAGGTATGTCATCATGCTACTACAAATTTAAAGGACTACCTTGATTGAAAGCTACAAAAGGATGCAACCTGGGTTGAGCCATTGGAGGATTTAGGGGAACTTGAATTGTAGGGGCTGCTTGTATGGGTAGTAATACATGTATTGACTGGATTGGTGAAGCACTTGTAGGAATGTGAGTAGGCTTAGGAGCAAGATTGGGAGTAAGATTTGCAGATTTTGATGCACTAGCTTGGGTTGCTTTAGACTTCTTCTTGACAGATGGTAGCTCTGCATACACGAAAGGATTCTTACTCTGCCTGGTTGGGATCCCACTCATAAGCTCATATACTAATCTACATAAAACACCATTATAGTCACTAGGTATAATCTCAAAACACCATCACTACTCATACCACACAATAACTTGCCTAAACTTTCTAGGAAACAGACTCACTAAGTCTTTGTCCCACCAGGCGTGCCAAAAACTATTGTCACTATGGATTGCACCTGATTATGGATAAGTATGAAACCTAGAAATCCCGTGAAACATGGGAATACTCTCAAGATGTGGGATGCTTCGTTAAGAATAGACCTCTGGATTAAGGGCTGGCTTCCCCATTTGGATCACTGAACTATTTTAAAACTTGAGAGGAAAGGGATAGAAAATGCTTGAAAAGAAACAACTGATACTTGAAATGAAAGGTGATCCACAGAAACTTTAAAAGAAACTACAATTGATGATAAGTTTACTTTATCAGCACTTCAAATCTAAACCATAACTCAATCCTACGTTCCTAACCCTCAATGAGATAAGGTACTTGAAATTCAGAAAGGAAGAACAACTTCACAATTCTGATATTTTTGATTGTACACAAACCACATTACTGAGCTAAGACAATTTCCTGAATGAACACATGAATTCAAAATGTAGATCAAGGACATGAAAATATCACAATAATCTTCACATAAGATCTCGATAACAAAACCAGAAAATGTAGGAGAACAGAAGGATTAATTCTTATTGCCGAAAAGAAACTGGTACAATTGTGTCTCTCAGAGCTACAACACTCATATCAGAGAGAAAAAGTGAAGAGCTAACCTCAATCACCAAAAGTGAGAGGTATAAAAACAAAAACCTAAGAATCTGCATTCAACTCCACTACCTCCTAAGAATAGAAAAGTCAAAAAAAGGACTCATGTGGCAGCATCATGGTCTGAATGTCAGATTCCAAGATTCCTAGGGGCAAGGAAAGTAGGGGCCTAAAAAAAATGAACAGTCAAAAATGACCATTACACCCACTAAGTCATGCCATTAATTAATAATCTGACAATGGTTTATAGGGATACCACTTGTCAGATTATTTTACAATAAAAGGTGGGCCATGACTTAGCATTAAAAACTATCCACTAAGGCCTCTAATAGATACAGTTATATTTTTAAAGGAAAGCCTCAACCAAAAGGGAAGCACTTCTTTTAAAAATAATAGCATTAAAAATAGCAAAAATCTTCAAACCCTAGGAAAACTAAAGGCTTCATACAAAATATGAAATATCAACTACCCAAAATGGGAGGATATTCATATAATCAATTAAACCATACATAACCTAAGTCTAGATATATTGGCATAACACTCGACCCAAAAAGGGGAGAAGAAAGATAATGGTCATAATTTACAAATCCCCAATGTCACCGCCACTAGACCTTTCCCCCTCAACAACTAGAAGCTTGCCATCTCCACTGGCAGTTCACTGTAGCTTTCAAAATGGAAACAGCGACTCAAAACTTGGCAACATGCATATCAAGGTAGGCTTTACTCTAGGCAATCTTTTTTCATTCATGTTTGAGTGCACTGTTGCTATGGTAGCCGATATCACATTGTCTCTTTACATTCTATGGCTAAAAAAGGTGAAATGCAAGATGATAGCATGGATAGTATATCATCAGGTACAAATAATAGTGCAATGACAGTGAGCACAATCTAATTTTCAATGAACACATTCAGTCCCAATAGCATGATGTATTAAGTTCATTGGATGCCCTAGCTCTCGGGCTGTTGAAACCAAACAACATGGCATTATCATTGTAGAGAACACCGCAACATCTTAATGGAACACAAAACATAAAGTGAACATCAAATATCATGTCCGCGGCCTGGCATGGTAAGGAGACATTATGCAGTCGTGCCTTAGCCATTTCACGGGCCCTTAAAGTTCAATGCTGCAGTACATTATAAATAGAACAAAGTGCAAATGCCATACATGTTTACGGCCCAATACATATCAAGTAGGGAAAGATCGCAATGCTCATACACCTTCAAATTGCAATAGTAGTGCCATGAGATATAGTAGCAAACCAACATAGCATGGTGCCCTAGTTTCCATCACGGGGCTTTGACCTTCAAGCTAGAACAATGAATACGCTTAGTTCCTGTGCCCTAGCATTGCTCATGACATAAAAAATGATGCCCTGGGTACAAGCAAGGGTTAATAGAATAGCATGTGCCCGAGTTCTTACATGGAATTAAATATGGCAAGTTCAATGCCCTAGCTTGCAGGTTATGAAGATGAAATCCAATGCTAAACTAATCAACAGTAAATGCAAAGATTTTGCAACCAAATACAGAGATAGCCATACACAGTGAACATGAGATAGACATGGTGCCTGAGATATGTCATTCGAAATGCAGAAACAATTTGCCACTATTTTATACACGCGCTCAAAACCTACAGAGGCCGAGATGCATCATAAAAATACAGAGACATACAAACATGGAACACAATACATAGAGCAATATCAAGAAGTTGTAGTTTAGTTTCAATGATAATGCCATGTTGTTTGGTTTCAACAGCCCGAGAGCTAGGGCATCCAATGAACTTAATACATCATGCTATTGGGACTGAATGTGTTCATTGAAAATTAGATTGTGCTCACTGTCATTGCACTATTATTTGTACCTGATGATATACTATCCATGCTATCATCTTGCATTTCACCTTTTTTAGGGCATCACTAAGATGTTGTGGTGTTCTCTACAATGATAATGCCCTATTGTTTGGTTTCAATAGTCCGAGAGCTAGGGCATCCAATGAACTTAATACATCATGCTATTGGGACTAAATGTGTTCATTGAAAATTAGATTGTGCTCACTATCATTGCACTGTTATTTGTACCTGATGGTATACTATCCATGCTATCATCTTGCACTTCACCTTTGTCAGCTGTGAAGAATGTGATAGGCATCAACAGCCCTCTTTGATCAAAACTTATAAGGTTTATGGACCTGGCATGATGTTAATGCCCTATTGAGTCTAGCCCGCGAAGGTTATTGATGGCGTGAGTGTTTGACTAAGCTCATTGTTGATATATTGTGCTAGCTTGTGAGCTAGATGTTGGTGGTACCATTGAGACTTGAGAGCTTCTTGGGGAGCCATCTATTGTTACAGTGTGACCTTTTGGTGCCTCTATTGTTTGTCATTGACTGTCGTTGTGGCCTTACCATTGTTATTGATGTCTTACCCTTTAGCGGTGTGATCACTATGAGATCTACCCGCAGGTGGGGAATGTGTTGTCATGACTACCAGTGGCTTAATCCATGCTTCATTGATCTTTATTGGTACATTTGACTATATGCATGTGCTTTTGTATCATGCCAACCCGTGGGCTCCTTCTAAGGTGTCTCGGTGCTTATTTTGCATAATGATGGAGTGCCTATGTATTCATATTTCATGGTGTGTATGATTGCACCCTTTTTCCTTTGAGGGCATGATTCCCTGATTGTGTTACTTTGATTGGCTATGCCCCATGAAGCATGAACTATATTACTGTTAAGTTTTTTTGTGACAGCCAAAGTTGGGAAAGCTCACTGTTGTGTTTCTTTTATGCAACATCCTTTTGGTGTTTGCAAGAACCCGTGACTCTCATGCATTATACTTTGACACTTGATGCCGATGTTTGAATTATACTCATTACTATATGCTTCACTATTACTGCATTTGGCTTTATTCTTAATGCTAATAGAGGGACCATTCATACTGATTGTTAATGCATAAAATGGTGCTCCCAGGATGATCATCATGTTGGTCTTTCTTTAGTGTTATCATAAATGACATTGTGTTACTATGCTTAATTGTAATGATTCATTCTTTCATTTGAACTGGTATCTCTTTGATTTGTTGTATATTTGTGGATGCTTATGACAGCAGTGCCATTATTGAGATGTTATTACTTCATGCCCATCACATATATGATATGACCTACTGGAATATTAATGCAGATCCAAGATATATCTCTATTTTAGTGTGTCTTATCTCATACATAGATCTGTGTGCCCTGATTCTAGTTCTATTCTTTTTTATGCCATGGTGTCCCCTTGCTGGTTTATCATAATGTCATGCTCATGTTATAACACATAGGTTCTATTGCATCGTTACACCAGTATTTTCTTATCATGCCATGTTGTTTGATTTATCCTTATTGATGTTGAATCACTTGGATGCTCCTCATCTGCTTTCACAAAATGTGTGCTCTTGGCCCTTGATGCGTTCACCGACAAAAAACTTTGAGGTTTTTCTATCATGATCCACATCAAGGGCCTAGATCATTCGTTGAATTCATTGTTGGATCAGCCTCCCTATATCTACACATGAAACAAACACACCAGTGAAAAACATGATGTCTCTTTTGGTTCTTTGGATGATTCTCATGCACATGCCTTGAGCACAACCTTTGTTAGAGGTGCATATCTAAGTGTATGTATGCATTCTATGATATTGTGATACCAACCATTGCATAGATCCATTGGATCTAACCCATCTCCTCTCTTCACTTCTTGTAGGTTCTGGATCTCAGGAGCTCACTGGACAGGGCCGGATCTGGGCATCAAAACTAGGCAATGTCTGGTACCCCAGTATCTTAACTATTTCTTTATGTATATTTGCACTCATCCATCAATTCTAATAATGGCTATGCTCACGGCCTGTGTGAGCTTAGATAGATGCTTTCTTTCTGTTCTTTCCCTTCTGTACAATATACATACAATGCATGTGTAGATGTAGATGCAGTTCATTTCCTTTTTATCTTCATGTACTTTGCAATGAAATGAACGTAAATATAAGCAAGACCACCTAATAACACAAACTAGGTTCTCGTAGCTCATCTAGTAATTAGGTCTCCAAACTTAAGAATGAGCAAAAATATGACAACTCCTAAAGCTTTAAAATTTTGTGTGACCATTTATCTATTGCAGTAGTATCATCATCAGTGGGTTTTTTAATTGTACCTTTCACATAAGGATTTAAACCTTTAACCATTAACTTGCTCCATACATTATCTTTCCATGTAGCATAGTTATGTGGAGTTAATTTTGCAATAGAACCCATGATGCAAAATGAAAAGAGCACAGGAAAGAGAGAGACACCAGCACACAAGACACCCCCCCAATTCACTCAATCAAAGAACTACCCCAAAAATGATGATTTTTGCACTTTATAGCTAGTGCGTGTACAATTGCCACTTGACAAAATGGATCAAAGTGGACTTCTGATTTTGATGTTTACAACTGAAAATATGAAGCTATAGCAGACTCAAGAAGATAGGACACAAGATCCCTCAAAGATCTTGTCAATTACAAGTGCCATAATAGGCCAAAATAGACCATATTATGAAAGTACTATGTCTACTCAAAATTTCTCCAAACTGATACCAGATCTGGAAAGTAGACAAAAAATCATGCACTTTCAAAAAAAATTGCACATGAAAATGTGTCTGTATGAGCCCGAACGAAGCCTCTGAATTTACAAAAATAGAGATAAAATAGGTATAGTCACCAAAAACTACAATTTCTGCAAAATTCATGATCCAAAACTAGAAAAGAACACCGCCACTAAAAAGTTCAGGAAATTTTAGCCAAAATAAAAAAAAATTGCACTCAATTTGGAGTCCGGATGACTAAGTTATGGCCTCCCAAAGTCAGACAGTCAAATCAAAACTACATATAGTGAGGCCTGAAAAAAAATTTGAAAACTGATGACATCACTGGTTTACTATCTTGAATTTGACATTCAAATGATCATCATGACAATGCAAAATTGCCCAGGTTTGACGGTCAAATGACCATCAAAATTAACCTTCATAAATGCTGATGCAACCAGTAACCTAAATTTGATGTCTTGGTGACCGTCACTACAAAGAAAAAAATGCCTAGTTTGATGTCCAAATGGGCATCAAATTTAAGATAGTATAATGTTGCAAAAAATGCAATTTTTTTTTTTTAAATACCAGTTTATATGCTGTCGTCACTTATCAATTTTTTATTTGCTCGTGGGAGCTGCAAATGTGATTGTTTGAGTGTGGCCCTAGCATCCGCATGGTGTCTGACTGAGCCGGCAGAGGTGGCGCAATGGCCAATGGAAACCCGCAAAGCAGAGCGAAGGATTTTAGCGGAGGTCCCGCTGTGGTGGCATCTTCCCGTTGTGGTTGGTGGGAGTAGCAAAGGCGCCAAGCAAAGGAGCAGAGGCGTCGAGTAGAGAAGGAGGTGGCTCACGTAGTAGAGGAGCACAGGAGGTGGCCCGTGTGGAGGAAGGCATGATGGCACAGATCGGAGTGCTGGCAGAGGTGGTGGGGGTTTGGCCCCCCCGTGGCGCTACGTTGGAAGAGTGGCTAGTAGAGGGCGCGGTGCTGTGGTTATGTGACCGGCGCTGTGGCAGTCCTCCACATGAAGCACTGTGCAGGGTTGTTGAGCGAAGAGAGCCGCTGGTGAGAGGAGGTGCCAGCGGTGTGGGAATTTTAGTCCCACATGCGCTACATTGAAGTGTTATAAAGTGTTTTTACCCCCAAACATGTGCTACACACAATGTCAAGAAAGTCAGCTCAGTTTCTTCAGCCTGTGTGAGCTCGGGTTGCTGACCTAAGTTGTTGTGTTGATTCCAATTAGAACTGTAACTTTGTCTACAATCACAGGCCAGAGAGGCCAAAAAAATTTCACAGGCTAGAGAGGCCAATATTTTTTCACAAAATATATTCCTGAAACCAAAAAATATTTCCAGATCCGAAAAAACAATTTACAATAAATGCAGATCTGAGAAATGAAATTAGAAAAATATTACCGAATTTGTAGATCAGGTCTTAGAGGTCCGATTTACAAAAAAAATTTGCCTCAAATTTGACTTTTTCCCAAGGTAGGCAAATTTATAGTCAAAAGTTATGGAAACAGCCACCCCGAATGCAATGGTGAGGTCCGATCTTGCTCAAAATGCTCCCACAAAATGCTGATCCGGATTTGGTTCGTGGCTCTCCAAAAGTTGAAGCAATCAATCGCTCTCTAATGGCTATGCAATGAAGACTCCTTTGGCTCTGATACCATGTAAGAATTTGCCTAAGGAAAAGAATAAATGCCAAGATCTAGAACTCAAGAGATAGCACAAGAGAGATAGGCAAAATGATCAAATAATTGATTATAGCCAATTGAATTGATTTACAAAGTAGGAGTGCCCAAATATATAGGCAATATGATAAGACTGCATGATAAGGAGATGACAAGATATCAACCACACAAAGTGGAATCACATGTCCACCAAAGGTGGATCATCCTCCATTGTACATGAAATTATGTGAAGCATGTGCAACAATGAGAGGATGATAATGTGATAAGAGCACTAAAGGTGGATCTCACACACAAAGAGGTATGTGATGACAACTATCACACCTAAAATGGAAATTCTCCTAACCATGTGCTAAAAAGAAATGCAAACTCCTAGGTGTCTCAAAGACAACTAATATGCAAATGCATTATCCTAAGTAAACTTAAGTAAGTGTAATTAGTAAATATTTAATTACACCAACATTCTCAACTTTGTTCTCCTTGGTCACTGCTAATCAAATGGTGCAGAAATGATATACTTCAAGGTGTTTTATTTATCACAAGGTGAGTGAATGCATTAATCACAAGTAGCTCAACTTTGCATGTTGTCCAGTCAATATAAATCCCGTGAACATAGAATATGAATATCCATGTTCTGCGATCATAAACATAAACTCCATAGTGTCTATACACACCATATATAATCTCACATGAGCTCATTCCACATAATCAGGGGCTGGATATATTCTATTATCTATGTCCAATGCTCCTCCTAAGGCCATGTGGCCTTCTAGGTTGATGTAGTAATGTCAACATCAAGCGAAGACACAGTAGCATCTACTATCTCTCCCTAAACCAATGCCTTGTTGAAATATTTTACCTTCCATATCTTCCCATCATCTTCATCTGTTGGTTTCTTGAAGTGATTCTTAAACTCATCCATGTACTCATTAAGACTTTTACCACTGCACCAATATTTTTCTTTATAACCACAGGTAGTGATCCTCTTCTATTGTTTGTTCCATTATACCTACAGAACTTTGTTATGTGTCCTAAGTTGTTGCATTTGAAACATGTATGTGATCTTCTAATTTGATTTACCTACAACTTACAATACCTTGCAGTATGCCCAAGGTTATTGCATTTGTAGCATGTGATCTTCATTGTTGATTCTTCTCTAATGTAATCTTGTTTGTATCTAGACTGATCAGGTTTCCTACATTCTGCTTTCTTATGCCCATATGCATATCAGTTGTAACAATAACTAGTAAAGGGTTTGAGGGTACCTTTACTTATGCAATTTCTTTTCATGTGTCCAACTTTGTTGCATCCAAAGCATCTATTTTTGAAAGGTCTGATCTGATCTCTAGGTCTCTCAAGAGTAGGTATTTCTTCAGTCTTTGCTTCATGTGTTTCTTCATTAGTATTAGAACATTCACCTTTATTGAATATGATTCCATTCATGTCTCCTTTAAGTTTTTGTCTCTCTCTTTGTTCATCAATTTTATCATTGCTCATGTGTAGCTTCTTAATGTGTAATTTATATTGAGTGAGTTCACCTTTTATAATCTAATTGTACTTTTCCAATTCCTGACATTTATCCTTGTAGTGATCAAGTTTAGTCTTCATTTATCCTATCTGCACATTTTCTTCTTTTAGTGTCTCTTCAACTTTGTATCTTGCATCCTTTTCATGTTGAATTTATTTAATCATCAGAAAATTGATTTTATCCTTTTCCTGCTCCATCTTCTTTACTTGGTATGATGTATCATTGTTTGAATCCTCTTTGATCTTATCCATAAGGTCTTGTCTCTTAACTTTTTGAAATTTCAAGTTGTTCCTTTAGTCTCTTGATGAAACCTTCTACTCTTCTCAATTTGAATTTCAATTCACCATTTTTAGCCTTTTCTTTGTCTAGGTCATCAAGTGTTGCTTCAAAGTTCTCTTGAAAAATTTTTGAATCCATTCTGATCTCCCTTAAGTTGTTAAGCTTTCTCTCCAAGGGCCAATGGCTCTGATACCAATTGTTAGGACTAACTAATACTGAGAGGGTGGGTGAATTGGTATTACAACACTTTAAATTAAACTTTAACCAATTTTAAATTAAAACATATCAATGCTGAAATGAAAATAACATAAACACATAACTCATAACACCATAATTTGTTTTCAAGGAAACCCTAGCCAAGGAAAAACCCCAATGGGGATGGTACCCACAACTATGCACTAAAATATTGAATCCATATTAGGAGATCTATCCATGTTAGGAGTTGATTATTACATAGTACATTTCCTTTTTAGAGTAATATAGAACCCTGTTAGGGGTATACAAAAACCCTGTTAAAGGTGGTGATCTTACAGCTCTTACAATCAAAATACTATCACAAAAGTTTTCTTCAAAAAGTGAACTACACAAGCATCTTCTATGCTTTGATAGTCCCAATTATAGCTATTTCAATATCTAATCTTGCATCTACTATTCACATTCATTATATCATCCTCTCATGCATTCTTTTTCACTTCCAAAAAACACTCTATACTTATACTAATTCTGCCATCCAGTCGGCTCCCAAATACAATACAAAACATAATAAACAATTATGCAAATGATAAATACTGAGTCGGAGATCTTATATTACCAAAGTGTTAGCAATACACAACTTTCATCTAACTTAGCACGCTACCATTCCATCTGATCTTCCATCAATCATCGTGATTATTCATATACCTTGTTTCACTGATTCTCTATCTTCGCATACCTTCACAACATAGTATCTTACTGATATCAACACCAAAATACATGTGACGTTAACTGAAGGTCCTACATATCCCAAAATGTCTTCCTGTAACTTCACAAGCCATAATACATTATATACCATCTTCGCTGACCAAAACTGTACTGCAGAATAGTATTATTCTGATTCTGTACTTAGTCATTTTCATGACTGAGTCTCCAATACATGTTCTCACTTCATGCTCTCACAACAACATAAGTGTTGCCATAAATGACAACCCTTAATTGATCCATAGTGATCCCAAAACATCACTTGCAAACAATGTCTCTTTGTATACTAAATCTTGTATGTGTAATAATATAATAATGCAGATTCAATTTTAGGAAGATAAAGTGGCTCTGGAAAGGGCCCACTTACGGAAGATTTTACATCATTGGGGCAATGCCCCTTGTACGGTTTCCAGAGTGTCATAGGATTCTCTTTCTGTCAACCACACTCTACCCCATGGCCATCGTCGTGGTCGTAGCTCCTCTACTCGACATTCTTGGACTCCTTAGTCTCAGGACCCTCACTACTCCTATGGTGACAGAGCATATTAGAGGCACCACTCAGCTTCTCCTCCTCGATGGAGTCTAGTTGGTGGTTGGCATGTTTCTCCTGCTCCTCCTACTATTGGTATTGGCTAGCCTTCGGCCACTGGAGATGTCTCGTGGCCTCCCATCACTTCTGATAAATTCTCTACCCTGGTTCTTGCAATATCTCCCAGGTGGGAGGAAGGAGAAATGGAAGAAAAATATGAATATGGTTGGACTATTCTAGACCCACTTCCAAGCCCCAATGTGTGGGGAAACCCTGAAGACAAAGGTCTTCCTCCCTCAGCTGCAATTTCTCTGGCTATGTGAGGACTTATTTTATTATGTTTGTTTTTATGAATAATTAATGTGTTTGAATTTCTGTTGAGTGACTCTTGCAGGGTGATCTTGTATCTCCTGGCCCTTTTTTTTAATAGTGTACTTTATTCTTTATATTAATATAAAATGCCTCTATTCATAAAAAAAAAAAGAGGATGAGATGACTAAAAAGGATTGGTTAGCATTTTAGGATTTTTGAAAAAGAAAACCAAAGGAATAAAAGCCTTCCTTGTGAAGCAATGAGGATCACAATATGGAATGTTATGGGCTCAAAAAATCAGGTGGTAAAATGCCATTTGGAACAATCAACAAGCAACATAGTGTTATTACATGAAACAAAATATAATATAAAGGAAGGAGAGAAGCTGACTAGCTATTGTAGAGATTGGGATGGTACACTTCAAACAATCTAATGGACATGCAAGAGGGTAGGAATTTTATGGAAACAAAATTTGATATTGACCTAATACCATTAGAGAAAAGGAAAAATTGGATATCAGGATAGTGCAATGCAAATTGTCTAGAATTAAATTTATTGTATTTAATGTTTATGCGCCAATAAAAATGAAAGAGAAAGAAAAAGTATAAGATGAACTTGTCCTATAAATTGAGAAAATAATGATGATAAGTATATATTGGTGGAGATTTTAATGCATTTTTAATTAAAAAAAATCAAAAACCTAAACAAAATTAACGGGGTTATTCTTGACTTCAAAAAAATTTTGCAACGAATAGGAGCAATAGATTGAATTCCAAAGAAAGGCTAGTACACAGACAAATTGAACAAATGGATGCACAAATTGAATGCCTTTGACAATTTTTGCAACAAAAAAAATTGTTGCCTTAATAAAATAGCCATGGCTCTTGAAAATTAAAGATAGGTTATTGTAAAGATGGAACACATGACTTTGTAGGTTCAAATAGAAACTTTGTATGTGTTGTGAATTCTAAGAAATAAGTTGTCAAAGTTTGAGAATTTTTCAAACTTAGGGAACTTAAGGGATATTGTCACTATAGTATGGCACTAGACATTCGAGAAAGCTGGAAAATAATATAGGACCATCCATAACATAAAGCTACCAAACTAGACATATTGGTACTGATGGTTTGTACCCATGGAACAAAATGGAAATTGGGCTACTTTGCAACTTTCCATTGAATGTCTCTAAATATTTTTGTACCAATAGGGAATGCTTCCCTAAGAAAATAGTTGAGTATTGGATTATTGTAGAGGTTCCACACATGACCTGATAGGTTCAAACATAATGTTTGTATGTGCTATGAATTCCAAGAAATATATTGTTTGCTAGATACCAAGAAATATGAATTCCTCTCTCCTCTTCCCTTCTCCCTCCTCCTCCTTTTATTGTTTGCTAGATCTGCAATCTACCATTTCATGTTCCTCTTGCTCTTGCTCTCTAACATCCTGATGATGGATCATTTAGTATGATCCAAAACATTGATGGTAAAAAATTCTACACAATCAAATCCAGAAAATAAGATACCAAGAAATATATTGTTTGTCAAAGTTCAATGATTTTTTGAACTTAGGGCACTTAAGGGATAGTTCCACTATAGTATGGCCTTGTACGTTTAATCAAGATCAAAAGTAAAATAGGACCATCTCTAGCATGAACCTACCTAGCTAGATGTGTTGGCACTGGTGGTTGTTACCCACAATGAACATAATGAAAATTAGGCTACTTTGTGCAAATTTTCACTTAATGCCTTTGCCAATTTTGCATCAACATAAAATCTATTTCCCTAAGAAAATGAATTAGAGTCTTGAAAAATGATATAGGTGTAATACCCCAAAAATGGGCTATAGGTTCATTAACCTCCTACATCCTCAAATCAAACAAAATCGACATCAAAGTCCTAACCTAAGGCACATCTACACATTATCAAATCCTAATTGATTAACCCATAAATCAATTGTTTTAATTTTAAAATAAGTTAAGTTGAGAATAAATCACTTTATTTTTAAATTAATTTATAATTAAATCATGCACAATCAAAAAAGCAAGCAACTAGAAATTAACAATCAATTTTAAAATTCTAAACATCTGATGATGAGTTGGAATTTGATCTAAACTCTATTTTGATTTAAAGCCTTGCTTTTGCATGATTTTATAAATTAAATATCTTTTATTTCTAATAACTCAAAAATCAACCTGAGATTATCAAGAGTGATTTATGGCTTTTCTCATGCACCTCCAAATCCCTGGATTTCTTTAAAATCAAGGCCTTAGCTCTTCATAATTCATCCACGAATTTGCATCCTCATGCTACCGAATTGGAGACTGAAGAATCATCTTTGCGAATCCAAGCTATTGTGAGATCATTCTTGTTTTGAGTATTGCATATCATTTAGAATTCATTCTTAGATTCATTTATAGCATATCAATTTCATCTAGCATAGATTCATATCAGTTTTTCATCATTATTACACATAAAATACAAAAGTATAGATTAATTTGCATCCATTTCATATCTAGATTTTGCTTTCAAATCCTTCATTTAGGTGTCATCAAGGTCACTGATCTCGATTCCAATCTGAGAACATCATACTCGCACCTACTAGAAGGCAGTAAATTGCTTGGTTAGTTTAGCTTGCAATTCATTGCAGATTTTATTTTTGCTAACCTCTAATGTTTTACTAAAGTGTTGTGTCTATAGTCAAGTACAAAATTCACACACACATTTTTTACGCCCATCGTGGGGCCCTGAAACAGGTTTCCAATTCAATTCTATCAATTTATATCATATTTTTCTCAGTTTCTGTGTAAAACTTTGATTTTTATTTTCTGTCCGTATAATTTTCGTACGAGTTTTGTTAGAAACTCATATCAGGAGGTACCCACTATCGTATGACAGTTGATTTAATCAAGGATTGTATCAGCAGAAGCAAATTGTCATTTGCAGGTTCAACTGTCATATGACTACACACCCAGTGTCGTACGATTTTTTAGACTGTCGTATGATTGCATACCCACTGTCGTACGAGTTTTGGTGCCAAGTTTCAATTGTCATTTCATTTTTTTTAGGCAATTTGCCAGATTTGATTTTTAGATTTGGACTGACAGCTAACATTAACGATTGAAATTCTCTGTTTCTGATTGGTATCTACTGATTTGGATTGGAAAAAGTGCAAGAATTGCTAAAAATAGGTAATAATCTACTAAGCGCATTGCGAGGAATTTAGGTAATCTTTTTAGCTGATAACATTTTGATTTGGATTAAAATGATCTCTCATGTGTCGAGCTTGTGTGCCTTTCTTTCTTTCATATCACACACTTCATTTGGGCTATAAAAAAAGAACATAGATTTTCTTTCTGCATCTCTGTTACACATAGCTAAATAGGCCCTATGAACACTATTTGTGGCTCTTGAGAGAATGAGTTTCTAGCGAAACTCTTCTTGACGAAGGAACCCTTGTAGGTAGGGAAAGGTTATTGAGGGCGTCTCACATTCTACTAGATTGGTGTGTCTTCAACTTTTGATTGATGCATTCTCTCTCCAAAGAGGTTGATAGATCATAAGGGGTTGATATCATAGATCTTTGTGAGATAATCTTAGTCTTAGGGTGTCGGATTAATCTATCTACTTTGTTTTGGTTAAAAGTGAAAATGCTAGAGGACTATGCTCTACTCCCTTTTTGGGTAGTATCAGAAACTCAGATCCTTGAATTTGGAACTAGTCTCCAAGTGGTATATTGTGTGAGTCACTTTTAGAGAGGGTTAACCATAGTGGACATTCCCTTAATTGGGTAAACTACGAGGACGGGACCTCAATTGGTAATAGCCATTTTCACCATGGTAGTGACAGCCACTATATAAATCTCCTTGTGGAAGAAATCTTCACAGGGTGTGGTTCATTGTTGGGTTGTCAGATCTCCCTAGCAGCGCCTGATTGATTAAATTCTCAGACTGTGTCAAAACCATGGTGCACCGGGATTGGAGTTCACCCCTTTGGATCATAAAAGTTGCAGAGTCAAACTATTACTAAAAACCCTAGTGAGGCCAAATTTTCATTTTTAGGAATATGTGCGTTATTGCAAAACTTTTTGGAACATACACAATTAGCACTCTTAGGGATTAGCACATTCAGTCACTTGATTGTTCATGCACAGGGTTGCTTTGTCCCCTGTTCATTGTTTTTAGACGTACTTGAAATCACTTGCTTGCTATTTTGTGTGCATGTTTATCTATTTGGTTACTAAGAATGAATCAATCCAATACAATCTTCAAATCTAGACAAATAATTTTGTGAACAACCTAAAATTGAAAACCAAAAATTTGCAAAATTTGAAGTGAAATACCTTTCTGGAGTCAAAAGTCATCCCATAGATTCAGAGAATCGTACAATTTTTTTTAATTATCATATGAACCTATACCCATTGTCGTACGAGTTTCCAGATTATCATCTGGTAGGTGACCCAATGTCGTACGACTCTTGCTGCCAGTCAATTTCAAAAAGTCAAACCCTGTTATCAACTATCATGCGACTTTTTGCAACTGTCGTATGAGTTTTTCAATTGTCGTATGATCAGGTACCTAGTGTCGTATGAGTCTATAGAAAGTCATTTGATAAAATTTAAAAAATCATCAGAAAGTGGTCAAAACTGTCAGAGACTCAGCTTTTGCAGCCTATTTCCAGAATCTGTCAAACAAATCACTGTGTCAAGAACAGAGCAGAAACTAGAAAGGATCTGATCATTTTCCCAAAGTGGCCTTTTCAGTCAGATTTAGCCTTCTGTTTTATCGATTTGAGTCTTGTTCATCTTGTGTCAAAACCTTGTCATAATTATCAATCTTCAATCAATTTTCAAAATGACTAAGTGTTGTGAATTCGTGTCCGCTATGTTTTGGGTGTCTACCCATACATCCAAGGCATAATATCCTTCATCTAAGTCAAATCAAATCTTCAAAATGAATCATAACCTTGACAAGGTTGCATCATTCAATTTTCTTGAATCAAATCATTTTTCAGTTGTCTTCATCTTATTCTTTTGCTTCACCCAAGGTTAATGGTGGAAACTAGAGCCTCCTCACATAAGAAATCTAGAGAAGCATCTCATACCTTGCCTTTGACAACTATCCAGGGCCCAAATCTTGAGTAACTCTACAATTCTGGTCTTTACGAAGATGATCTTGGCAATTTTTTATTGAAATATGGTTACATACCCCCTCCATCATCTCATAGAGGTCATCAATAAACTCCACCTCAATCTATTTTAGGAAGTCCAAAAACTCCTACCATGTCTCAAGGAGGATCTCAAGGACATCATTCTCAGCATGGTGTGGATCAAGAACCCAAACCTTCTGAAATCGCTCAATATCAAAATGATGATAACTTCAAGAAAATGATGAGGCATTTCTTGAAGGAAGATAGAGAAGCATACTTTCTACAGTTAGCTCATCAAGGAGCTAAGCTTCCTCCCAACTTTAATGTTGAAGATATCATCACGCATGAGGAAGAAACTCCACTCATGGCTATGATGAAATAGATACATGACATGCAATTCAAACTTAATAAACTTGAGAAAGAAAAGGAACCTAAAGAGTTCTCCATGGAAGCTCTATGCCCTTTTCCATTTGATAAAAACTTGTACATGTCACCATTCCCTAAGAAAGTGGAAATGCTGAAATATGATAAGTATGATGGAAACTCTGATCCTCAAGATCATGTCAAAGAATTTTGTACTCAATCTATGGAGTTCATGCATGAACCAACCTACCGGATGCATCTCTTTCCTCGATCTTTGGGAGGAGAAGACATTCATTAGTTCTCAATAATACCTCCTACAATCAAAACCTTTGAGGAGTTAATCAAAGTGTTCTATCAAAAATACTCCTACAACATCCAGCATCCAGTCACCATGATCGACATCTATAATCTCAAACAATATCTAGGGGAACCATTCTTGACATTTCTCAAAAGATGGAGGAAGAAATTCTCTCTATATGCTAGACCTATTCCAAAAACTAAAAAACTAGAAATCTTCATCAATAACCTTGTTCCAGAAATAAACTACCCCCTACAAATGCAAAATCATACATCTTTTGATAAGATGGTAGATAATGCAATCAGAATTGAAAAAGTACTTGTCAAGAAAGGAGATATCACACTCCAAAAGGACAAGTATGAATCTAGTTCTAAAGACAAGAACAAAAACTAGAACAAGAACAAGGGCGTTGTCACAAATGGCGTTGTTGATAATATCCATACTCCATCCAAGGCACCCACTTTCAATCTAACCATCGGCACCCAAGCCATCAAAGCTTCAGAACAGAAGGTGCCTAAACCATCTCAAAAGCCAAAAACTTATAAATCTTGGTCCACTGATAACAAACAAAAGTTCACTCCTCTTGGAGAATCCTTGGAATCAGCCATGAAAACCTTGTTGGCCCATAACATCATCTCTCTGCCTGAGATCCGACAATCTCATCCTAATCCTAAACCGAAATGGTGGAAGGAGAATGAATTATGTGACTTTCATCAGGGTAAAGGTCATAAAACTAATAACTACTTGCGCTTGAAGTATACTATCCAAGACTTTATTGATAATGAAACAATCACGATTGATAATCATAAAAGAAATAATGATCATACAGCATTCACGGAACCATTTCCAAAACAAAGTCAACGAGATTCATCTTCTTAGCCTAATGTGGGTGCTAAAGTTAATTATGCTTATTCTGGAAACAATGATGTTATCAGTATGGTTGAACCAAGTCTATCTAAGCATTGAAATGTTATCACAATTGTAAGAAGAGATAGAAACAATCAATCAGCTAATGCAGTTACTCAATCACAAGCTCAAGCGCATCTCCAAGGACAAATCTCAGATCAATCAAATGTCCCTAAGGTGCCTTTCAATCTGTCGGCTGCTTCTAAACAGAAGTTTTCATCTAAATCTTCAAATCCCAAGGACATGAGGCCTACTTCATATAGTATTGTTCAACAACTTCAACATACAAATGTGAAAATCTCCATGTTTGAGTTGCTTCAGATATCTCCAGCTCATAGAGCCATTCTAGATAAAGCTTTGCTCAGATCCAATGTTCTTGATAACCTTGATTTAGACAGGTTCCAAACTATGGTTGGTCACCTTACGTCTCCACAGTATATTTCATTTTTAGAGGAAGATGATAACTCCTTGAGTCATCTGCATAACCAGCCCTTGCACATAGAGGTCTTAATCCAAAACTGTCATGTCAAACATGTGTTGATAGATGGGGGTGCTAGTTTGAATATTTGTTCTTACAGCTTGATCACACAATTGGGATTTTTAGAAATGGCTATTGATCCTAGAAAGAAAATAACTATCAAGGCATATTATGAAGAAGAAAGATCCTCTAAAGGAACAATTGTCTTGCCTATCAAAACAGGTCATGTCATCAGAGATACTACATGTCAAGTTCTTGATATACCTTTGGCTTACAACATTCTTCTAGGGAGACCCTAGATACATGAAAAGAAATCTATTCCTTCTACATACCATCAATGTTTGAAATTTCCTTATGAAGGTGTAGAGGTGACTATCCCAGCTGACGTATCCACCATTTGCAATGCATTAAAGGAAGGTGTTGATAAACTTGTTCCTAATAACAAAGAGTCTTCTCTTAAACAATCAGAAATTGCTTCAACATCCAAGATAGAAGACATTGCTAAAGAGGTCATAATCAAAGAAAAAGGTATGGGAGAATATACTATGGAGCCAGTCTTATCTTTGATGTCTCTCCTTATCTCACCTAAGTCCTATGGGAAAACTCTGAAACAGTCCAAACTAGAGCCTAAAGATCCTCTTGAAGCATATAAAGGAAAATTTTTTGCAGAACAAGTACCTAAATAGGAATTTGAGGAAGATGAAGCTGTACTTGCTTGGTTTTTCAAAGAAGAACCTAAACCTCAAATTGATCAATCATGTGATTCTAAAACATCAAAGGTTCCTTCTAAGTCATATGGTCCAGGGGACAAATTGATTACAAAGATGGGATACACAGGGCAAGGACCTCTAGGTTTACGAGGTAAAGGTCTTCTATCACCTCTTGATCATCATGGGTGAGCAAACAAGAACACTACAAGCCTAGGGTACAAGAAGAAGCCCTTCTACCTTAGTAATAATTCCCCACATGTCATTGAGAAAATCAAACCAGGGGAAGCCCTTCTTAAGAAGGAAGAAACTGAACCATCAAACAATGATTCTGAGAGATCAAAACACATTCCTTATGAGTGATTTCCAAAAGAGATAAAGGATCTCCTTGATGCTGAAGATGATCCCATAAAGAGAATCAATGTAGTAGAAACACAAGAACCTACTATCGAACCAGAGATAGTTTCCACACAAGAACTAGCTAATCTTGAAGGTAACTAAACAAGAGAAGAAAAGCCTATCACCATAGCTGAGCATTTGGAGTGCTCCGGTGATTCTAAAACTAATTCCCATGAGTATGAATTTAAATCTGAATCTGAGGGTAACCCTTCTTGGGGTATCCATCCTGACTTTACTCATGTTCTTAGATTCCCTAGAGGTATAGATGAAGAATCAAATGACTATGAATGGGGAGCCATTCCAGAAGAAGATGAGCTTATCACAGAGAAACATGTTGATGTTATTCACCAATATGCGTCCACACCCAACGTAAGTCTAGAGAAAAATAATGAACTTAACAAGTCTAACCCACCGATGCCTGAAGTGGACTCCCACAATGACATTGAGCCTATTCACAAATTGAATGTCTTAAGTTGTAATATCACCTTTGAAATCAAGCATCGGGTTAGGACCAGTGATGATAGATCGATATCCGTGAACACCATATCCCAATCTTTCCCCACCTTGACCATCCGATATCCAGACCTTCTTGATCAAACCTCCACAAATCTGAGCCATGGTATTTATACTTTCCCAAATGACTATGCCCTTTCTTTTTACCTAAATGTAGTTGAGCCAATGAAAACTTCCATCAGTGAACCGAGCGTCAGCATGATGGAGTCGGACATCAAATATCTTAGAAAAATAAAAGTAAAAATAAAAATAAAAAGAGTTTTGAGGGTGAAAACCACTTTGTGGTAGTCTCAGAACCGACAAAAGTAAAAATAAATGATGTATTCGAAGGTGAAAACCTCTCTGAGGCACCTAAGGATGAAATATTTGATGTCCTTTCGAGTCATCTACAGGACAGATCTCCAGTTCTAGTTGAGCCCACTCAATCCATCAACTTGGGAACAATAGAAGAACCTCAATTGATCCATGTGGCACAATCCTTATCAAAGGAAGAAAAGAAAAATTTTACAACATTCTTAACAGAGAAAAAGATCAACTTTGCGTGGAAATACTCAGATATGCCAAGGTTGGATCCAGATCTTATAATGCACCATCTATCTATTGCTCCTGGAGTAAAACCTGTTAAACAAAAGTTGAGAAAGATGCATCCCCATGTTGCACTCTTAGTAAAAGCTGAATTAGAGAAGCTCCTAAAGGCTGGATTTATCTGCGTAATTAATTATGCAAAATGGATCTCTAATATTGTACCCATTTCAAAACCAGATAAATCAATCAGAGTATGCACAGACTTTAGAGATGTGAATAGAGCATGCCCTAAGGATGATTTTCCACTACCTAATATTGATATGATAGTGGACATGACTACGGGATTCGAGATGTATTCTCTTATGGATGGTTTCTCTAGTTATAATCAAATTAAAATTGCACCAGAGGACCAAGAGAAAACTGCTTTCACATGTGCATGGGGTACCTTTTGCTGGAATGTTATGCCATTTGGGCTTAAAAATGCTAGTGCTACCTATCAAAGAGCTATGACATCTATCTTTCATGATATGATGCATAGAACAATGGAGGACTATGTGGATGACACTTTAGCTAAATCCATGCAAAGATTAGAACACTTAAGGACTTGAGCATGATCCTAGACATAATGGAAAAATTTAGTCTCGGATTAAATCCTAAGAAATGTGCATTTGGTGTTACATTTGGAAAACTCTTGGGATACATAGTTTCAAAAAAGGGTATCGAAGTTGATCTAGCTAAAGTAAAGGCTATAATAGAGATGCAACCCCCGAAGAATATTAGTCAGATGAGAACTTTACAAGGGAGAGTATAGTCTATCAAAAGGTTCATATCCCAGCTTGTGGACATATCTCAACCTTTTACAAAAACTTTACATAAAGGTGTGACATTTGCATGGAGCGAGGAATGTGAGAAAAACTTTAACCATATCAAGACATATCTAGAAAATCCTCCTATCTTGATGCCTCCCATCCAAGGGAAGTCATTGTTCCTATATGTCTCCGCAACAGATACATCACTAGGGGTATTTTTAGTGCAACATGATGAGAATAAAAAGGAAAGAGCTATTTATTATATCAGTAGAACTTTGGTTGCATATGAGAAGAACTATTCAATGATTGAAAAAGATGTCTAGCTATGATCTTTGCATCACAGAAACTAAGACATTATATGTTATCCCATACCACTCACTTGGTAGCTAAGATTGATCCACTCAAGTACCTACTCAGCAAAGCAGCTCTCACAGGTAGATTGGCCAAATGGGTTATGCTCTTAAGTGAATTTGACATTGAATATGTTGAAAGAAAAGCTATTAAAGGCCAATTTATTGCTGATCAATTGGCAGATGCACCTATGATTAATGATACACCAATGCACATGGAATTCCCAGATTCCTCTATCATGAATCTTTCTTCTAGAGAATGGCAGTTGTTCTTTGATGGCTCGTATACATAGAATGGATCTGGAGCAAGCATATTGTTTATTACTCCTCAAGGGTACTCAATACCCAAAGAATTTAGACTCAAGTTCCCTTGTACAAATAACATTTCCGAATATGAAGCCCTTCTTAATGGCATGAAGATGGCAATTGAGTGGAGAGTGACAGAGATACACATTCATGGAGACTCCCAACTTGTTATTCATCAAGCCAATTATGTGTACCAAACTAAGGATGAAAAGCTCATTCCATACAAGAGAATGGTAGATGATCTAAAGAAATATTTCATATCTATTACATTTGAGCAAATACCTAGAACAGAGAACAGGGTTGCCGATGCAATGACAACGCTATCTACTTTATTGCAGCAACCTGAACATGAGCTACGCTACGAGTTCCTAGTGGAAGCACTATCTTATCCTGCATATGACTCACCTGAAACCCAAATGATCTGCACCATGGTAGGTCATGATTCATCCCGATACAAAAACCTTTTCTCCTATCTCCAAGACCAAATCATTCCCGATACCTTCAATCGCCATGAGAAAAGATACCTAATTCGTAATGCCTCCCGATATGTCATCATTGGTAACGATCTGTACAAATGAGGTCTAGATGGTATGCTACTTAGATGTTTAGAATGGGAAGAGTCTCAATGTGCACTCAAGGAAGTCCATGAGGGTATATGTGGGTCACACTCGAACGGTTTAACACTAGCTCGAAAGCTTATTAGGGCTGGGTACTATTGGCCTGAAATGGAGAAAGATGTTAAGGAATTATAGATCAGGAGATAAGATGTAAACTGAATGTATGTAGTAGAATACAATTGCCTTTGTTATTGATTGATTCTACAAAATATAGTAACTATATATATTGAATCTAAAGGGTGTAAATATGAAGAGACATGACTCATCATATATGACAAGTCATGATTGTTCGTATTAACAAATTGCATAGCCTATGATTATCATTTTAGTAAACAGATTGTATACCCAGCGATGGCATATTTAATGAGACTAGACAGTCACGATACTATCGTGACTGTCATATACAAATAGTCTGATAGTATCGTGACTATTCGTATATGCTAGTCATGATACATGACTTTATACATAGACGATAATCATGTTTGTCTAAACAGTCAATTCAATAAACTCATTGCATATTAATTATTATATATATATATATATATATATATATATATATATATATATATATATATATATATATATATATATATATATATATATATATATATATATATATATATATCATGATTGTCTAGTTGATTTTAAACATGAACTCACAATACTTTAACACTCCCTCTTAAGAGAGAGTTTAATAGAATTTGTAGAACTTTTCATATCATGATATTTGGCCCAATCCAATACATTTTAAAAAAAAATGTTGATCATGATGAGTTATTACACAATAATAATGTAAATGTTAAGATGTCTGGTCCTATCCAAGACAAACCCTTTTTGGGAGTCGATCCTAACAACTTTATTACCCAACAAGTAATAACATAAGCAACAAGATGTCTAATCCTATCCAGGACAAACCCTTACAGGAGTCAATCTTGAAGCCTGGTTACTATTGTCAAGATCGTCACCTTGACATAGTAACCTATATACACAGAAGATCGTCATCTTCACAATTTTGAAATATTTCAAAATTTTATTCATGAATAAAAAAATGTACATTGATAATTACATTCAGATTTTGATCAAACCAATTTTCCTTCTGAAGAAGTCTGTCTTTACTTTTGCAAGAGGTTTAGTAAAGATATTTGTATTTTGTTCTTCAGTGCTGATATAGATCAGTTTAATGATCTTCCTGTCTACCATATCTCTCATATAGTGATATGGGATCTCTATGTGTTTTGAATGATTGTGGATACTAAGTTTACGTAGAGACATGTCACTATGTGATATGTTTCAAAGGTTTAATCAATATGTAATACTAAGTTCAGAAGGATCCTAATATGATTCATATGGATACTAAGAAATCATATATTACATAATTCGTGATATGAAATATCACCTAACATGTGATACCAAGCCTAACATGTGATATGAGGAATCACCTAACATGTGATACCCAATTTTCAATATCACCTAACATGTGATATGAGGAATCACCTTAGACTTCTCTCTCAAGGAGAAGAATGCAATAACATACAAGATGATAGATGAAACTCCTTTTCATCTAAGGCTTCATTCTCCAACATGCCAAGTTTATCTCGAAGGTACACAACCTTACCTCTAGCAAGAAACTTGGTGAGAATATCAGCCATATGTTCTATAGGTATAATGTACCTTGAATAGCATACTTGTGCAATATATCTCTTATATAGTTTTCATCACTCTAGATGAACCCCAAGTTATGTAAGAGATAGCATAAAAGTATTTTAGCCAGCACACATGGGACTCAATCTCATGATCATAGTCTTCTGGATGCTTCCTTTAAGGTCTTTGTAACAACCTCCTCACCTCCTCGTCCAAGGTTGTTTTAGATGAACTATTATACTCCCTCTGAATCTAATATCAACCTTCTCTAAGGAAGTCGTGTCTTTATCCTTTAGTCTGCATTACACTCTTATCTTGAATGCCTAACCATCTATCTAGGAATATCATGACCTGGATATCTGCATAAAAGCCTTCTAGCTCACATACATGGAACTGCATCTTTTGAATCACAATTCTTTTTCCTTTTATAGTTTCCTAGTCACTAGGGAAACCATCTCGATATGATTTACTCCCTCTGAAGCTTTGAGTACTAACATCAACATTTATCCTTCTCATCCAAGGTTGCTTCTGATAGTTCATCAGATTTCTTCTGAATGTGATATCAACCCTCTGACATTCCCATCCAAAGTTACTTTTGAAGTGTCATACTCCCTTTGAAGTTGATATCAATCTTATTTTCCTGCAAGAGAATCCTCGAAAAAGATCAAGGCAAATAGCTCTTATAGTACGTATAGAAATGCAGATAAGAGAGAGACTACAATGAGTAGATAAATCTAATACTCAAGGATAATAAATACTTATCTATGCATCAACATCCTTGATACAAGTTGCTTCAATGAAGGTCCATATACATCAAATTAGAAAACACCTTCTCAGATTATTTGAGAGACATCTTCCCTTTGAATCATCTCCCCACTAAGGATGGTTCAAAATTTAACTCTGATAGTGCCTCTTCTCTGACATCTCCCCTCTAAGGATGGTTCAAATGAGAATGCAACATTGGTTACTATTCCCCCCACAATGTAAAATTCCCACTCTTGAACAATTCTACATCATATCAAATATGGAAAACTTATATCTATTCTTTAGTGCTCACACTTTTCACTGGTGAATCTCAGTTCGTTAATTTCATAGGAATAGCCATAGATGTCAAAACCTAGAGGATTCAGTTCTGAGTGCCTCACAAACCCAATCTCAAAGTCTCAAACTTTGACAATATATATTTAATACTTGACTGCCCACTTCTCATGTGCTAAGTTGTTCAGTGATTCACAACATTGTCTTGCAATTGATGACCAACTCTTTAGAACACAAATGTTGTATCCAAATCCACCTGATTACGTGATATGGAATCTAAGAATATTTGTCAGACAATATCAAACTGGAAATGTTGATATTTCCCCATCGAATAGTTATATCATAGATTTGTCGACCAATTAAATCATTCTGCTATTATAAGAGGATTGTACCAATTTTCTTCTTTCACATTCATATGTCTCAAATCTAATAGCACTATCTCAATAGAAAATGTGTTTATATGCCTATGAGTCCTGTAAATGAGTGAATGGAAGATTCTGTAGTAGTTAGGAAGATATATATTTGAATTTCCCTATTTATATTCCAAATCTTGTCATTGTTGAAGATTTTCAATGGTATCATTAAAATGCAAATGTTGATATGTTGTACTTTCTCATGCTTGTGATATGAAATGCACACCAAAAAAACTTCTATGTACAACAATTCTAAAAGATACTGTACATGCACTGTAACATTCAGATATTTCTCCCATTACTGATGTAACACAACATCAACTAACACATCCATTTCCCGATGGATATCAAAATTTAGAATGGGATATGCATAGCAAGGGGGATACTCAAATCTCATGCTGATAGTAATAACACAAATCCTTCATGTCTCTGATAATATTTTCCACAGACCACAATCAATGGCCATCAAATATAAATAGTTACTCTCCTTTGTTTGTGATATGTGTTATTGACAGTGATCTTCAAGAATGGTTGTTAGATGATGACACCCCCTCTTTTTTTAAATCTCCTCATTGCCTGCAATGCACTTTCTCAACAACATTTTATCTCACATGCCAAACATTGACTGCCAAAGCCCGAGCTTCTTGCACTCTACCATGTGTCCTATGACCAAAATTCTACACCGTACCCGATGACATTGCACTGCACTCGGTCTAGAAACATTGTTAACATCCCATGATCGGACATTGACATAGCGCCTCCACATGAACCGGCCAGAGCCCATAGCAATTCGATCTCATAAAGATTCATTTAATATCTCTGAGATATTATTGATGCCATTAGTTTCGAATTAACAAGTAACTTCCAATAAATAATTATTGGCAAAGAGCAACTCGGGTTCTTGATTGAGTAGTTATAGATTCCTTGTTTCTTAGATATCACCAGTCTAGAGTGGTTCGACATCAATCTCTGAGAAGGTTTTCTTTGTATATTACATGAGTCAACCAAATCAACAAAACTAAATCTAACTTATTCGAGCAGGGTTGTATTCAATATGGAGGTCTTCTAATATTTTTATGAACTTAATCTCCCATCCATTCACCATACTAAAATCATAAGATGTGAGGTGCCATAAACTCTTCTAACGCTGCTACAGACTATGAACTCCCCTATTGGCAGTACCAAATACACAGTTACAGCTCACGTAAATACTAGGCGAGGAACTTCCATTAGACATAACAGTCTCAGTCAATAATCACGTCACGTAGTATATGTGTTCCTTCCAAATGATGCCCAAGGTCTTATTTACTATCACAGGCCAATACTGGCAGTAGTCACGTCTTCCACAATAGCCTGACCCTTCTCAGTATCCACCAAATGCCGAAAAGGGTAAATACAATGGTGTAGAACACGGCATTGTCTCACAGTTCAGAATGTAACTTCATGAACATCATCCTGGGCTTGCACATTTCTCTCATACTCAGAATACCTAGTAACTTTTCCATGTCTTCATTGTAGATTCAACACTCAATAAGCACAATGGAGAGATTAGAATTAAACTCCCTCCTTTTGTTTGGGTTTTTGTCCAACTAGGACTCCAAAGGTTTGCGCCTTCAGAACCTGTACGTAGTCAACCTATGTGAAATATTCTTGGCTTAATGATCCTCAGTTCATTCCTTTGTTAGCGCTGGCTTATTAAGGGTGTTATTATTAATTGTATGCGAGTTCCAGGTGTCCAGACTGGTAATGTGAGTGTCAGAAGTATTTGTTCTTTATGTGTGTTCATAAGATCTTCCTTCAAGCGATTAGGCTTTACAAAAGGAACTTGGCTCTGATACCATGTTAAGGAATTATAGATTAGGAGATAAGATGTAAACTGAATGTATGCAGTAGAATACAATTGCCTTTGTTATTGATTGATTCTACAAAATATAGTAACTATATATATTGAATCTTAAGGGTGTAAATATGAACAGACATGACTCATCATATATGACAAGTCATGACTGTTTGTATTAACAAATTGCATAGCCTATGATTATCATTTTAGTAAACAGATCGTATACCCAGCGACGGTATATTTAATGAGACTAGACAATCACGATACTATCGTGACTATCATATATGAATAGTCTGATAGTATCGTGACTGTTCGTATATGCCAGTCACGATATGTGACTTTATACATAGATGATAATCATGTTTGTCTAAACAGTTAATTCATTAAACTTATTACATATTAATTATTATTATTATTATATATATCATGATTGTCTAGTCAATTTTAAACAGGAACTCACAATACTTTAACAAAAGATGCAATCAAGTTTGCTAAGAGTTGTCAAAAGTGCCAAGTACATGGTAACTTAATTCATGCTCCAGGGAAAGATCTAATTCCTTTTACAACACAATGGCATTTTCACCAATGGGCGTTTGATCTTATAGGAGCCATACATCTGCATTCTTCTAATGGACATACCCATATAATCACGACTACAAATTATTTTACAAAATGGGTAGAAGCAGTTTCCTTAACACAAGTAACTGGGAAACAAATATCTATGTTCATATTGAACTATATCATATGCAGATATGGGATACCTCATTCCATAGTCACAGATAATGGTGGACAATTCAAGAATAAAGACCTAGATGATCTATGTGACAAGTTCAAGATTAAACAACATTGGTCTTCTATCTACTATCCTCAAGGGAATGGACAAGCAAAGGCTTCCAACAAAAATCTATTAAAAATCTTGCACCAAACGATTAACAAGACAAGAAGAGATTGGCATCTCATGATCAATCCAACTCTCTGGGCCTACAAAACAAGTATCAGAATGCCCACAGGGGCTACACCATTCACTTTAGTTTATGGGTCTGAAGCAATACTGCCTATTAAGGTTGAAATCCCATCATTGAGAATCAAAATGCATGGTCTAGTAACTGATGATGACTATAGAGTGTCTAGGTTGCAAGAACTTGAACTACTAGATGAGCGCAGACAAGCAGTGTATGATCATCTTAGAGTGTATCAGAAAAGAATGTCTAGAGGCTACAACAAGAAAGTCAGACACAGAGAATTTCAAGTTGGCGATTTAGTCTTGAGAGAGAATCCCAAAAATCAATCACATTGAGAACGTAAGAGGAAGTTTGAACCCAACTGGCTGGGTCCCTTTTTTATCACTGCTACTTTTGGCTCTGGTGCCTATCAACTCTCAATGACTGAAGGAGAACAGCTCTAAGAACCAATCAACTTTCTCCATCTGAAGAAATTCTACGCCTAAGGCATTCAGTGTTTGGTAAAATGTCCTAAAAAAATCTTAAAAATTGGAAAACGTCTTAACAAAATGAACATCTTGGTGAAAACCTAGCAATAGGCACCTTGATGATTCACAAAAATATCAAAAATTTAAAAAAAAAATTGAAAAAATGAAAAATATCAAAAAAATGAGAAAAAGAAAAAGTGCCTTGGTGAAAACCTGGAAACATGCACATTGGTAGCAAAAATAGAATCTCTACCAAGATGGTGAAAACTAGGCAAACGGGTGCCACTTGTTCAAAACACTCCATCTATCAGCGCAATCTTGGTCTTTCCCAACTTTCAGTCCTACTTTAGTTTGTACATATCTCCCAGTTTGTTTCTGCATTTTCTTGTTTTCAATAAGTCGGTCTATATATCAATTGGCTCAAGCATTTATATCCTATCAATGTTCAAACTTGGGAACAATCAATGTCATATCCTATGGCCTCCAATGTATCTTAGACATGTCATATCCAATCAGAGTCCTTTGAAGCTTCATCTGAGTCTATCTGTCTGTCTCCTCTCCAGAAAGGATTTTGCATCTACAACAATGCAATCAAACATCAAAACAAAATGAAAACAATCTATGCTTTTTACATGCTTTTATCTCCTTGTATGCTTACTGATTCGCATTGAGATTTTTGCATATTATGTCCCTTTGAGCTCTTCGATGATGTCCTTTATAGGATTTAGAGAGTGATGACTGGGGGCATAATCTTTTCTTTGTCTTTTGCTTGTATGTGAAAATCTAACGACTTTGGAAATTCTAGATTGAAATGGTGTCCGACTATAAGAGCCTCTATCTCGAATTGGATGGCCATGCATACCTTGACCATTGATACCCATAAAATTCAAGGAAGTTTGATCTAACTATTGTCTTTTTGAGTGAGTTCTTTCTCCTACTATGAAATGCGATCTTGCCTAAGGATGTGAACGATAAAGGGTCACTATGGGTAATTCACACTGGATTTGGAATGATCTCTTGACTGTTTGATATGTTTGAATGCAAGGCGTATTCAGGTCATCACGATGTTTATGTTTTGATGCTTATACAAATTGCTATATCAAAATGGACATGATATTCAGGTCATCCTAGCGTTTGTGCCTTGTTGCTTATATCTAATCTGACATTCCGAAAACAAAATCAATATTCATATGTCCATGGTTGTCTAACCAGTGGGTGTTGTATTGATTCTTGTGCATACAAATCGATATTCATATGTCTATGTTTTCATAGCTAGTGGGCATTGTATTGATTTATCTGGTTACCTAAAAAGTTCAATGATGATAACAAATCGACACATGAAAAGTGACTAGGTCCTAGGTCCTAGGTTTACATTTCATTCTGCATTGCATTTTGCACTTTGCATGATCTCACAAATGGCTGAATAAACTTCAAAGCTTAAACGATTCTTCAAATTGCATCTTCAAATCTAACAAGAGCTGAATCTTACACAAAGGTCCATCCAATGAAATAGCAAGTAGAATCCTTTTTGGGGATCAAAATCAAAATTTGAGATCATTTATATTGTAAACTGCTTGCATAATCGACCTTCAATCGTCACAGAAATCTAGAATTCAACTTAATTGATTATCTTACATCAAACTATCAAAATTTTAACTTGGTCAACTATGGTCAACTCATGGTTTAACCTAGTCAAACTTGGTCTCCAGGACCTCCAAACAATGCAGAACGCATTCTTAAACGTGTATAACCAATTCTCAAATCAATTAACATGCTTATAAACCATTCAACGCTGACTTTTCTTGTTAGATTTCAATTTTAATCCCGAAGGGGGCATGGTATTGCACATCATTCAAGTCTGTAAATTGAATCTTTCTCTTAGTAATCAAGACAACAACCACGTCTAGTTGCTGACTCATCAAAAAACCTCATCGCTTGGGGCATATCAGATTCATCGAGATCCATATCAATCTAGTATTCTCTTAATATTGTAATATGTATCAGCTTTTCGCAACCATCGGTTCATTAGTGTTATTTCCTTGGTTCTTCGTAACTAATGGGTTCAGGATGTGATACCAATGTGATTCAATATAAGGACAATCAGGTCTGGAATCGGTCACTCACTTCTTTGCAATCATAAGGTTCAAAATCAGGCATTTTGACACTCTTTTGCAATCATCGATTCATCGTTGTTATAGTGAACATTATCTTTGGTCATTCAGGACCTAGCATCATAAAATCTTTCAATCGATTTTTGTCTCGAAATCGGTTCATCTTTCAAATTAGTTTCATATCAAACACAGACTGTCTTTGAACCATTGCGCTTCACACAGTAATTCAAAGAGGGAAAAAATGTAATACCCCAAAAATGGACTATAGGTTCATTAACCTCCTACATCCTCAAATCAAATGAAATCGACATCAAAGTCCTAACCCAAGGCACATCTGCACATTATCAAATCCTAATTGATTAACCCATAAATCAATTATTTTAATTTTAAAATCAGTTAAGTTGAGAATAAATCACTTTATTTTTAAATTAATTTATAATTAAATCATGCACAATCAAAAAAGCAGGCAACTAGAAATTAACAATCAATTTTAAAATTCTAAACATATGATGATGAGTTGGAATTTGATCTAAACTCTATTTTGAGTTAAAGCCTTGCTTTTGCATGATTTTATAAATTAAATATCTTTTATTTCTGATAACTCAAAAATCAACCTGAGATTATCAAGAGTGATTTATGGCTTTTCTCATGCACCTCCAAAGCCCTGGATTTCTATAAAATCAAGGCCTCGACTCTTCATAATCCATGAATTTGCATCCTCATGCTGCCAAAT
The DNA here is from genome assembly GCA_027943335.1 of Chamaecyparis obtusa. Taxonomy (NCBI): domain Eukaryota; kingdom Viridiplantae; phylum Streptophyta; class Pinopsida; order Cupressales; family Cupressaceae; genus Chamaecyparis; species Chamaecyparis obtusa. The sequence continues at coordinate 339,602 of BSBK01003652.1, forward strand.
TGGAGACTGAAGAATCATCTTTGCGAATCCAAGCTATTGTGAGATCATTCTTGTTTTGAGTATTGCATATCATTTAGAATTCATTCTTAGATTCATTCATAGCATATCAATTTCATCTAGCATAGATTCATATCAGTTTTTCATCATTATTGCACTGAAAATGCAAAAGTATAGATTAATTTGCATCCATTTCATATCTAGATGTTTCATTCAAATCCTTCATTTAGGTGTCGTCAAGGTCACTAATCTTGATTCCAATCTGAGAACATCACACTCGCACCTACTAGAAGGCAGTAAATCGCCTGGCTACTTTAGCTTTCAATTCATTGCAGATTTCATTTTTGCTAACCTCTAATATTTTACTGAAGTGTTATGTCTATAGTCAAGTACAAAATTCACACACACAATAGGTTATTATAGAGGGGCCTTGGATGACATTTTAGGTTCAAACCAAATATCTGCATATATGCTAGGGATTTTGAGAAATGTGTTAAAATATAATAATGTTTTGAACTTAAGGCACTTAAGAAATAATGTCATTACAGTATGGCATTGGAAGTTTGAGCAAGATGGGAATAAATATAGGAAAAAAATTGCCATAAACCCACCTAGCTGGATGTGTTGACATAGATGGTTCATGCCCATGAACATATCAAAAATTAGACTACCTTGCAACTATTTGCAGGTTTTGCAAGTTTTGTAATTTTTTGCAACATTTTATAAATTTTTCAACTTGTTTGTAATTTTTTTTCAACTATTGCATTATTTTGCAACTTTTTGATACTATTTGATGAACCTACTTAACCTAACATATTTGTAATGGATCTAGGACAACCCTAATGAAATGATGTCATTCATAATGAACCTAAGTCAAATTTGATGTTTAAATGTATAACATGGACTAGCAAATCCATACAATGTTTAGTCATAGCCTTAGTAAGTGATGTGTTTGATTATATGATGATAATTTATAGAGAACAAATCATGTACAACCTGATAATGAGTTTTCATGTACAAGATCTCACTCACATAATTTTATAATTTTTATGTATAATTAACCATACTTATTGCATCTACATAAATTTAATCATATTGCCAATGTGTTTATATATTCAAATGTCAAACATTAGAGGAGGTAGCACATGAAACTAAATCCAATTTTGATGACTTTTCAATCATCATTACTAAGCATCTATGTTATCATTAATAACAATATAAAAGTGATCATAACATTTGGTGAAGTTACCCAAGGAAACCAAATATAACACTTTCAATTTAGATGGAATACCAATTTGGTAATTTATAGACTTTCTATTGACATGTTGTTGGCAAGTGATGTTATGGATCACTAGAAATCACTTAAGGGTTGTCATTCATGGCAACACTTATACTAGAGTGATCGCGGGATGAGAAGATCAGTACTGGAGTCACAGTCATAAAAATGACAAAGTCCAGAATCAGGGTAACAAGGTACAGTGTTACAGTTTTGATCAGTGATGAAGATGTATTAGGTATTATGGCATGTGAAGTTAACAGAAGGATTTTTTTGTATATGTATTTTCTTCAGTTAAGAGCACATAATTTTTGGTGATTAGATAAGCAAGATAGAGTGTTCAGAAGATATGTGAAGATAGTAAAATCAGTGTAACAGAGCATATGAGCAGTTACAGATATTATGGTGAGGTTACTTGGTATGGTAACATGCTAAGTTAGGTGAATGCAGTATATTTTTTACTCTTGGGTAATATATGATCGTCGACTTCATACTTACCCTTTACATATATATTATTATTATGTTTAGTATGGTATTTGTGAAGCTGACTGGTTAGAAGTTTTGGTATAAGTACAGAGTACTTTTATGAAAGTGCATGATAATGTGATTGTGGATGTGAAGAAAGATTTTGAACCTGAGAGTAGAGATCATATGCGAGATTAGTAAAAGGAAAAGATATAACTAGAACTATCTAAGCAAGATAAGTGCTTGTATTATTCATATTTTGGAGAACCTTTTTGTAACAAGCTTTGATTATAAGAGCAGTTTGCTCACCACCTTTAACCAGGTGTTTTGTATACCCCTAACAGGGTTTTGTAATCCTTTAACAAGGAAATATACTATGTAATCATCTCCTAACAGGGCTAGATCTCTTCATAGGGATACAATGTTTTAGTGCATAGTTGTGGGTTCCATCCCCACTAGGGTTCTCCCTTAGTTAGGGTTTCCTCAAGAACAAATCATGGTGCCATGAGTTATGTGTTGTGTGTTATTATTCTTTTCATTTCAGCAGTGTTATGGTTTATTTATAATTTTTTTAAGTTTAATTCAAAGTTTAGTAATACTGATTCACCCCCCTCTCGGTATTACCTAATCCTAACAATTGGTATCAGAGCTATGGGCCCTTGGAGAGAAACCCTAACAGCTTAAGGGAGATTAGAATAGATTTGGAAAGTTTGCAAGAGAATTTTGATGCAGCACTTGAAGATCTGGACAAAGAGAAGGCTGAGAATAGTACACTGAAATTCAAATTGAGAAGAGCAGAAGGTTTCATTAGGAAACTAAAGGAACAACTGGAAGCTTCAAGAAATAAAAAACAAAACCTTATCGATAAGATCCAAGAAAATTCAGAAAATGATACTACAGATCGAGTGAAGAAGTTGGAGCAAGAAAAAGAGGAGATCAATCTTTTGATGATAAAGGAAAATCAGCATGAAAAGGATGCTAGGAACATTGAATATGAAGAATCATTGAAAGTAGAAAATGAACAGATAGACTAATGAAGACTGAACTTGACCACTACAAAGATAAATATCAAGAATTGGAGAAATATAATTAGATCATTAAAGGTGAACTCACTCAAGCCAAATTACACATTGAGAAGTTGCACATGAACAATGACAAAATTGATGAACAAAGAGCAAGACAAAAACCTAAAGGAGACATGACTGGAGCTGGATTTAATGAAGCAGAAAGTTCTAAAGTAAATGAAGAAGCAAATGAAACAAAGAATGAAGAAAAACCTACTAATGAAGAACCTAAAGAACATATCAGACCTTTCAGAGGTAGAGGCTTTGGATGCAACAAAGTTAGACACATGAAAAGAGATTGCAGAAGTAAAGGTACCTCTATACCCTTTTTCAGTTACTATTATAACTGTTATGAGTATGGACACAAGAAAGCAGATTGTAGAAAACCAAATCAGTCAAAGTATAAACCAGATTATGTCACAGAAGAATCAGCAGCCAAGGTTACATGTCTTAAATGCAATAACTTTGGGCACATATCAAGGTATTGTAAACTGCAAGTTAACCAAGATAGAAGGAGACCTCCTACATGTTATAAATGCAACAATCTTGGACACATTGTGAATTTTTGCAGATACAATGGAGAGGACAATAGAAGAGAACCAAGAAGACCTAGAGGACCATCTTCTGTGGTTATGAGGAAGAATGTTGGTGATAGTGGTAAGATTCTTAATGAATACATGAGTGAATTTGAGAATCAGTTTAATAAATCAGAGAGCAAAGAGGATGACAAGATATGGAAGGTAAAATTTCTATACAAAGTATCAGTTCAGGGAGAGACAATTGATGATACTATGTCTTTGCATGATAATTTCTTTGAGGCATCGACCTAAAAGGTCGCATGGCCTTAAGGGGAGCATTGGATATAGAAAATAGAATATATCTAGCCCCTTTATATGTGTAGTAAGCTCATGCAAGCTTAGGTATGGTGTGTGCAAACACTTTGGAGTCTATTTATGAAAGCGCAATACTTAAAGATTCATACTAAGTGTTCACAGGTTTTAGGTTGACTGGACAAGACATGAAGTTGAGCTACTTGTGTTTAATACACTCACTCAACTAGCGAAGGATAAAATAGCTTGAAATATATCATTTCTACACCTTTTGATTATCAGTGACTAAGGAGAGCAGATTTGTGAAGTATTGCAATGATCTAGTAGAAAGACTTCGTGATCACATGAAGCATAGTGTCAGATTCAAGCATGTTCAAGGTATTTAGACTTATTATCATAAAGAATTTATGGATGCACTAGTGGTTTATGATGTTTTGGATAGCCCTAGGTATAAATTCAAGAGACATCCTTTCAAGTTCATTTTCACAAATCCCTGTAGGCATCTTGCACGTAGAAGATATTAGGGCATAAATACATTGCAAGTATGAGACCATTGGGGACATAAACATCTATAGTGAGTTGGACAACATGATAGAAGAAAATGGATCTATGATAGATGAATTCAAATACTTATCTGGTCAATCCTTCATTAAGCTAACCCTACTCACAGAGTTCACGAAAGTTGAATGGTATAAGATCATTCTTAGCAGAGTTCATGATCAGTTTATTTGGATTGGAGATCAACCAGTTAAGATCTATGCACAAATGATCCATGAGATTACAGGCCTTGACAATGAAGGAGCCCTACCTGTATCAGAAAAGGATTTGAGGAAACAATCTGAAACCCTAACCCATTCCAAGTGGGATAAGAGGGTGATGGCAGTCAATGACATCTTTGAGCAAGATGTTAGGTTGGTAGCAATGTTATTGGGCTACAAATTGTTTTATAACAACAGACCAAATTCTATATCTGCTTGAGTTATAATGATGGCCTATAGAATGCTCAAAGAAAACAAGAAGTACAACCTGTGTGAAGTACTTGCACAACAGTTTCTTGAGAAAGTGAAAGTCATAAAGAAAGATAGGACTAAAACATTTAGGTTTGGGTCCTTGTTGATACACATGTATATCCATATCATACACAACTTTCATGGCATGTACCCTAGGGCATGGAAAGATAGTGAACCTACTGGAATTCAAATCTTAGAGAGCTATAAAAGACAGAACAAGGACTAGATAGATGGAGAATTATTTGGCATGATCAAAATCCTACAAAGACAAATGAAAGAGAGGTACAGAATACCGAAGGAATTGGTTGAAAAATATAAGGACACCATCTGTTTCATGGTTGAAACTGATTATGTGTGTTTTGAGGCAGTAGAACCGAGGAAGAAATGGTGTTAGCCTGTGGGGTATGAGGTCAGCTCTGAAGTTTTGACCATGCAAGTAGAGCATGTACTAGAAACTGAGGTAGACCCCACTAACGAAAGATGGGTAAAATATAAAGAAAAATATGGAAAAGTCAGAGAAGAGAAAGAAAAAGTTACAAGGAAGAGAAAGATAAGCAAAATTGTTGAAGATATAACTGCGAAGGTGGGAATAACTAAAAGACAATTGATAGACATGAAAAATAAAATGGAAGCATCTTCAAGTACACCTATTGATGCTTATGTTCCTTCGAAAATAGAGAAGACGGAAACTCCTACTATTAATATTGTTGACTTATCATCTTTGCAAGAGGGGCAGTACAAGAAATTGTGCCTGTAATCATTCCTAGAAGATCTACAAGATCTAGTAAGTAGGACAGTCCTAAGGAAAAAGAAGCAGAAGAGAAGAGGAAGAAGAAAGAGGAAAAGGTTCCTAAGAAAGAAGAAGAAAAAGCAGCACTAAAGGATCCACAAACCGTGTAGAAGCCTAACCTTAAGTCACTACAAAAAAGAGTGATAAAAGATGGAAACTTGAAGACAGTTGACAGGTACTATGAAAGATATGATTCTAAGAATCAAGCTATTATTGAAGATACTATCATTGAGTGTCTCTTACCCTTTAAGAAAAATATGTTGGAGATTGAAGAAAGCATTCCTAAGGAGCTTTACAAAAAATTAGAGATCAGAAAATAATTGGCTCAGTTAGAGGATGAGAATATAAGGAATAAGGCTATTGAGGACATGCTACCTATTGTCTCAATACAGGAAAGAGACGGAATAATAAATGCATTAAAACCTTTGTTAAGGAAAAAGGTTGGACTAGTCAAAATTAAGGATAGAAAGTACGATGAGGTGATTGAGGACACTCAAAAGGCATTAGACCAAATCCTAATGAGTGATATGCCTAAGAAGACCTCACCTCCCAAGGTTACCAAATCCACATCTCTTGTATTGAGAGAAAGATCCAAGGAAGTGGAGGAAATTGTGCAAGTTAGCATGCAACCTGACTTCATTGTCTCTGGTGTGCCTATGAACCTTGACACTTTGCATGATGTTAATGATCCATTTTTGGATAATATGGATAGTGTGATGGAATTTCGAGAGTAGGAACAGACAAAGGAAGAGAAAATAGAGGAAAAACAAGAAGATAAAGTATTAGGAGAACAAAGAAAAGAAGGAAGAAGAAACCATAACAGAAAAAGTTGTTGAGGTTAAAATAGAAACCTCTTTATTATTGGAAAGCATGGCCAAACCGGTAAGTTCAGATGTGGATAGTATGGATGAGAATGAGCTTATGAGGCTATCCTTCATGGCCTCCGCCAAGGATAAAGAAAGGTCAGAATAGAAAGGGGACAAAAGAATAAAGGTAATGGTCAGGGTTGTAGAAACAGTGAACAAACTACTTCCCTCACCAATTATCTTTCAAGAAAAGGATGAAGCTGAGAACCTTGGTATAGTACTAGATAGTTTTAGAGTCACTTTGACTCATTGTTAAAAAATCCAGAAGACAAGGCAGAAAACAACTTTCTGGAAAAGAAGTTGAGAGAAGTATGTCAGTCTATTTCATGGGACTTAGACATTCTCAAGGCTACCATTCTTAAAGCCAATAACTGTGTAGCACAAGGTGGGAATATTTACAGCTATTGCATAAATCCTTGCAAGCATGCAGGTAACATTGAGGAGATTATAGCCAAGGATAGGGCTACCCCTGACAGTCTAATGAACAGTTGTGAATCATCTTCACTAACTGTGGGGGAAATGGATAAGGAGACATTCAGACTATTAGATAAGATAAGTTTACTGGAAACAAAGAAAAGGAGAGTGGTAGAAAAATTTGGCTTATTAAGAAGTATATTGACCCCGAAGCTTTCAATGCTTGAGACTCATCTTTCAGAGATGGAAAACGTTGAAGGTTCAATGACTGTGTCTACACCTACTGAGCCCAAGGCAATAGAGACAGCATCATTTGCACTGAATGGATTAATCCATGTCAATGAGCTACTAATAAAATCATGGGCTAAGGAAGTAAAGACCTTGGAAGACTCCTTCCAAGATGTTTTAAAGTTGGTGAGTAAGAACTAAGTCTTTCTATGCTTAGTAAATTTTGAAATTTTGGATGAACCTTTGTCATTGATGACAAAGGGAGAGGAAGAGAAAGAAAAATGAAGAGAGCAATATTTAGAAGAGAAGTAAAAGAGATGGAGAGAAGAAAAATATTAAGAAGAGGAAAAAGATATATAAAACAAAACAAAAAAAAGTAGAAAAGAGAATTGTACTTCAACACTTAGTCATTTTTCTAAGTGTTGCCATCAATGTCAAAGGGAGAGATTGTTGGCAAGTGATGTTATGGATCACTAGAAATCACTTAAGGGTTGTCATTCATGGCAACACTTATACTTGAGTGATCGCAGGATGAGAAGATCAGTAATGGAGTCGCAGTCATAAAAATGACTAAGTCTGGAATCAGAGTAACAAGGTACAGTGTTATAGTTTTGATCAATGATGAAGATGTATTAGGTATTATGGCATGTGAAGTTAACAGAAGGATTTTTTGTATATGTATATGCTTCAATTAAGAGTGCATAAGTTTTGGTGATCAGATAAGCAAGATATAGTGTTCAAAAGATATACGAAAATAGTAAAATCAGTGTAACGAGGCATATGAGCAGTTACAGAGATTATGGTAAGGTTACTTGGTATGGTAATGTGCTAAGTCAAGTGAATGGAGTATATTGTTGACTCTTGGGTAATATATGATTGTCGACTTCATACTTACCCTTTACATATATTATTATTATGTTTAGTATGGTATTTGTGAAGCTGACTAGTTAAACGTTTTGGTATAAGTACAAAGTACTTTTATGAAAGCGCATGATGATGTGATTGTGGATGTGAAGAAAGATTGTGAAACTAAGAGCAGAGATCACATGCAAGATTAGTAAGAGGCAGAACTATAACTGGAACTATCTAAGCAAGATAAGTGCTTGTATTATTCACATTTTGGAGAACCTTTTTGTAACAAGCTTTGATTGTAAGAGCAATTTGCTCACCACTTTTAACCAGGTGTTTTGTACACCCCTAACAAGGTTTTGTAATGCTTTAACAAGGAAATGTACTATGTAATCATCAACTACTAACAAGGCTAGATCTCCTAATAGGAATACAATATTTTAGTGCATAGTTGTGGGGTCCATCCCCACTAGGGTTTTCCCTTAGTCAAGGTTTCCTCGAGAATAAATCATGGTGTCATGAGTTATGTGTTGTGTGTTATTGTTCTTTTCATTTCAGCAGTGTTATGGTTTATTTATAATTGTTTAAAGTTTAAATAAAAGTTCAGTAATACTGATTCAAAGTACTTTTATGAAAGCGCATGATGATGTGATTGTGGATGTGAAGAAAGATTGCGAAGCTGAGAGTAGAGATCGCATGCGAGATCAATAAGAGGCAGAACTATAACTGGAGCTATCTAAGCAAGATAAGTGCTTGTATTGTTCACATTTTGGAGAACCTTTTTGTAACAAGCTTTGATTGTAAAAGCAGTTTGCTCACCACTTTTAACCAGGTATTTTTGATACCCCTTACAGGGTTTTGTAATGCTTTAACAAGGCAATGTACTATGTAATCATCAGCTACTAACAAGGCTAGATCTCCTAACAGGAATACAATATTTTAGTGCATAGTTGTGGGCTCCATCCCCACTAGGGTTTTCCCTTAGTCAGGGTTTCCTCAAGAACAAATCATGGTGGCATGAGTTATGTGTTGTGTGTTATTATTCTTTTCATTTCAGCAGTGTTATGGTTTATTTATAATTGTTTAAAGTTTAAATCAAAGTTCCCCCCCCCTCTCAGTGTTACCTAATCCTAACACATGCTTGTATCATCAATCATGCTAGTCTTCATAATCTTTAATCATTCTAAACTGGATATACATTCAAATTTGAAGTCTACATAAATTTAATCATATAAATCATATTTCCAATGTATTTATATGTTCAAATATATTAAAGATTAGAGAATATAGCACATGAAATTAAATCCAATTTTGATTACTTTGTTAATCTCTATTGGCATTTAAGGTTGTCATTAGTATCAAAAGGATATCAAACAGATCGGTCGGTCACTTATATTGAGTTGGTCGGTAACTAGAAGTAAGATAGAGCCATCGATAGAGCCTTTACACCGAGCAATACACAGTTTACCAAGCACCAGCAGACACCGACACCGACGGACAGTAAACATTGAGCATCACAGTATACACCGAGCAGTTTATGTAGTGTTTACTGAGGATCACAGGAAATGGCATAGTAATCTAAAATGACACATTCTTCTATGCAAATGATTACAATAGATCGTAAAATAGTTTACCAAGATCGAGGAGCATTTATTGTAAAAGATACTCATTAAATGTAATGTTTATCTTATTGTAATAGTTGATCTAGGTTAATTTTGCACCGTAGATCTTAGGGTTATGATTTTTTTTTGTAACCTAATTTTCGCTTAAGCGGAAAAACAAAACACTATATATTTTGTATGTTCACATCATTTTTGGGTTGGTGAACTGATATATATGAATCACGGAGCACTTGAAGCCCTTGTCTAACTTCAAGTCAATCGGTTATCAAAACATAATAGAGTACAGAAGTAATCAAATTAAGCAAAATCAGTGAAGGCTACCGAGCAAAATTCAAAGTAGAAATTCATCATAGTCAAGGTGATATTTATGAGCATTTATAGATGTGTATCAGACAATTGAGTTGTCATCTAGCAGATAATTGCCTATTACTTTCTGACAATTGTAATAGAGTTTTTTTTATAAAATCTCTTAACAAAGTAGACTTAACAGTCTTATGTAAATCTCTTAACTGAGTGCACACTTCATTAGTGTTGTCAAAATCCTATAACTAGGTAGATCTAGCTAATCTAATATGTTACTCCTAACAGGGTAAGATCACCAGAAGTGATCAAAACTTGTAGCCTTAATAGGCAAACCTTTTCTATCTGCAGTCGTGAAGAATTTGTGGGTGTCATCCCCACCGCAGTTTTTACCTTCTAACAAAGGTTTTTGCGTTACCAAAATACTTGTGATATGTGATTTTCATATTGATTTCATGTTGGTTACATTTATAAGTTAACTAGATGATTGATACATGCAATTAGATTCAAGTTATTTTGGTCGGTTATTACTACTCACAGTTTTATATCAAGAAAGGTTTACAAGTGAAATATTTAAGGGTACTGATTCACCCCTCCCCTCTTAGTACCTATCTCTCCTAATTCCAACATTTGGTATCAGAGCCAAGTTCTCTTGTTGAACAGTCTAACCACTGAAGGGTGAAGATCTAAGTCATGGAGAGATATAAACTTGACAAGACTATTGAGAATCAGAAGATACAAATGCAGATGTTTGTGGAGCAATATAAACAAGCTAAGGAAGAACTAAAGAAATTACTGGTTGACAGGAAGAACCTTTCAATTCTACAAAATGAAATTGGTTATCACGAAGAACCTATTGATGATATATTTGATCACATTGGATCAAGTTCTGGCAACATCTCTGACGAATCCAAAAGCATAATCTCTTATTTATCTGAAAAGAATCAACAACTATCTGATCAAGTGAAACCACTACAAATCGGTCAAGAATCTCAGATGTTGAGAATGGTGGAAATTATGAACAATGCTAGACAAGCTGAACAAGATCAAAATCTGGCTATTGAAGACCAAAGACTGATGACTGAACAACTTTAAGCAAAAGAAAGTGAAATACAAAGACTCACTGATCGTCACTTCCAAGTATCAAATCAAATGATGACTATTAATCAAGAAGTAAACAGAGTGAATGGAGAATTGTCAAGAAGACTGGAAGATGTTGCAATACTCAGAGAAGAAAATGAAAAACTGAGAAATGAAATAAAGATACAAAAGCAACACAATGAAATGATGAAAATAGCTGAGGATAGTTCCAAAAAGATTGATGAATTTCTAACTAATCAAAGAAGATTTGGAGGCAGAGCTGGCATAGGCTACACCGGTGAAGAAGAATCATCACAACAAGATGAAAAAGTCAACAATAATCAAAGTCAGAAACCTAAAGTGCTGACATGTTATCATTGTGGAAAACCGGGACATACATCTAATGTGTGTAGAAGCAAAGCACAAGGTAAACCTCCTGTCACTCCTAAGTTCAATGGATATTGTTACTAATGTGGTAAGTTTAGACATCCAGCTTATGAGTGCAAAGCTAAACAGAATGACATTGCTAACAATACCACTGTGGAGAAGATATGCTATACTTTCAATAAGCATGGACACACTGCATGAGAGTGTAAGGCAAAGATGAAGCAAGCAAGGACTCCTAAGCAGAAAACACAGCGAAAGCCTTATCAACCGAAGAGACAAGGTAACTCATATGTTTGGGATTATAATACATGGACTAACTGTGTTGTATGTGGTCGATATGGGCATATTGCAGAAAATTGTTACAGAAAGGGTTGGATTGGACATTCAAGAAACTAGACAAACACTGCAATGGCTTGTATGCACTGTCACAAGGTTGGTCATTTAAGCAAGAACTGCAGAGACCGAGCACTAGATGAAAACCATATATTTGAAAGCGGATATAACATTGCAGAAATCACGAAGTTAAGGAACACTATGTGGAAGAAAGCATCTAATGAGAATGTTGAGTCAAGTAACACTGTCGGTGAAACCTCGTCCACTGAATTGGGTGACATCGGTACCTCCACTTAAGATGACAAAGGTATGTATGGGACTGGCATTTTAACTAATCACATTTTACATACAGTTCCTTATATATGATGTACAAATACCAAATCTACATGAATAAAGATGCACTATGGTTTATGTGTTATGAGCTAACAATATTATATAGTTGATAAAAGAAGAAATGAGAGTTGGTTACCCGTCGGTAATCACTATACAAGGTTAACTGACAATAGTGCAAACCAATGAAGAAATCCTATATTAATCGAGCGGAGAAAATTGTAGACATCACTGATGACAGTTGTTTTGTAACAAAAGTTAGGTCACGCATTTAATGCACAAAAGTTTGAGCAGGAATATCAAAAAATCTAGAAATACACGGAAAACAAAGCTCATTGTTACATTGCGATTTCGAAGAATTAAGATTTCACAGAGCAGAGTTCGAGCTAAATATTTTCAAAAAAGATTCAAAGCTATTGTAGATCGAACCAACATCAATTCTTCGATGATATTGAGTAAGTTCATTTGCTAACCGAACACCTGATATCTATTGTTTGTCGAAACCCTAGAAAACAATTTATGGTATCAACTTCATCTGCAAGCAAATCGCAAAACTTTGAGGAGGAAGTAGAATTGATTGTAAGAGATAATTTTGCCGAGGGCAAATTTAAACCACATCCTAAGGTCACAGCACAAACAGATGATATGGGTGCATTTTCTAGTATTCCAGATAGGGTTTTGTTAACAGAAGACATTAGGGCCTATATTCATTGCAAAATCGGAGAAGTAGGTGATTTTGAAACCATTGTTGCTTATCAACAAATTTGTGGACCAAATGGAAAGTTGAAATCCGAATGTAAAAAGATTGAAGAGTCAAGGTTATCATGTTTTACATACTTCCCGCAAACATTCAGCATAGATTGGATAAGAATCGTGCTAAGCAGATTTCATGATGGGAAATTCTGGCTAGACAAACCTGTTGAGGTCACTAAGAAGATTATCAGTAGGGTTACTGGGTACCCTACAATCGACAAAGCCAAAGCCTTTCGAAGTGTGTCTCGTCCTGATGTTGAAAAGAACACTAGAGCTCAATGAGACGATAGGGCACTGAAAATCTCAACCATTAAAGACCCAGTGGTGAAGTTTGTAGCACACGTCATTGGGTACAAAATATTTCAATCCAGCAGACTAAATAGCGTACCCTGCAGCACCATGGACATGGCTTATAAGATTGTAAAGAAAGATCACCAGGTAGATCTTGCCGAAATTCTACTACACCAAGTGCAAGAGAATATGAAGACAATAAGATCAAAGAAGTCAAACACATGTAAGTACGGATCACTGCTTGTTTGTACATTTTTCTATCTGCAAAAATATATACCTGGTATCGGTAAGGTAAACTGACAATCAAATAAACCAATAACTACACAAATTGGTGAAATGATGAAAAGTCTAGGAAAGAATATGAACATGGAATTTGATGCATATTTCAAAGAATTTAAGACCCAAATGCATCAAAGAAGTAGAATTCTGAGGGAATTAGTGAGTAAATTTGAAAATGACATATGTTTTGTAGTCAGCACAAACCACTCAATGATAAAGGTAGTAGAACCGAGAACAAAATGGCTAGCACCAATGGGCTATGAAATGAACCATGATTTCGCCCTAAAATCTATCAATGCACTGCTAGCGCTACCGATAGATATCATTGCCACTAGGTTTGGCACATATGAGAAAGCTAAATCAAGGATCACAACAGATATAGAGATCAGTAAAATGTCTCCGAGAGAAAAGAAAATGAAGAAAGATCTTACTGCAAGATATGGAAATGCATTAGACTCATCTGAGGAGTCATCGGTAAAAGATACAACCGAATGTCAGTTACAGCTAGCTGACAAACTCTATGATAGTGAGGAGACCGAGTCCGACAAAGAAAACGATCCCACACTGATTCCTCCTACCAATGTTGAACAAGGAAAATAGTTACCAGAACAAAAGGGAATGAAAACAAGATCGTCAGCTGCAGCACAACCTACTGAGAAGGAAGAAGCAGTAAAAGTAACAAAAAGGAGAGCAGCTACACCGATAAAGAAATACATCAAAAGAAAGAACAAGCCTGTAGCTGAGGCACCAAAGAAACAAAGAAAAATGGTCAGGAATAAAGATCTCGAGGAATCTGACAATGAAAATGATACTAACCAGTTCAAGGTGGTCAAAAACAAGGCAGGTACAATTGAAGATATAATTGAGAATGGGAATCTCACTGATCCAGGATTAGATAAATGTGATAAGATGTCAACTGAAGATAAAACAAAGTTAGAACATGTTATCGAGATGATGATAAAATTCAAAAAGGTACCAATGGAGTTTGCATGTGCACTACCAAAGGAATTGGATGACAAGATTTCAGAGAAGTGGGCTATTGCACTGGATACAGAGAAGAGAAAAAGAGAAAGATCCTTAGTCAGGACAGCCCCACATTTAAGTATTGGAGAAATTGAAGAATACATGGTCAAGTACCAAGCAAAATTTATGACCAAGAATTGAGCCATGCAGATAATGGATGAGAATGTGGCGGATTTGGACATAACAGGTGATTCACTTTAGACATCAATTTTGAAAGCAGAAGAGAAAGCTGAATAGGAAGCATTCCTGAAATTGTCTAAGAAGAGACAAAATTCTAAAGGAAAAGGTATTTACATCGATGATGATAAGGGAAAGAAGGTAAAGGACACCAGTATATCAGTTATCGAGGCAACTGATATCAACAAGCAAAAGGAAGAGATGAGAATTTCACAAGATGCACCGGATCCAGTAGAGATCCAATTGCAGAAGAAAATCGATCAAGATGTACTCATTGAGGACATCACTAACAGTGATCCTAATGATAAGGATGACGAAGATGTGACAATTGCACCACACAAAGATGAAGCACTTAATATTGATGATGTATTCACATCTCTATCGGGTGAACTTCCAGTACTTGCAAAGGCAGTTGAAATACTTTCACAAGTACAACCCGATGCATCTCATCTGGAGCCAAATAAAGATACAACTGAAACACAAGAAACTAAGCCACCTGCAGATACAAATGAGCCTAACAATATAGAGGCACAGTCCACAGAAACAAATGAACCAGAAGGAACAAAGTCGACCGAGGTCAACCCCTTTGACACTACAACCAAGACTCCTACACCATCTACCGAGGAGCAGAAGAAGGAAGATACAGTGTCAATTGGGAAGGATACTCCTAAGAGTGGAGAAAAAGCTATTGTTCTTATTGAGAAGAAGTCACCTCTTGCATTAAAGAAGAAGAAGAAGAAAGGAAAAGGGTCGGTCACCATTGATGAAGTTATACTTATACCAGAATGTGACCCAAGAACTCTAAGCCCCGAAAGTTTAAGTAGACATGGGGAACTATGTTCAAGGAAAACGGCACAAGAGAAGTTAAGGCAAGAACACAAATGAAAAGAAGTGTTAAATGATGTACGGGATATTCTGCAACAGATAGTACCAGAAACAAACATTGATGAGAATACTCCTATTATAGATCAACTTGCCACACTCGCTGACAAAATCAATGCCCCTGATATAGATGCAAACAAAAGAATAGAAGAGAGGGCAGAATCAAAGATTCAGGACAAATTGGCAGCAAGAATAAGCCAAGAAGTGGCACTTAAGAAGATAAAATTATCTGAGGTCATTTCTAAGGTAAAATCCATTACCCAGATAATCTGTCAATTGCTAATCAAACTTTGTACTTCAGACACCTTCACTATAGAAGTCAGTGAAAAGATAAAAAGTTTAGAAGCAGAAATAAAGTTGAGTAGAAGTGCAGTTATAACCGAGCCGAATGCTTTCTTAAAGCATATTCACCAAGTTTAGGAACTCCGGCAGTTGATAGCAGATCTAAGAAAATAATGAGAGCAAATCATTGATCAAGTTACAGAGTTACAGAAAGAACTCACTCCTTACCTGAAAATTTTTGAAGCACATATAGTCAAAGCTGAGCAACTAGTCGCAACACCAGAGATTTCGGTGTTAGATAATATCTTTGATATGCATGCACAAGTCGATCTTGAGCATATTGCTCTTACCAACTTGAAAGAGGAATGGGACAACCTTTTGAAGTCCTTGGAGAAAACCCACCAGCACATTTTTGATAAGATATAAGTATATAATATATTTTTTATATTTGGCATTATTATCAAAAAGGGGGAAAACATGTATATGCCAAATAAGTATACTTTGATATGTATATTACATACTACCAAGAGCATGCACCGAGGGGGAGTACTTAGTACTTAGAAAAAAATTTGATGTGGATATGTATATGGCGGAGATATAACGAATAAATGTATTTTTTCTATATACATTCGAAGTTTTGATACTAATGTCAAAAGGGGAGCTTGTTAATCTCTATTGAGCATTTAAGGTTGTCATTAGTATCAAAAGGATATCAAACAGATCGGTCGGTCACTTATATTGAGTTGGTCAGTAACTAGAAGTAAGACAGAGCAGTCGGTAAAGCCTTTCACCAAGCAATACACAGTTTACCGAGCACTAGTAGACACCGACACCGACGGACAATAAACACTGAGCATCACAGTATACACCGAACAGTTTATGCAGTGTTTACCGAGGATCACAAGAAATGACATAGTAATCTAAAATGACACATTCTTTTATGCAAACGGTTACAACAAATCATAAAATAGTTTACCAAGATTGAGGAGCATTTATTGTAAAAGATATTAAATGTAATGTTTATCTTATTGTAATAATTGATCTAGGTTAATTTTGCACCGTAGATCTTAGGGTTATGATTTTTTTTTGTAACCTAATTTTCGCTTAAGCGGCAAAACAAAACACTATATATTTTGTATGTTCACATCATTTTTGGGTTGGTGAACTAATATATATGAATCACAAAGCACTTGAAGCCCTTGTCTAACTTCAAGTCAATCAGTTATCAAAGCATAACAGAGTACAGAAGTAATCAAATTGAACAAAATCAGTGAAGACTACCGAGCAGATTCAGAGCAGAAATTCATTACAATCAAGGTGATATTTATGAGCATTTATAGATCTGTATCAAACAATTGAGTTGTCATCTAGCAGATAATTGTCTATTACTTTCTGACAATTGTAATAGAATTTTTTTATAAAATCTCTTAACAGAGTAAACTTAACAGTCTTATGTAAATCTCTTAACCAAGTGCACACTTCATTAGTGTTTTCAAAATCCTATAACTAGGTAGATCTAGTTGATCTAATATGTTACTCCTAACAGGGTAAGATCACCAGAAGTGATCAAAACTTGTAACCTTAACAAGCAAATATTTTCTATCTGCAGTAGTGAAGAATTTGTGGGTGTCATCCCCACCGCAGTTTTTACCTTCTAACAAAAGTTTCTGCGTTACCAAAATACTTGTGTTATGTGATTGTCATATTGATTTCATGTTGGTTACATTTATAAGTTAACTAGATGATTGATACATGCAATTAGATTCAAGTTATTTTGGTCGGTTATTACTACTCACAATTTTATATCAAGAAAAGTTTACAAGTCAAATATTTAAGAGTACTGATTCACCCCTCCCCTCTCAGTACCTGTCTCTCCTAATTCCAACATACTTATCATCCATCATTACTAAGCATCTATGTTATGATTAATAACAATATAAAAGTCATCATAACATTTGGTGAAGATGTCCAAGGAAACCAAATATAACACTCACAAAAAAATTTAGATGGAATACCAAAGAAATGTTAATTTAAAGACTTTTTTTTTACATGGAGTATCATCAATCATGCTAGTCTTCATCGTGTATAATCATTCTAAACTGAATATACATTCAAATTTAAAGTTACAAAGTAGGAAGACATCCACACAACAAACAAATTATATTTAATATCAACTTTAATATATCAAACTACAGAATAATCAAATGTATATGTGCATATACAAAAAAAAATGATATGTGCCAACTTAATCAAAGTATCACCAAAAATGTGCACAGCATATATCATCTTGAGATCTATATAGGATAAAAATGTCAAATGCCTTCAATTATCAGTCCTTGAATGACCGCAACAAACACCATGTCTCTAGAAA
>BSBK01003652.1:362500-431817 GCA_027943335.1 Chamaecyparis obtusa
CATCAACATTATCATAGGCTGTGTTTACTTTTCTGCCCCGCACTCTTTCTTGTGCTTACAATCATTAAGGCTTCGTCAGATGAAGACTGGACATGAGCGCTGAACTATACCGACATCTTTGGACCCACTAAGATAACCTCCATTAAAGGAGCTAACTATTTTGTTATCTTTCTTGATAATTGCACAAGAAAAGTGTAGATATATATATGCTTCATAGGAAATCTGAAGTATTCGGTGAGTTTAAAAATTTTAAACCAGTTGAAAATCAGATTGGACATAAGATCAAATATTTGAAAACCGATAATAGTAGTGAGTTTTAATATTTAAAATTTAATTCTTTTTGTACTAGATCTTCATATGTGAAGAGTTAAATATTTTAATAAATTGATGAGTGCAGACAATGTATGTGGCATAGCGGTGAATAGAAAATATTGCGCTGTTTTCCTGCTGCAGATGCAGTGCCATTTCTTTGTTACCTCTTATATTTGAAGAGTTAAATATTTTTATAAATTGATGAGTGCAGACTATGTATCTGGTATAACAGCGAATACAAGATAGTGCACTATTTTTCCATATATATATTCTTTAATAGTGAACCAATTGTGTTTTGTTTTTTTCTCGTTGATTCTATTTTTAATTTTTCTGTTTATCTATTTGAACTCAACAATTGGTATTAGCTCATGGTTGGACTAAAAGAAATTGCGAAGAAATTGGATAGAGATGGAAGAGATAGATAAATGGAGAATTTGAAATTCTCAGAACAAAACTGATAACAGAAAGCTACATATAACAGAAATATAAACCAATCATTCTACAGCGCTAAACACAGTTTTTATTGATAATTCAAAGCTGATTACATTGCCTCTATTTACTATTTATTTGCTTCAACATTGCTATCTTTTCCTTCAGATATTTTTTTCGTACTCTTTGTAACATCACAGCACTGCCAACGTCCCTTAAAACAAAGATCCACCTTCCTGGACCAGTCCTCACACAACGCAGCCACCTCACTCTTACACAGCTTTTATCCTCGGAATTCTATCCCACACACACCTCCATTCCTCATATCCCTGCACCACCCCGTGTTTTTTTCTTTTGTCTACGCAGCCTCCCTATAAACACCTGCAGCCCTCTCCTCAAACTCCTACGCAGCCGCTCTTTAATCCTCTGTTTGGGCAATGTCTTAAGGCCTCATTTGGTTCTCTATCCACGTCTGCCCCTTCTTTTCCCTTCTTTTCAAGGCAGGTTTTTCTGTGGCTGCTAAGTTTATTTCAGTTAGTAATTGTTATTTGTTTTTTCATAGCAATTTGTGGAGCTGTGGTCTTATGATTATGAAATTTTGCAACTTATTTTTATCTTTAATTTTAATTTTGAATAAACTTAAAAAAAATTGGACAGAAAAGTCAGAGAAAAAAAAAGCAATAAAAAAGAAGGGAAACAAATTTGTGAAGCCACATAGCATTTTATCAATAAGTAGCTGCTGCTTATTTCTAGCTCCCATATTTTTTCAATGCTTAATTTTAATTCTTAAATTATAACCACTCCATTAAAATAGAGAAATATTTCAGTTTATCCTTTTTCCATGATTGAAAAATTCCGGAAACACTGTAACTGCTTAAATTTAAGAAATATAAACTATTAAATAAGATGGGCATCAACTCTTTTGAGTAACACCTCCCTCTATCCCTGCACTTCTTACACCACTCCTCTCCATCATCGCACATTCTCTTGTCAATCAATTTGTTTCTTGTAAGGCAATGAATATAAATGATTTAATGCCTCACTAAACTAACCCTTACAACTTCTCTCTTAATCACAACCTATGTTACTCCAGGTTTCTGGGACGGGGGACAGGGGATGGAGAAGCAGGTTGGAACAACTATATAAAAAATTGGAAAATTCTAAAATATATAAGAAAAGTTTAAATATTCATATGAAAACATGGATAAAGCATACTTATATACAGTATAGAACCTTATAGTATAATATTTGTGTTAAATAATTGAAGTTTAGAGTTCACATGAGAGTGGAAGTCAAAAAAATTATCAAAACTGAATCATTAATTTTATGGAACAGCCAAGGAATAGGTTTCCGAAAGTTTCTAAGTTTTCCGAACATAAAACGGTTCCTTAATAACACTGATTACCACTCTTATACACACCCTGTCATTTGATAGATGTCCACACCCTATTTCAATGCTCTTATTCTGGTACAGGCTGCAGGGTGCTCCTGCATCCGGGTAGAAAGCTTTTGAGCATAGGCTCACAAAAGTAGAGTTGAGTGATAGAATCACTCTTTGAGCTTGCAAAAAATCTGCAGCAAACCCCATCGTTATGACAATTCCACATAAAATTATTATTTTATTGTTCTCTTTTTCCAACATCTACTGTGAGCACTCTCCATCCTTCTCCATGAAATCTACTTGTCACTCTTTTTTACCATTATGGAATTTTATCCATTTTTAACCAACTTCATGTAAAATGCTTCTTCACTACCCTTAAAAAACAAATGCATACAAATCTGCACTATCTGCACTAGCAAATTCATGGAAACAAAAGACTTCATTTTTCGCTTCTTCTTCACGTACATCAATTTTATTTTCATCAAATTCAAGAAAATAAGACATTACCTCCTCTACCGCTGCTACAACTTCTCTTTCAACTTCTACCACAACATCCTCACTTCTCACATCCTCTACTTCATCATACAAATATTTCCCTATGGCTATGGAGTCAAAACCGTGGAGGGCTGAAGAGTGCAAATCCACACTGGGCAAGTAACACCTTCACCAGCCGAGTTCTACCCCTGAGAAATAGAGTTTGAGGTAGCTTGAAGCTAAAACTACAATTGAGCTTTAGACTACAACAATAGTTGTGGTTGCTCCTGTGATTGTGGTTGCGTAGCAACAAAACTTGGTTGCTTCTGTGGAGCAAACAAATAGCCCTTCCTTTCACGGACAACTGTAGTCCAACCATCCTCATTTTTAGCAACCTCGGAAGAGCCAAAGGGATGGACTTCTTGGTCTGAGTTTTAACCCTCATAGAAACCAAAGGCAATCCTTAATTTTGTGCTCGAAATATTGGCGCCAGTAGCATGTATTTGGCAGATTTAGATAGAGCATTCATGGGAGTAGCATAGACCTCTTCCACACAAACCTTTTTTAAGGACAAGCATGAAAAATATGTTGTATTTCCGTGCAAACCACTTTGCTAATGGATTGGGCAATACCTTGCAAAATAGGCCGTCACGGCAAAGGAAGACTAGCGAATTCTATCCAGAATAGAAGTTTAAGTTTCTTGTCATCCAAGACAGAGAAGTCTCATGACCATGACTGAAAAAATAGCAAGGTAGAACAAACAAATAAACCAAGGTTCATGACGAAGGATATTCTGAACATGGGCAAAGATCGGAAAAGTGAAACAGGAAAAAGTCCTTGGTGAGATTTTGGATGTCGTCTAGTCAAACCCCATGAGGGGCCCAAGCTTTGGCAGCCCAATCACACAACATACTTTTGAGTGAAACTCTCCACACAAAATAACCTATAAATATGAATTTCTCAAGTCATTTGCATGCACTATCAAAGTCCTAGATAGGAAAAGCGACATCAAGGATATCAGAAGAAATACCTTGTGAAAAACCTTTGGCACAAACTTGCAAGGTCATTTGTTCGAGGGGGCCATTATCGCCAAATGACAAAGCTCCAACACTAGCTTCAACTACTGGGATGAGTTTCTTGCAATAAACGCAATATGACAATGGGGAGACACAAAAGAGCAATCAATACACTGGAGCAAGCTCGGTAATTGATAGTTTTATAAGATATACAATAATACTTTTCAAACCCATTGCCAATCACCTGAAGACACTTCATAGTCACACCAAAGGAACCATTAATTTTTAAGAGCCATACAGAGCATTTAGAAGGGGGAAAATTCTGTTAAAGGATATAGCTTCAGTCGGATCACTCTAACCAATATTATCAAATGGATAAGTGGCCTATGGGCCTTGAATATTTGATCTATATCCTAATCTTATCTAATTATGAGTAATGATATTATATTATGATTATAACAATAATATTATAATATTATTATTGTTGTTGTTGAATATGCTTAATTATTGATAGAGATTAATATCATCAATTATATATATATTTATCTATATATATATATATATATATATATATATATAATAGGTTATATTATTATTAATATATATAATCAATGATACAATCAATTAATAATCATCGCTGAGTTGTGTTAATAAACATATTATTAATCAATAGTATAATACTGATATACTGTTGCGAATTGCATATTGTTTTGATTAAATATTGTTATGATTAATGCTGTTAATAATATGTGTCTCACGTAGAAGCGCATCTCTATGTGAGGCCATATTGGTCTCACATAGAGCTGTGTCTCTACGTGAGACACATTGAGAGCATATATTATCAATGACATCTCATTCATTAAAATATACGGTGAACAATACATTAAAGCATACACAGCAGCATATCGAGATTACTTATCGATATCGAGTTTCGAGATTACTTATCGATATTGAGTATCGATACTGATCTATCAATATATATATACAAACCAACATTGCTCAGCACTCATTGATGGATACCATTAGATCAGTGATACTTTAGAAGCATATATATCAGTGATACTTAAAGCATATATCAGCGATATTTGAAAAACATATAACAACGATACTTGTAAAAGTATACAGCATAAATAATCAAATTCTTATAGTTCTATATACTTATTATATTACTGCACATCAACTGAAATAATTTAAATTCTTCACTTATATAAATCTATTACATTTACAAATTCCAATACATAAAATCTAGCTTTTTGCGTCCTCAATTGCACATCAATCCTTACCCAATTATATTACAAACACTGAGCAATTCCTCTAATAAAATTTTGGGTTTTGTCTTTATTTTCTGTTAGTAGGAAGAAGGGGTTTCAAAACCTCCTTTCAGGCCTTGAAGCTAATAAAATAGTAGGATGAATTCTCCATACAAAATGGCACGTAAGTACACTTAAAACATACATAAAATGTCTAAGCCGACTTAAGCATGTAAACATAAGTTGATGAGACAGAAGGAGACGGCTTTGTTGTGCAATATTTTTTTGTTGTATTTACACTCTATCATTTTGTTTCATATACAATTTTTGTATGCATTACTAGCATTTTAGTGAGCATAAATGGATCCTACATTTATGCTCATTTTAAGTATAATTCTTAATTTACAGTTATATTTATAACTGAAGTCAATTATGACAATGTTATAATTTGTATGGGTAATTTATGTAATAAGAGATATCATAATACCTTTGTTGTCAGTGCCTATTCTGGTTGGGCTTTCGGTTCAACAGGCTATAGAACTTTTTCACGGGTTTTCTATTACTGGGTTTGGGTATACTTTGCATATAAATATACAAAATTAAATACAGAACTGACCAGAGCTGACACGATAATTTACTGTTGATTGTCAAGTATTTTTTATTAATTAAATAGGGAGAAGGATCCTGGTACCTTATATAAGACCAAAGATAAAAGATTGTCTCTTAAACATAATATAGGATAGAAAAGAGCCCGTAAGAACCCGTAATCATAAGATTGTCTCTTTCAATTTATCCTCCAATGAAAGAGGAGTTGTGTTCAACTGCTATCCTTTTCAATTTAGAACTAGTTATATCTTTGTGCACCTATTTGCATTTTTGGAGCTCTGTGTGCAAAACTACAATACCAGTTGCAGCGCGTCTCATCACATCATCATTAACATTCATCACAATATCATCCAAAGCCTATTCAATCCTTTGCAATTTGTTTTAAAAAATGTTTATGTTCTCATCCATCTCTATCCACTGTTTATTGCCTCAAAGTTGTGAATCTTATCGATGGTATCTTCAAACTTTGTCATCCTTCTGTGGAAAGTATTCAATCTACCATTCATCTCAATCAATTTTTTATTACAATTATTATACCTGTGAAATTAATCAATATTGTTGTCCTCATTAAAATTGTTTAATTGGAGACTAATACACATCCTCATTTTCCTCACTAATAGGGTGATCATAGATTACATCTTCACAGTCAACATTATAAAATTCAAGCTCCGACTCTTCCTCAAAAGAGTCATCTTTATAAAGGATAGAGACAAATTCAATCTCTTCAATATTAATAGCATCCTCTAAGAATACAATTTGGCTAGTTCTCCCAATTTATGATTCTGTAAGGAAGTTAAGTAGCATCTAACAACTTCCCACACTAACCTTGAGATAAAAGTTATGTAAAGACTTTCTCAAATCTGTACAATAGTTACAGAAACATAACAGATATAATGTCAAATAACGTACATACTATAAAACAGTGATTTAAGTGGGGAAAACTCTTTCAAGAGTAAAACCCCACCCACCAAAAGCCACCCAATATATTATTTAGAAATCAATAACAGATTACAATATACTTGCAGAGCAAGCTTCTCACAAAAATATTAACAACAAAGATCCAGAAGTAGCTCAATAGCTATAATCTTACAATACATTATAATGCCTCCAATTTGCCTTAATATATAGGAGATACAAAACATAAAACCGTCAAATAGTATTACAAAACTATGGGCTAAAACCACCCATAAATGAAACACAAAATATCCATCGTTGACCTGTGACCTAATGATAAACAGTCAAGATTTGCAATGACAAATTATATATGAAATGTTTTTTCAAGGGTGCTACCTCCAAAAACCCCCACCAAGGTGCATTACCCTTTGGACCCCCAACTGATCATGGGACCAAGGCTAGCAAAGGGAGAACCCCTTGCAACCCCAAGTCGGGGGCAATGTCCCTGAACCCCCATCGCTCATTTATTAATGGTAACCTTTTATTATTGCAAGGTTGAGACACTATTTTCCCAACATATTCAACATTATCTTTATAAATACGAACACTATGATATTGGATTGAGGTTGGTGGCATTAATAGAAGAATATAGATGGTCAATAGATATTTTTTAATTAATAATATGCAACGAAGCTGTGAAAGATTAATATTAATTTCAAAGCGTCTTTACATTAGTCCTACTAGCGATCCAAGGAATGCTCCAAGATTCTAGCCAAAATTTCAAAAAATCCTATTTGCCCATCATCCCATTACCAAATTCTAGAGTATAATGCCCATGATACTAAAAGGGGTCCAAGATATGCCAAAATAGTATGGTAAAGGCCACCATTATAGTGTCATATTTTAACTTCTATGTCTATTCCTTCTATTGTATTACTAGTATCTATCTTTGGACCATATAAACATTGAGAAATACATATATGCTATAGCAATAACAACAAAGAAAATAAAAAAATAATTATTGTCTTTCTCATGTTGGTGGAAACTGGTGCAATTCGCTATCTAACGCCTTCATTGCTGAGGTCGGGTTGTGATGTTGTCACCACTTCCGTCATGTCGACATCTTCCTCTATGTCCACCCTAAACTCTCTCTTGAGTCATTCTCTCTTGTACTTTCTTATCCATTGCCCCTCCCCTTCATTGAGCTTCAAATGTAGCAATTTTTGCAAAAAATCTACATTCTTATAAATCCTTGCCTTCTTGAGCTCAAAGGTGGCCTCATCCCCTACTCTTTGGAGTCATTCTCTCTTGTACTTTCTTATCCATTGTCTCCCCCTTCATTGAGCTTCAGATCTAGCAATTTCTACAAAAATTCCACATTTTTGTAAATCCTTGGCTTCTTCAACTCAATGGTGGCCTCATCCCCTACTCAAAGTATTGGCAGTTTGAGAATTTCTCTACCCCCTCATTGAATCACGAGGTAATCCTTTGCGAGCATAATTCCTAGATGTTTGCGCATATTAGCCACTGCTAGGTCAAGTTACCCAAAAAAGAGTTGTTGAAGATCTTCCAGCATAATTTCTTAGTTCTCACCTTCACTTCCCCAACCAATAGAATTGTTGCCAAGAATGTAGTGATAAAATCTATGTTCACCCTATATCTATGATCAACAAATATGAATTCCCCTCCCAAAATTCTCTTGACTGCATGGATTATCATACATGAGAATAACTCATTATTGCTTTGAGGCACTTTTCTTTTATCTCTCCTAATGCTGGGCCCCATGGACAGGGGCTTCCTAAAAAATAGAGCTAGAGTTGCTTGCTACTTTTTAAGAATATTTTGAAGGAGGTGGGCTCCCAAAATTTTAAAGTCTGACATTTAAGGAAGCTAGTAGTTGTGCATAAGAAAAATAAGTAAATTTTTAGAAAAATTTTGAAATTAAGTATTTGATAAATGGTAAAAAAGATTCCTAAAACATTCCTAAGCTTGTGGGAGAATTTCTAGCCTCGCCCTTTTTCCACCAGCTTGCTAAAAAGTAGGAGCTCCTCTTTTGAAGTAGAAGATTCCAAACAATCCTATAGCCAAACAATTTCTTTATCATGGAACCACCCTCTTCCTCAAAAATAAAGCTTAAGCCCCCCTCATAAAACCAGTGCCTGGGAAAAATATTTTTCTGTTACTTAGAAGTTAAACTGAGCGAGTCCATTAAGGTCAAATACAATACATATAGGAGAGAGAGAGAAAAATACAAAGCCAAGACACATCTAATGCCATCCATGGTGGTCTATTTATATGAATAAACCCTTTATTCTTTCCTCCCTTCTCAAGAATGAAGCTCATAAATGCTTCATTATTACAAGGCCGTTTGAAGTCCTTGTCGTATTTTCTTGGCTTAATATGGTACCTGACTTAGTTATTTCCTTTGATTTGCACTCACCATTTGTCCTTGGGAATGTCTTGGACAAGTTGTCCTTCCCAAAAGCAACCACCAACATAACCAAGAATGATCTTTTAAATCGTGACTAGGGTGAGGAGTAAAATATTTCCAATATGTGTATTAAAAGATCCTCATGGTAGGTGTTATATGAGATCTCGTCATCATTGCTAAATACTATTCTTTTCTACCGATGAATGGAGTCTAAGTGATAATGACACGTGTGAGAGTGATCTTCCAAGTAGGATTGTTTGAGGACACACCATAATCGAATTGACTTGTCTGATATATTCTCTCTCCCTTGCATTGCCCAATTTTTCATTATCATTTGAATTTTTATCTTTTACCACTTCATCCCCCTTCCTACCGTCATATCTTAATGTGACCCAAGGACTTTATAAGTTGGAGAATTATTTAATCTTGGCATTGAATTCCTAGATATACTTGGACTCATTACCACCCTCCATTCATATGATGTGGGACCATATTTTGCATTATGCCAATGTGAGGAAGCTCTCTTCTTAGCACCTCCCAGCCTATCATGTCACATCCATCAGTTATTATCCTTCAAGTTCATTTTAACATTAGGGGTCCAATGGCCCCAAAGGAATTTTCATCAGCTGCTCGATTAGCCAACTCATTGGCTTCCTGATTTGCTTCCCTATACACGTGATTAACTATGTATGCTTTGAAGAGATTTAATAACTCTAGAACTCTTTCTAACATACATTTAATTTCCAATTAAACGACGAACCTTTTCTTACCTCATTGACTACTAGCGTCGAGTCTCCTTCAATCTCAAGCTTGTCAACTTCCAAATCTCGGCAAAATAGTAATCCCTGGGTGAGGGCATTGAATTCTAGCATGTTATTGGTGTTTTCTTCTAAGGTGCTATTAAAACCCAACTATTCCTCCATCTCACATTATGTTGACACACCTAGCTCTGGAGCAGAGATTGCCCCTTGTTGCACCATCAAAATTCAACTTAAACAAGCCTGGATGCTCAGGAGTGACCATCTTACTTATCCTTTGGCATTGTTTCCTTCCTGCATTCCATTTAATTTGAATGGGGTATTTGTAATCCACTCCATCAAAAGCACATATGTCCATCCCAGTCTATGAACATGCCATGTTTCAATGTCCTTAGACATGTGATGTTGTTGGCTGCTTTTACCACTGCAACCTCCACTATATTCTCGAATGATGCAATTGGTAAATCCTTTATCCTCAAATATTCCCCTATTCCATTCTTTCCAGATTTCCCATACCAAGACAGATGAACATATCTTCCATAGGCAGTTGAGTAAACTTAAACCTCTTCTTATTAGCCATCCTTGAAAGATACACATGGTATCATTGGGCAAGCATATAATCCAGCCTAACTTAGCACACATCCATAGCCACCATTCTTATGCAAATGAACACCCAATGAATAAATGATTCACTCTCTTTTTCCTTTTTGCATAGTACGCATCTAAACGGGCCCTTAAAACCCATCCTTCAAAATTATTCTGATTTTAGGACTTTTTTTGGATGGCTGCTCATGCAAATACCCCGACCCGTGGCACACATCGCTTGTCCCAACGTAATTTTTTTTTAGGTATCTTTGTCTTTGTTTGAGCTTCTATCCCTGAAATAATCGTATAGCCATATTTGGCATCGAAGATGCCATTCTTTGCACCAACCCAAACTAGCTTGTCCTCGCCTGATCTGAAAACTACTTTGCGATCTGAAATGGTTTTTACCAGTTTAGCTATTTCTTGTGTAGTAATGGGTAGTGTGTTCATTTCTTCCCATTCCCAGCTAAGTACTGAATTATATTGATGCACCTATATATAGTCCCTTACCATACTGCCCCAATTAGTTTTAAGGTAGGTCATTGTGTGTTCAATCCTTATCAAATTGTCAAGACTGGGAGATCCCCCCACGAATCTTCCGAGAAAAGTGTTTCATTCCCGTCATGTATATCCCATGTTAGATATTTTGAGATTACTGATCTACAACTCAACATGAAGTTCTACACTATATAGTCTTGATCCCTTCAGTGCATTTCCAACCTTGACAATCTTTGTCAGTTCACTATTGTTCAAATACTTGGTTTAAAGGATCTTGACCCATTTCAACAAGGGTTCTCTAAGCATCCTCGAGATCAATTTGGCTCCAAGAACTCTATTTTTCCATATATGATTTCTAATTCTAATTCCTCCATACTCCTAAGGCTTACAAATTATATTAGGGAAATCTTATCCTCATTTCTTGTATGAATTTGGACCAGCAGCGAGGGTCGGGTAGGATAAAAGGTAGACGGGTAATTTGCAGATATTAAATTGTCTTTAATTATTCTCCTAGCCCAAGCTAGCTACCTGCCTCTCCATGAGTTCATCCTTTTGTCCATCTTATCTTTTAGGGGGTCCCATAATCTTGAATTCCTTAGATCCTTATTTAATGGAAGACCCACATATGAGCAAGACAAGACCCCTTTTTGGAAATTGAGTATGCATAGAATCTTTGTTTCTTTACATGGGAAAGTTGACATGTAGACCTCTAATTTTTTTTATTCACCTCTTGTTGTGAAGCTTTGGCATATTGTGATAATATGTTTAGATATTGTCTTGCTTCTCTCTTTTTAGCTACCAAAAAAAACTTGCTATTATTCGCAAATTTTTGATGAGTTATTTGGATGTTATTATGACTGTGATACCTTTGACAATTCTTTTTGACTGGGCACTCCTGCTTGCTCTTCCTAGTGCTTCTGCCATTATGATGAAGAGGAAACAAGACAATTGATCACCTTGCCTTGGTCCTTTGGAGATCTAAAAGAAGCCCTCAATTGAAATATTTATTAATACTAAGACTCTCTAGGGCTGGATATACAAGTGAATATCCAATTGATACATTGCTTGCTTTAGTCAAAAGCTTCTATTATTTTGCATAGGAATCTCCAATCGACCCTATTGTATGCTTTTCTAATGTCCAAATTGATTAACATCCCTGACTCTTTGGTGGCCTATAGTGAATGGATTGCCACTTGAGCTATGATAACTTCGTCAACTATGGATCTTCCTGAAACAAAGCCTATTTGCTCCTCTACAATAATGTGAGGGAGAACTATTTTCAGCCTATTGGCGATCACCTTTTCATTCACCTTATATAGTGTATTATAGAGGGAAATGGGATGGAAGTCTTCTAATTTTGTTGCTTTCTTTATCGGGGCCCAATAAGAGTCAAAAAATTATTGTCCACTTCTCTTAGTAGCCGCCCAGAGTTTCTTACTTTCTCAATGGCTCCAACTGACTCTTCCCCTACTATATTCCAGCATTTTTGGAAGAAATCAGTCGGGAGCCCATTAGGCCCAATAGCCTTATTTGGATGTAGTTGATTAAGGGTCGTTTCAACTTCTATATATGAGAATTTTGCAATTAACATCTTATTATGTTCCTCATTAATCATCCTCAGTATATGCTACAAAAGCATCTAATGAGTTGTTAGGTCATAACTCTCCCTATTATATAATAACTTTGAGAAAAAGTTGGCAATCCTCTTCTTGATTTCCTTAGGCTCCTCTATAAATGTTTCATCGTTATTTTATAATTTACTGATACAATTGAAGTCTCTTCTCTATCTTATTACGTTGTGGAAATATTTGGTGTTTATTTCCCTCAGCTGGATCCATGTCTCCCTAGATTTCTGCCTCTAGAACACTTCCTTCTTAGATAATACACCCTCATATTTCTTCATGAGTTTTCTTTTTCAAAACTATTAGTTGTCATGCCATTTGTATAACTTCCTCATTTAGCACTATTAGTTCTTCTTCAATCTAATATTTAGTATCAAATATGTTCTTGAAGTGTTCCTTGTTCCATTCTAGTAGTCTTTGTTTTACATGCTTGAGTTTAGCCAAAAACAAAATAGCTTTGAGCCCTCAAAAATCTCCTCATTCCACCAAACTTCTACCATGGTTATGAAGTTTTCATATTTGATCCACGCATTTTAAAACTTAAACGAGGATCTTAATAGCTTTTTTTCTCCACCCATATTCAATTTGATTGGATAATGGTCTGCGCTAGAGCTAGGTAGAATAGCTCCTTCTAAGGTGTAGGGGAAGGTAGATAAATCACCACCAAAGAAAAAACTATCTTTAACTTTTCTGCTATATTGCTAAATCCCGCCTTCTATATTGTTCAAGGTGTAGGAGTCATTTCCTAGCTCTATCTCAAATTAGTTATTTCTTGAGACCCAATCCTCAAAGTCATGTGTTCGCCTTGGTCTACCAATATCACTCCTTTTATCTTATCTATATAAAATAGCATTGAAGTCACCTCTGAAGATTTCATGTTCTACTGGATAGTTTTCCACAAAGTTATCAAGTTCGACCTATAGCTCTTTTTTTTATACACATGAAACCTGTCCATAGATATTATTCAGAGTAAAGTGTATATCAAAGCCAAGACTAACTAATTCCCTCTGCCCCCTCTTCCCACCCTATACACTTTCATATTTCTTCATGAGTTTTCTTTTTCAAAACTGTTAACTGTCATGCCATTGTGTATAACTTCCTCATTTAGCACTATTTGTTCTTCTTCAATCTATTTTTTAGTATCAAATATATTCTTGAAGTGTTCCTTGCTCCATTCTAGTAGAATTTGTTTTACATTCTTGATTTTAGACAAAAACATAATAGCTTTGAGCCCTCGAAAATATCCTCATTCCACCAAGCTTCTACCATAGTTATAAAGTTTTCATATTTGAAAAACATATTTTCAAACTTAAATGGGGATCTTAATGGCTTTTCTTCTCCGTCAATATTCAATTTGATTGGATAATGATCTCAGCCAGAGCAAGGTAGGATATATCTTTCTAAGGTGTAGGGAAAGGTAGATAAATCACCCCCAAAGAAAAATCTATCTAACTTTTATGCTATGTTGCTAAAACCCGTCTTTTATCATTCAAGGTGTAGGAACCATTTCCTAGCTCTTTCTCAAATTGGTTATTTCTTGAGACCCAATCCTCAAAGTCCTATGTTTGCCTTGGTCGACCAATATCACTCCTTTTATCTTATCTGTATAAAATAGCATTGAAGTCACCTCTGAAGATTTCATGCTCTGCTGGATAGTTTTCCACAAAATTATCGAGTTCAAACTGCAGCTGTCTTTTTTTCTACACATGAAACATGTCCATAGACATTAATTAGAGTAAATTGTATATCAAAGCCAAGATTAACGATTCCCCACCCCCCCCCTCCTCCCCCATCCCCAAATCCAATTTTTCCTAGCACCTAATAACTCAATGTTGACTCATGCTAAATTCTAACACATAGTAACCCCTCCTTAGGCCCATTTTGCCTAAACAACCTTCCAATATTTGAAACCCTTAAGGAAAGCTTCAACCTCTACTTTTGCTAGTTTGGTTTTTCGAATAGGACCAACCTCAACCTTGGTCAAGCCAATTCTGTGCTTAACCAGGCATCTTTTGTTAGGAGCATTTAAGCCCCTAACATTCCACGAAAGGAGCATCATGGCTCCTAGGGAAGGGGGCTTCCCTTCTCCAATTCCATGAAGGTTGTGATCTTAAGTTTTCCTTTTGCCTTCCCATTGTTAATCCTTAGCTCTTATCAATATTATCATCCATGTTTCTTGTTGGAGTTCTTGTAGCAGTTTGATATGCTTGTTGGAAGGGACCTAATGGATTTCCAATTTTTCTTAGCTCTATCCTAACTCAGCTTCTTCCATATTGATCTCTTTTCCTTTTTTGAGGCTTCATTTGTCTACCTATACAATTTCATCCAGCTCTAACATTTTCTTAATTGACTCTTGTTTTCCTTAATTATAGCTTCATCTTGTTCTAGTGCTTGGTATATCCTGGGATGAAATTCGCATTCTGCCTCTAGTTCTAGATTGAGATTGTTACCTTCCAAGGTTTCAATTTCTTCTTCCTTTCCTTTCTAATAATCCCATGTCCCCTTGATTCTGGTGAGGTTTGTTATTGATAATAGCTTCTATCAGATAAAAACGAGATTTTATATATA
Organism: Chamaecyparis obtusa; assembly: GCA_027943335.1. Lineage (NCBI taxonomy): Eukaryota > Viridiplantae > Streptophyta > Pinopsida > Cupressales > Cupressaceae > Chamaecyparis > Chamaecyparis obtusa. The sequence goes on from BSBK01003652.1 coordinate 377,325, forward strand.
TATATATATATATATATATATATATATATATATATATATATATATATATATTAAAGTATATTAATATATATTTAAAATGACAGAAAGCTAATATAAAACTGGCAGTATATACTTTGTTTGTTAAACATTTTCTAAGACTCACTTCCACAAAGTGGAGGGCCGACCATTGTGGAGGCACCTCCACGATGGGCGTGACTCCATGAGGAGTTACAACCATCATGGAGATGCCTCCACAATGGAAGGCTCTCCTCATACTTAAATACATTGTCACGTTGTGCCATAGACAATACAACAATAACGACATAAGTAATACAGTCCCATGTTTATTGTCTGCAATATAAAATAGTAATATATACACAACATTCTTGAATCATTTAAATTAGACATTAGGCCATTCTTAGCATTTTGATTAAGTATATAAACTTGAAAATATTATCATTGAGTTTAGGGTAATCTTCATTCAATAGTAATATTCATATTGTTAGTTGTATAACTTATGTATAATAGCTGATCTTAGTTTTAACATGGTATCAGAGCAAGCATAAAAAGATCTAGATCAGATTTATATATAAAGACTTCTTAGATCTAGATCAGATTTATATATAAAGACTTCTTTTATATATATATTCGATTACCACATTCAAAATGGTGAATGGAATGAGATTAGAAGATCATCTTGAAGGAGCATCAAACTATGTGGTGTAGAAATTATGAATGATGCTCACATTAAAAGAGCATGATCTAACATCCACATTGGAAAAACTCAAGACTGAACTAAGTGAAAAAGACGAACAAATTAAATGGGATAAGGACAATACCAAGGAAATGAAATTACTAGTAGACGGAGTTAAAGATCATATAGTGCCTATAATTATAAAATTAGAAACTGCATATGAGATGTTTAATGCACTAAAAGATATGTATGAAATTAATAACACAAGCAGAGTGCTTACCCTTAAGAGTCAACTTCATCAAATAAAGATGAAACAAGGAGAAACCATCGCATCCTACTTCATGAGAATTACAAATTTGATAAATCAACTCTCCACAATTGGTCACACTTTTGATAGTAAGGAATTAACAATGATTGCACTTAATGGACTACCCTTTTCATGGGAATCTTTCATTCAAGGAATAAGTGCTCGAACTAAAATTCCTAAATTTGATCGATTGAAATCAGATTGCATTCAAGAAGAGTCTCGATTATCAATCAGAGGGGTCAATACAAATACTTCAAAAGAATTCTCCCAAGTACTCAATACAAAATCACACAAAAGGAAAAAGAAGACTAACTTTAAAAGGAAAAGAGGAAATGAATCAAATAAGAAACAAATATTCAGACATAGAGACCTATCAAAAGTACAATGTTACAGATGTGACAAATTTGGTCACCTCAAGCTCAAAAGTGTCCTAAAAAAAATAAAGTATAAGCCTCCTTTGCACAAGTCAGTGATACAAAGAAGAATATGAATTCAAAGAAATTTATTTTTTACTTTGCCTTATCAAGTCAGGTTTCAAACAATCGCAGCCCCTGGGTTGTTGATAGTGGGGCCTCTCGACATATCACTGGATTCAAAGAGCATCTAGACTCCTTAGAAGAATGTTGTAAACAAGAGGTTACGATTGGAGATGATACTGCCTATCCAGTTATGGGTATTGGGACATGTACCATATATCTTGAATCCGGAATATCTCTACAAATCACTGGTGTTCTATTTGTACATGGCATAAGAAGAAACTCAGTTTCTATCTCAGCACTAGAAAACAAGGGGCATAGAATTACCTTCATGGATGGGAAGATCTTCGCTTGGCCTAATAACTCAAACATGAATGCTCACACTATTGGAGTTGGAGATGGAACCCTCTATAAATTGTGTACTCCTTCTCATCAAGCCCTAATTCATACATCAAATGAAAGTGAACTATGGCATAGGAGACTAGGACACTTTCATTTCTGTGGTTTAACCTCTTTAGAGAATATGGTTACAAGACTACCTAAACTAAGATCTGATCATATTGGAGCTTGTAAAGGTTGTGCACTAGGAAAGAATACTAAAAGTACTTTTCATCATAGTGAAAGTAAAACCAAGAATGTTCTAGAATTTATTCACTCTTATCTATGTGGCCCTATGTATGTTCCCTCTATTGGAGGATATTTGTATAATATTATCTTTGTACATGATTACTCTAGGAAGACCTGGATATATTTTCTAAAATGTAAAGAGTCAAAAGAAACCCTCTTGCAATTTAAAGAGTTCAAGGCTCTAGTGGAAAATCTATCAGGTAAGAGTATTAAAATATTAAGAAAAGGACAATGGTAAAGAATACACTTCAGAAATATTTCAAAGTTTTTTAAAACATGTTGGGATCAAGAGGGAGTTCACTGTTCCATACAACCCACAACAGAATGGGGTTGCAGGAAGAAAGAACAAGACAATAGTAGAATCTGCTAAAGCAATGATGCATGATCAAAACTTAGAAACCTATCTTTGGGCTGAAGCCTCTAATACTGCTGTACATGTTCAAAATAGATGCCCTCACTCCCATCTTGAAAATAAAACCTTGGAAGAAGCATTCACTGGTAATAAACCTAATATCAGTCACTTGAGAACTTTTCGGTGTCATGTCTACATTCACATTCCTAAAGAGAAAAGAAATAAATTAGAACCTTCAGGAAAGAAAGGAATCTTTGTGAGATATAGTGAAAATTCCAAAGCCTACAAAATTTACATTCCAAGACAAAGAAATATTGAGCTAAGTAGAGATGTAATATTTGAAGAGGACACTGCACTCAAAAGGTCCAACGAAGACTATAATGATTCTCTAGAAGATCATAATCTTGAGATTCAGAGGGAGAATCAAGAAGTTGAAGATAATGAACCTTTAAATACTTCTAATGAATATGAAGTAGGAAAGAAGAGACCTCTTTGGACTAGAAAATTTATTAAAGAAGGTGAGAAATATGCTGCTCCAGGCGGGACTATTAGGGAAAATTAAAGACCTCATAATTCTCCAGTTACGTTGCACTTATGAGTAAGGTTCTAAACTCAAAACACTCTAATCCAAAAGAAGCTCTTCAACATCAAACTTGGAAGGATGCCATGATAGAAGAATACAATTATATCTTACAAAGTGATGTATGGGATACTGTACCTAGACCTATAAACAAATCAATTGTCTCCTCCAAGTATTGATAAATACAAGGCAAGATTTGTTGCAAGAGGTTTCTCTCAAAAGGAAGGCATTGACTATGAAGAGACTTTTGCTCCATTTGTAAGATATACCTCAATAAGAATAGTTATTGTCATTGAGTTGCTGTCAAACGTTAGAAGATCCATCAAATGGATGTAAAGACGGCCTTTCTAAATGGTATGATTGAGGAGGAAGTATATCTAGAGAAACCAGAAGGATTCATAGTACACAATTAACAAACTCATGTCCGCAAACTAAAGAAGGCATTATACGGACTTAAGCAAGCACCTCAAGCATGGTATGAAAGAATAGATTGCTATCTATCTAAACTTGGCTTAGATCTAAAAATGATGCTGACCCTGTTAACTGTTTTTCTTGCACGGGTAAATAACTAGACCATAACCTGATCTCTCCCTTTTGATGCTCTTTTCCTGGCAAGAGAAAAGCTAATTGACAAGGATGGAATCCTTCTTCACTTCGGGCTCCACAGACCCAGGCGGGTGTACCTTACTTCTCTGCTTATGCAAACTGATATGAACTAATACAAACACCTAATAAGTAGATTCACTAATGGATTAAATAGAATAAATATGTCCTGCAACAGGATTCATAACTGAGATGAATCTCTGTTATGGGAAGCCTACCCACATGCTCAATCTATCTTTCAAACTCATCAACAGAAAGGGAAAGTTGATTGATTAAATTGATGCTTGTTTGGCAAATGACTTCTAACAGTAAAGATCAGTGCCTTCAATCCGGGCATAGAGTCAAAACCAGTAAATATAAACCCAAACTACAAACCATGTTTCATTGATTAATATCCCTGCATTAATGCCTTACATTAACACATTTCTATCACTCAAAATGAAGAATCATACAAATTCAGAGTACTGATTAATTTCCAATCTGCATTTAAGGATTTTACAATCCTTCCTTGAAGGATATCCAAATACAAATAGATACATTCTCCCTTGGAGAAGACAAACTCACATCCCTTGAACACTGAATTCATACTGAAATTGAAACTCAATACAATGAAGACAATTCTTTGAAAACCATACATGCCTTACATGTATTCCGATTTGCAATCAAGTTTACAAATACTTGTATTAAATCTATGACAGAAAATGAAGAACATAGAATATTATACTAAACAATCATGAACCAAAATGGAACTTCTATTTGGAGCCTTCTCTTGGAGAACCCCCTGCTGGAATCACCACAGACCTGGAACCATTCAAATGGATGTTTACCCAGAATCTGGAACCTAGACCAGAGTTCTTCCAAAATTGGAACCCCTTCAACTGAAAAGAAAGGACTATAAGAAGAGAAAGGGGAAAATGCCAGCCAGAATCAAGAGATGCCACTTGTCGGATCCTTCATCTGATGAATCATCCCTCTGAACTGAATGAACCATCTGCTCTTTTCTCCTGAGAACACCTCTTTTCATCTCCTCAAACTGACTATGAGTCACCAGATTCAACAACTCAAATATTTCCAAAATATCTCCTCGGCCCCTGTTTCATTCAACTGCAAATATCTTGAAACCAGCTAGACTTGCATCAAATCTGATCTCAGAAATGGATTCCTCATTCTCTCACCTTTCCAACGATATATAATAGTCCATATTTGACCCAAAAACAAAGCCACTAGCCATTAATTTAGTCTCCCAGCTCTGTGATTTTGAATGCTTGCATATTCCATATAGTCAAAACTATATAAATTTATGTTTATAATTTTGATTTTTCAAGTTTGAATGCACAGAAAGAAATAAAATATTAATTTTATTGCCCCTGCCGAGACCCACCTGACACGTGGCATGCCCGGATTGGCCGGCCTGCCACCTCATTTGCCACATCTAGTGACCAGGCGACTGTTCATATTCTCCAATTCGCTAAGTATTTCATGCTAACCACCAATTTATCTTGCGAACTGGCGACTAGGTTCTCCAAGTCGCCAAATTATTTAGGCTAACCGCCAACTAACTGGCGAACTGGCGGATGACACTTTCGCTGAATCGCTGAGTCTTTACTTGACCGTTCTTCTCACTCTGAGACTCTGCAAATTTTTTATCTCTTTGTGCTCTGAGAGTGCACGAAATTCTGATATATGAGCCATTAAAGTAGTCATGTCAATAATTAATTTAGCACGATTGAAACAATTACTCCTCCGGAAGAACAAACTGTCACTTCTCAACGGGTAACTTCAAACTTGCATCACTTTATCTCCAATTTGAATTAGAACCGTCGATCCTCATTAGCAGATGATCTAACGGCCTGTCGCATGATCGCATAGCGTGAAAATCACTCATGCGAACATGCGACTAACCGTCACGTTATCTCTCTATTTTTGGCGGTCTCTTATAACTTCCACCGTTAAGACAAAATGTTATTCGCATGATCGCGTAGCTTAAAAGAAGCTTATGCGAACATGCGAAAACCTGTTAACATTTATCACCGTCATTGTCTTCCTTCAAAACGCTGGTCCCACCTCGCCTTTGTTAATAAAGAAAATCCACGCTTGCGACACTTGGCAAATTGTCAGGTACTTTCTTTCTTTCCGAGCACTAGTGTCTGCTGATACTAGCCAATGAGAAAACATTATTCATGTACATCTGTCAAAAGTTCCACCTGAGAATCGCGCTTGGTTTAATGCAAGATCAACGGCTTGTCACATGATCGCATAGGCTTCTAAGATCCCATGTGATTATATGACAGTCGTCCGATCTTCCCCTTATTGCTTTTCAAACTTTGGAGATTCCTCTGTCACCGGCCCCACTGTCCTTTACAAATAAAAGGCTGCCACTTGTGAAATACTTGTCAGTGGTCCCACCTTGTTTCCGCCTCAAGCTTCATTATAAAATCAACGGTTATTTCGCATGTTCGCATGGCTTGGAAATATTCCATGCAAACATGCGACCACCGTTAGATCTTTTTTAAAGATTCACAGTTGAATGAAACTCGAAACATTAGAATACAAGGTAATTAGGACATGGGATATGTTATTTATATCACCGGGGTTCTAGACTTGGGAAAAGATATAACCCCCGCGTGAAAAATAAATGCATGTGCTCTTTAATGAACTTAAGTGACTTAAAAAGTAACGCTCGAAAAGAAATGAGGAGAATGACTTAGGGTTTATTTGAAAATGGCAAACATTTTAGGGTTTTTGACATGAATTCGAAATTCTTCAAAGACAAGACCTAGGGTAAGGATTTTTGAAATGGGCTATGACAATTTTTTGAAGAAATTCCGACACCTGTACCAATCAAAACACCTAGAAGGAGATTTAACCCAAAATTTTGACACACACCTTAGAAAATTAAGAATATATCCAACAGACCCGAACCTCTACTTTAAAGTGGTAAAAGGAGATATGTTGATTTAAATACTTTATGTAGATGATTTGTTAATAACAAGTGAAGATTATCTAATTAAATAAGTGTAAAGAAGATCTTGCAACTGAATTTGAGATGAAATATTTAGGGCTACTACATTACTTCCTAGGCTTAGAAGTTTGGCAACATGCTAATGAGATTCTTCTAAATCAAGGAAAATACACTTTAGACATTCTAAAAAGATTTGGAATGATTGATTGTAAACCTATGTCCACTCCCATGGAAGAAAATCTACTTAAACTAAAAGAAGCATTAAGTTCAGAACTTGCAGATTCCACTCTTTACAGGCAAATTATTGGGTCTCTTCAATGTACTTAGTAAATACCAGACTAGACATTTGTTATGCAGTTAATACTCTCAATCAGTTCATGTGTGAACCAAAACAAATTCATATGGTAGCAGCTGAGCACATACTAAGGTATCTTCGAGGAACAATAAGTCTTGGACTAAGGTACAAAGATGTAGATTTACAACCACATGGTTTTACTGATTCAGATTAGGCCGGAAGTACTATGGATCGAAAAAGTACCTCTCGGTGTTGTTTCAATTTGGGTTCTGTAATGATATCCTCGTTTAGTAGGAAACAATCCTCAGTTTCTCAAATTTCCATAGAAACAGAGTACATTGCCACATCTATGGGAGCACGTGAATCAGTTTGGCTAAGGAAACTTGTTTTTGGTTTGTTTGGAGAATCTCTAAAACCTACCATTATTCATTGTGATAATCAAAGTTGTATAAAGCTCTCCTTAAACATGGTATTTCACAACAGGTCCAAGCATATTGAGATACCTTATCACTATAGTAGAGATATGGTGGAAAGAATTTTATTGAGTTGAAATATATTAGTACAAAGGAACACTTGGCTGACATTCTCACAAAGGCTCTAGCAAGGATAAAGGTAGAGCACTTTAGAGGTAAACTTGGCATGAGTGTTATTTCTGAGAACTTATCTCGGTAACTTTTATTGTACTAATAAAACATTCTTTGTTATGAGTGTTATTTCATAATCATGTGTTCTTTGTATATATCATTAAGAAGTGACGACTTCCAAATGATTTCCACTTGTTGTAAAAGTTTTTATAAGGTGACGATCTCATAATAACTTATTCATCTATTGTATGGATATATCATGTCTATATGGTAAGTATCACACATGTGATACTAGTGCACATACCATATTAGACATCTTGAGTACTTGGTAAGTATCATGGACTTGATACTTGTGGGCCATTACTCGTAATATCAATAAAATGATATAAATATAAAATAATTATTTATACTCAGATTGAGTACTAGGTGAATATCATGGACTTGATATTTGGAGACCATTACTCTGAGTACTTGGGTGAGTATCATGGATTTGATACTTGGAGACCATCACTCATGATAATCATTTTTGAGCAATTAGGTGAACATCTTGTGAGTTGATATTTAGAGACTATTGCTCTAAGTACTTGGCGAGTATCATGGACTTGATACTTGGAGACCATTGCTCGTAATATCAGTAAAATAATATAAACATTAAATGATCATCTATACTCGCATATTACTTTGAGGTAATATTTTTTATCCTCCCTAGCTAAGAGAGAGTATTAATGATAAAAGCTTTTGTCGGATAAAAATGAAATTATATATATATATATATATATATAATGACAAAAAGCTAATATAAAACTGGCAATATATACTTTGTTTGTTAAACATTTACTAAGCTTGTCGCTTCCACAAAGTGGAGGGCCGACCATTGTGGAGGCACCTCTACAATGGGCGTGACTCCATGAGGAGTCAAGACCATCGTGGAGATGCCTTTACAATGGAAGGCTCTCCTCATACTTATATACATTACCGTGTTGTGCCAAAGACAATACAACAATGACATAAGTAATACAGTCCCATGTTTATTGTCTGCAACACAAAATAGTGATATATATAGTGATATACACAATATTCTTGAATCATTTAAATTAGACATTAAGCCATTCTCAATATTTTGATTAAGTATATAAACTTGAAGATATTATCATTGAGTTTTCAATGGCAATATTCATATATTCAGTTGTAAAACTTATATATAATATCTGATCTTAGTTTAACAAGGTTTTCTTGCTCATTTTGATTTGACTTCTCTATGTTTTCTTCTTGTTAAAGCCTTTCCTTTGTTAATGTATGAACCAGAATACAAGAGCACACTATGCAAAAATACACTAACAGAAAACACAAATATTTACCCTAGAAAACCCTCCTATTCAAGGGAAAAACCTGTTGAAATAAATTAATTCCAACCAACTACCTTGGTGGGCAAAGTCCATAAAGGCTCTCGAAACACATGTTTCATATGCAGCCGCCCAGACATCTTTTCTCACCTATCTTTCATTAATATATCAACTAACTAAAACCCATAGTCTTCTCTACATTTATTGTATATTTGCTTATAAATAAAATGCTTGAGCCTAGTATTTCAACACTCAATTTTGGTGAAACCCAACCACACCAACAAAATGATGCCTTTATTCAGTTCTCAAAACAAATACAAGATTCTTGCTTATGATTGAATCAACAAAACAGTCAATCAATAAACCTGTCTTTCTTTTATCAAAGACTCACATTCTCTAAAAGAATTAACTGATTGCAAACACCAAGATTCACACAATCAACTCAATGATCATATGCAAATCAAACCTTGATATTACAATACATGCACACAAACTTAGGAGCAGGATAGCTGTGTAAATTAAAATATTAAATTATCGTTATGTAATTTACATCTACTATAATCTCAAGACCTAGAACTATCATGATCTTCACATGTATATCATAATGCGGAAATTAAATAATCATGGAAACATTACTTACTTGGATCCATTAGTGCAGAAATCTGGAAGTGATTTGTGCAGCAAACTTTAATTACTTGTGCAACAAACTTTAATTACTTGTGCAGCAAACTTTAATTACTTCCAGATACTGGATGAAATAAAAACAAAATTACTTGCGATGCTTAATGAGATGAAAAATGGTTTCTCTCTCTTCTTTACGAATAAATTCTTTTCAGACTTTTTTTTATGATGGTATTTTGAAAGATCATTTATAGGTGGAGAGAGTACCGTTTTTTCCAAAACAGTTATACTCCACTTGTCCATCAAAGCAGGAGTCTTGAAAACTACTCTTCTAATTAATCAATAAAATATACGAAAGATATGAGATACCTTTTTAAACAACCGTAACTGCCTATCACGTGTGCCTCTTCATGTGGGCCATTAGAATTAATTAAAAAATTAATCTTACATTCTCCCACTTGGCATGTATGATAACTTAACATTAGAGTTTGATAAGGTAATCATTAGGCACGCTATAAATCATATCCATCTTAACTTTCAGTTGATCATCATAATACTATAATTAAACAACCCACTAATGTGAGAAATGGCGGTTCCATGTTAATAAAGCAACATTGTCCCTTCCATGTACCACAACGCTAGTAACCTGTTTAATTTAGTCTATAAATAAGAAGTGTATTCATAAGGTCCAACAACAATGTCCCTTGTCAAAGAAGAGACTATTCCTGTCATCATACACTCATTCTCATACATGTACGTACACATTTAAAACAAGAATTATCAGTCAAAAACACCTTTATAAAGATCTCAAAGTGACAATAACATAATGCAATCCATTACATAAAAGTAACATCTATTATGTGCTACGTTCAATACCCATTCTATTGACATGTTCCTTAAATGTTTTCGGTGGTAACCTTTTGTCAAAGGATCTGCAACCATAAGCAATGTGCTTATATGTTCAATTGACACTCGTTGTTTCTGAACTTCATCCTTAACAGCAAAGTACTTCAATTCCATGTGTTTTGCACCATTAGAATACTTGTCATTCTTAGAGAAAAATACAACTGCAGAGTTATCACAATAAATTCTCAACGGCTTGGCAATAGAGTCGACAACCCCAAGTCCTGAGATAAAATTCTGCAACCACAATCCATGAACCGTGGCTTCAAAGCATGCCACAAATTCAGCTTCCATAGTGGATGAAGCAATGATAGTTTGCTTCGCACTTTTCCATGATATTGCTCATCTAGCTAATAGAAACAAATAACCAAAAGTGGACTTTCTGCTATCAACACATCCAGCAAAATCTGAGTCTGAGTAGCCAATCACCTCTAGATTATCAATTCTCCTAAATGTGAGCATGTAATCCTTTGTTCCCTGCAAGTACCTCATCACTTTCTTTGCAGCCTTCCAGTGATCCAATCCTGGGTTAATTTGATATCTTCCCAACATACCAACTACAAAACTGATGTCTAGCCTGGTGCAAGTTTGTGCATACATTAGACTTCCTACGGCAAAAGCATAAGGAATCCCTTCCATCTATTTTCGTTCCCATTCATTCTGCGGACATTGCACAAGGCTAAATTTATCCACTTTCTAAATAAGGGCAACACCAGCTGAACATTTCTCCATTCCGAATCTCTCTAGAACTTTTTCGATATAGGCCTTCTGAGACAATCCTAACAATCCACGTGATCGATCCCGAAATATTTCAAATCTTATCACATAAGATGCCTCGCCCATATCTTTCATTTCAAAATTCATAGAGAGAAACTTCTTGGTTTCGTGCAATAAACCAAACTCACTGGTGGCAAGCAGTATATCATCAACATACAAAATCAAAAATATAAACTTACTCCCACTAACCTTCAGATATATACACCGATCAACAGTGTTTTCCTTAAATCCAAAGGAAGTAATAGTATTATGGAACTTAAGATACCATTGTCGGGAAGCTTGTTTAAGTCCATATATTGATTTCTTAAGTTTGCAAGCCAAGTGTTCTTTTCCTTTAATGGAGAAACCTTCAAGTTGATCCATATAGACTTCTTCCTCTAAACTCCCATTCAAAAACGCAGTTTTCACATCCATTTGGTGTAACTCCAAATCATAATGAGCCACCAATGCCATGATGATTCTAAGTGAGTCTTTCTTGGATACAGGAGAGAAAGTATCTTTATAATCTATACCTCCTTTCTGAGTGAAACCTTTGGCCACAAGTCTGGCTTTATGTCATTCAATATTGCCCTTAGAGTCATGTTTGGTCTTAAAGACCCATTTGCAGCCAACTTTCTTGTATCCTTTAGGCAATTCAACAAGATCCCAAACTTCATTCTGGTCCATTGAATTCAATTCATCATTCATGGCAGCAATCCATTTAGCAAAATCACTAATTTCTATGACTTGTAAAAATGAAACCGAATCCTTACATGTCCCAGATTCTTGTAGATAAACCACATAATCATCAGAAATAGCAGACCTCCTTTCTCTTTGAGATCTTCTTAATGCTACTACTGGTGGTTCTTCTACCATTAGTGGTTCTTCTACTATTGGTTCGTGGATGACAGTCTCATTATAGAGTGGTGGTTCACTAATTTGTTGTTCAATGTTGTCAGACTGTTCAACAACGACAGGAACAACAATTTCCTTTGAAGTCATAGGTACCGGGGCTTGTACCCTAACTTCTTGGATAACCACAGTTTGTGATGTATCACTCTCACTAACTTCAACATTTTCAATGAATCTAGCATTACTAGTCTTTACAATTCTCATACTATGATCAGGACAGTAAAACCTATACCCTTTGGATTTTTCAGGGTAACCAATAAAGTAACCACTGACTGTTCTAAAATCCAATTTCTTTTCATGCGGATTATACACTCTAACCTCTGCTGGGCAACCCCAAACATGCAGGTGTCTTAAACTCGGTTTCCTTCTTGTCCACAGATCGAAAGGGGTCTTTGGAATTGACTTACTAGGAACCCGATTAAATAAGTATACAGCGGTCTTAAGAGCGTGCATCCATAATGACACGGGTAATTTGGAATTACTTAACATACTCCTAACCATATCCATTAAAGTACGATTACGCCTTTCAACTGCACCATTCTGCTGTGGTGTTCTAGGCATAGTGTATTGTGCACATATGCCATGCTTTTCAAGGAGTTTAGCAAATGGGCCAGGGTACTGCCCTGATTCATCATACTTTCCATAATATTCGCCACCTCTATCAGACCTGATAATTTTCACCTTGTTGTCTAATTGCCTTTCAACCTCAGTAATGTACACCTCAAGGGCATCCACTGATTGAGATTTTTCATGCAGCAGATAGACATAACTATAACGTGAGAAATCATCTATAAAGGTGATAAAATAGTTTTCTCCACCAAAAGATGGATTATCAAAATAGCCCACAAATGTCGGTATGGATAATCTCAAGAAGCTTTGTACTTCTTGTGGCACCCTTCTTGGTGTGTTATAAGTAAATAATCAATATAAAAAAACACATGGTTCAATAATAAATAGTATTACCGTGATCTACCTTTGGGCTAATCTTATGGTAAACTATTAACAATTAGGGTGATTCCCTTTCACCTAATAGGACTAATTGATAAAATATTCATAACTAAGTAAGTCCGTTACCTTTGGGTATCCGTACTTACCTTTAATCATTAATATTTACCAACCATCCTATTCCAATTAATTAATCTCTAAAAAATGGTGCACCTTTGGGCCAACCTAATATTGTAGTGATTAAATAATTGCAATTTGCAAAGTCATTATTTATTTTTTACCGAGCCGTATCATAATATAGACCTCAAATGAATATAATGACTTTGCATATACATTAAATCAAAAAATAAAATTAATCAATACAACAAATTTATTATGTGGCAACCAGATACCACGTGTAAATTAAAATATTAAATTACCGTTATGTAATTTACATCTACTATAATCTCACGACCTAGAACTATCATGATCTTCACATGTATATCATAATGCGGAAATTAAATAATCATGGAAACATTACTTACTTGGATCCATTAGTGCAAAAATCTGGAAGTGATTTGTGCAGCAAACTTTGGATGAAATAAATACAGAATTACTTGCGATGCTTAATGAGATGAAAAACGGTTTCTCTCTCTTACCCCTTTACCAATAAATTCTTTTTAGACTTTTTTTTATGATGGTATTATGAAAGATCATTTATAGGTGGAGAGAGGACCGATTTTCCCAAAACAGTTATACTCCACTTGTCCATCAAAGCAGATGTCTTGAAAACTACTCTTCTAATTAATCAATAAAATATACGAAAGATATGAGATACCTTTTTAAACAACCGTAACTGTCTATCACATGTGCCTCTTCATATAGGCTATTAGAATTAATTAAAAAATTAATCTTACAAGCTGCTCATACACAAAGCAGAGAAAATGCTCACGATGCAATGATATGGTTATAGCTACATGAAAATTCTCAACTCCATAGTCCTCCCGAAATACACGCAGAACCAACATAAGTAATTCTCACTTCTGAATACTGTAGATACAATCAACAATGATCACACATGATAACGCTATGATACTGTTACAAGACGAACGGTCTCCTCATTGTGAACCGACATAACTAAGGATGCCAATGAACGAACGCCACCTAAGAAGAGTCGCTCTTGAACGATAACCGATATGAGAACATACGCGCTCATAAAGAAAGAAAACCGATGCCTTTAGAAAAATGACGACAAAGGAGAATAGGTGACAGCTGAGTCATATAAAATGCCAACAAGGAGAATACGAATGCACAATGCCAAGAATAAATATGACGGAGCTGGGAAATATGATGCCAACAAAAATTACAATGCCGAGTCATAAGGTCAACGGCCATGACATCACACGATGAACTTAACCACATCTCTCAACCCACGCAAGACAGAGCCCGTAGAAGAATAAGACAAACCAGCGATGTGAACTCTCTCGCAACTACACTATCTTTCACAAAGGGCCTTAGTTTCTAGCATAAGATGAATTAGTTATTCTTGACAATCTATTCTAACTTCCACCATCACATGAACCATCTCCATATTATTAGCCCCTTCATTCTCTTCTGATTCCAAGATAGTGTTTCCTAATTCCATAATTTTCCCTTCCTCAAGATCTAACTCTTTGGGGAAAGTTTGCATTATTTGATGTATTTCTTTATTCTTTTCGTGAGGGTTAGGGTTAGTTGTTCGCTTATTTCTTTCCACTTCTTCTACGATTTTTTAAATAGCTCAGAGTGTATCCTTGCCCTAAGATACGTCTGCCCCCGTTTTTACCCAAATCAACTTCTACAGGTTTTGAATCCATTTCCATTTTTCGGTGATAACTTGAAGATTGTCTAAGATACGAAGATCTATGTCTAGGTCTACTAGGATCTTTGCCTTCGTTCATGTTTTTCCAGAAAAGATTTTTTCTTCTATGCCTATGAGGGATCCTAAAGCTTCCCCGATTTTCTCTAGGCCTCCAAGATTCCAATATTATGTTAGTAGGTTACTTAACTTGATCCATTTGGAGAACCTTCTAGATTTGTGTTTAATTGGATCGTAATTCAGTTCCCAGTCTATTCGATACAAATAAAATCCCTCAAAGAATAATAGCTTTACAAATAATATTTCTTTCTTAAGGCATCTATATATGCAATCAATCTGGAAAAAGCCATTTGGGAGAGCTCTAGCACTTTCTCGGCCTCCAAATTGTTTGGCCCACCAGTTAGTGATTTTGTACGTCAGATTGTCCATTCCTGTCTGTTTCACAAAGAATCCACAATCCTTTAAATGATTCCATACAAGTTTTAGGGTTTTCGAAGAAATGACCATAGCTTTACTATTCTTCTTTGTTGGTGAATACCATATATCCCTAGCTTCTCATACCAACGACCTGTGAAGGATGATTTAGGGTTTTTGCTATTATTTTGATTGCTGCTATTTGCATTCCTCTCTGATCGCAAATTCCTTTTCCTCCCGTGTGAAACCCAACGTGCTTCTTTGGAAAATGATGAGTTTGTTTGATGGTTGTTTCCTACCACATTGGTGCCCCTCTGCTCTCGTCGCCAATTTCAACACGCAAGGTCATTCGTTATGATCTCCTTCCTGCATGGGGCTAGCTTTGTGATCAATGTGCCACCTTGGTGTCTGTCCCTCCGTCATGTGCCTAGTGGAATCGCATTCGCCCCTAAGGTGAACGTCTGGATGAACAAAAAAATTGTAATTTTTTCGATAGAATCCTGCCTTTCGTAGTTGCAAACATTTTTTTGTTATTTTAGTTCCCTATTGATCTCAAAGAGTGAAAAATTGTCATAGATGTTACCACAAAGGTTTTAGTGGAATCCTTCCATATGGTTTCATTCTTCCACATTTAGATTCTCATCTAGGGAAGAGTTGTCCACTGAAATTCAATTTGTGAAATCTTTCTATATTGTATCATTCTTCTACATGTAAATCCTCATCTAGAGAAGAGTTGTCCACTAAAATTCAATTTAGATACTAAATCACTAGAAGTTAAAACTATATGACCTTACAAGTATGGGTTTGTGACTAATATTTCTATTATTGAAGTATCTTATGTTTCAGAAATTTATTCCTAGATCTATAATGGATGAAAAATTAGAGATTTTAAAGTCATTCATTATCCTTAAGAAGGAAATATAAGTATACATATTCTAACATGTTGCATTTAGATCTATGTTGGTAAGTGTTCTAGGTCTATTTTTTTTAGAGGTCTTTCTCCTTTAAAGCTTAGGATTATCCATCTTAAACAATTGTATTTAAAGTTAAAACTCTATGATCCTACAAGTATGGGTTCATACCTAATATTTCTATTGTTGAAATATCTTATTTTCAAAAAAATTATTCCTAGATCTATTATGGGTAAAAATTTTGAGGTTTTCAAGTCATTCATTGTCATAAAGAAAGGAATATTAGTATAAATATTTTAACATATGACATTCAAATTTATATTGGTAATGGTAAGTGTTCTAGGCCTTTTTTTTTAGATTTCTTCTCCTTTATAGCTTAGGATTATCCATCTTAAACAATTGCATTTAAAATTAAAATTCCATGATCCTACAAGTATGGATTCATGCCTAGTATTTCTATTATTGAAATATCTTATTTTCAAAAAATTTATTCCCAGATCCATTATGGATGAAAATTTTGAGGTTTTCAAATCAGTCATTGTCATAAAGAAAGGAATATTAATATAAATATTTTAACATATTGCATTCAGATCTATGTTGGTAAGTGTTAGGCCTATTTTTTTGGATTTCTTTCTCCTTTATAGTTTAGAATTATGCATCTTAAACATTTGCATTTAGATCTATGTAATTTGTCCAAACTATTGGCCTTTTCTATTTGCGTATGTCTTGTGCTTTTGTGCAAAGAAGATTTACATTTCTCCTCATTGTTCCCCCTCATCAATCATTATTCTTTATTAGAGGAAGCATGATAGAATCCCTCAAGTAGACAGATTTTAATAATTAGTTGAAACATGCATCCCTTAACATATGTGGGAGAAAGATTTTATCAATGTATTATCAATTATAGAGTTAGGAGTGAGCTTTTATAACTCAAGAACGAGCTCCACTAAAAAATAGTTTGTTGTCTTTATGCTTTCCTCTTTTTGGTTGAGGTGTGAGCTTTACATATTCCTTTTAGAAATAAATTTGTTTGTAATTCATAAGAAGAGTAGAGACTCTTACTAATTATGAGTGGTAGAGCAAGAGGCGTTAGACTATATTCTTAAGTAGCTTCAACCTTCATGCTTTTTGAGAGCCAAATAAGGAGCCTTTGGGAGGAAATCGTAGCCCTTAGGAGTTAGATTATATGCTTTATGAACAAACGGAGATCTTTGATTGTATACAAAGATTTGGTTATGTGTTTAGGTGGCTTGATATTGATCCACAAATATGGTAATTAAGGTCTAGCTATTTTATTTACTCCCTCTTCCCTTTTGCTGGAAGGTCTTAGTTAATATAACTAATACAAGTATTTGCAAACAAGGATGAAGATGGATAAGTAAGATCATTAGGATGGTGAGGCTAGTCATTCACCTTGGAGACTTAGAATGGCAAAGGATCTGGTTGGATAAGATAGCGATGCTAGGATGTGGGCGTTTTATTCTTAGGCAGCAATTGGTGAGGTATGTTTAGATTATGGATGTTTTATTTTTTATTTTTTGTCTGCTAATCTTTTTGCTTAAGCTAATTTGAATGGTTTCTTGACTTTTGAAAAAAATTACTTTATTGTATAATAAGAATTAAATTTAGTTTTAAAAACAAAGACTAATGTAATTAAATAAAAAGTACAAATTAAACCAACAAAGCTAAATCTTTTAAAAATTAATTATCAAGCAATTCAAAATCTTCTAAAACCTAATTCTAAAAGTACTCATTACCCCCAAAAATAAAAATTTTATTAAAAAAAAAACATCGTTAAGTAAAACAGCATGCACGAATGTAATCCTATGATTTTTTCTTGACATAGTGCATATTTCTTATGAAATAAGAGTAATTCATCAATAGATATTTTTAAAATAAGAGGGAAACTAGTCAAATACCTTTTGAGTTTCCTTGTTCTTGGTCTCGTTGTAGGGCTGTAGAAAGTTCGCTTTGGCTTCCAAATTACTCTTTTTCATCACTCCAACAAACTTTCCAGCTGTGTACATGGCATCCCAAATCTTCTGCTCTTCAAACTCTACAGCCCAGTTTCTGCATGTCTTTACCATCACATAAGGTAATTTTAACAGGCAATGCGCAATTACGTCGATTAACGAGCTATACAAGTAATCTATCCGCTTACGTTCATTGTCAAAATGGCAGCTGAGAATCAGTTTACAGACTCTGTATTTGCTGTAGCTGGCCGCTATTGCACTCCAGTCCCTTGAATCACAATATTCTTCCGGGACAGTTTGTTCCTGCCTTTCTTTCTCTCTAATTGGAAGCCCCTGCTTTTCAAGTTTACTCTCAGCTTTGTGCAGTAGTTTCTTTATGGTTTCAGAGGCATTAAGACAAGGAGCTTCCGAATTGGGAGATTTCCGTAAAGCTTTCTTTTTCTT
Organism: Chamaecyparis obtusa; assembly: GCA_027943335.1. Classification (NCBI taxonomy): domain Eukaryota; kingdom Viridiplantae; phylum Streptophyta; class Pinopsida; order Cupressales; family Cupressaceae; genus Chamaecyparis; species Chamaecyparis obtusa. Next base: position 395,843 of record BSBK01003652.1, read on the forward strand.
CTTTAGATCCACAAGCAAGATTTGGAATTCCTTGTAGACTGCCACACCTACTCTATCAGCTTCAATGTCTATAACTTCAAACATATTAATTGTAGTAGGACGTTGAGGATCAGAGTTGTCGATAAAAGACATCAAGTCCAAAGATTGTCGGTAAGCTTCAATAGCGTTTTCCACCTCATTCACATCCATGTACAAAGGTAAGAGTTTGACCATTACATTCAGCAAGGAAAGTGCTGTCATCCTCATGCAATTTTCATCCAGAGCGGGAAAATGCTTTGCAACAAGCGGAAAACTTTCAAGCTGATTTACAAATCTTTCATTACCACTGGATCGCCTAATGAATTCGAAGAGATTGTCACACTTGGTGCCCTTTTCTTTGTTTTTGCTGAAATGGTCTTTGGCTTGCTTCATAGTTTTCTCATTGGCTATCCACAAGTTTTCCCAATTTTCTCCGGGCATACACACTTTCTCCAATATTTCCCTGTATTCTTCAAATTCCCCTTGCGGCTGGAACAGCACTTTGTCACTTCCACGCAAATAGTACCATACAAACTTGATTAATCTAAACACAAGCTCCGAGATAAAGAAACAGCATTTGCAAAAGCAGATGAGCAAAATCTGCAGAGGCTTAAGCAAATAAAACAAGTAATGTATCTTCATTGTTGTAGCCAGGCGAAGCACCAGCCCTTCCAACCTTCCATGTTTTAGTTGTTCTTGCTGACACCATTTTGATAAATTATACATTTCAATCAAATCTGAGACACTTCTTGTCCAAAAATCTTCCACAAAAGGTCTTGGATGTGTCTGTTTCTTCTTTTTAACAAAAAACCTTGGAAAGTAGACTACCGCCATGATCCATCTACAGCAGATGATGGTCTCTCCCATTAGAATGAAGGCCGTCTCAAGCGCCCATGCTGTCATTGAGATTCCAAACTTGTAATTCCGATAGCCTTCGTCTATCCAAAAGAGACAAAAATGTAGAATGGCCAAGAAAAAGATGCAAACTGTAACCAGCACTCCTACAGCGGAGATCAGGACTGACCTTGCAATCACATATTGAGGGTTACAAACGCGAGCCAACAACCATGATTCCATTATCTCATCTTCAAACTTCTCCCACGACCCGTCCTCATGTTTCTGACCCTTAGCCCTTTGAAATGCAGAAATCTTTTGTGCGAGCATACCGCGGATTGTTCTACCCGCTAAAATTGCACAGATTGAAAACAGAACCATCAATATAATTGACATCGCTAAAACAACATTGGTTACTAACCGGTAAAGATAATATTTGGAACCCACTATGCGCTCGCTTAAGGCATAGATCAAATAGTTGAACTCGGAGGTAAACAAAGCAAGGATCAAGGCAGAAAGTGTGCGCCAATCAGTCCAAGCTCCAGCACGAGCCATCTCTGGCAAAAAATAGCCAATCAACACACACGTTACAACTCTTTCTGACTCACCCACGAACACACTCTGTTCGTCGCTTCCATGAGCTAGATAAATCTCCAGATAAGAAAGGATTTGGATGGTCAAAGCATTGATAACCAGAGATTTCCCAGGAATCCAGATCCTAGCTGGTTTGCCCCTTATAGCCTTATATGCATCAGATATCATCAGAGAATTAAAATAAACAAGGCCTAATATCATTGCCAACGGCTTAAACACTTTCCCTATTGAGCTCACATCGTCTATATCCATTGTAAAATGTCGATATGGAGACACACTTACACTCACCAAAACAAGTATAAATGATGGAATGAACGAATGAAATATTTAACGTTGGCGAGGTCAAAACAGTCTAAACCGAGACGCGTATGTTAGAAACACGTATGTTACAAACATTAATTTCTCCCACCAGAATTTTGCCGGAGTCAAACAATATAGTAAATGTAGAAGCTTCCCGAGAGTTCCTTCACCGACCTGCAGACCACTTTCCAAACGATGTTTTATTAGCTGCAATAGTTATGGATACTTCCAAAGACCTCTATATAAGAGGCTCATGTAAATCGTTCAATGCAAGCAATAAAAAGTTTATAGCCTTCAATAGGAGAATAGTTGTTCCTATTCCTTGCCTCTGCCCACCTTCACCGTAAACAGTCTAAAGCGTGTCTGACAGAAGCTCAAGGCATAGATGGTCTTCGAAAATAATGCTGCTACTATAAAACAGGTAACGCCTAAATAGCAAACTAAAACGTATATCTTATCAAGGGGATACTTAATTTTTTTTCATATTTGTTTGTCAATTTTCTATAAAATAAATTATTTATAGGGTATGGGCCATACTATTGAATGAATGAATGATTTTAATAACGTCAGATCAAACAGCCTAAAGGACCACTAGATCACAATCATAAGCTAACTCCATATTCTTTTCCAAGTCGGACCTCTTGTTGTGAATCAAACAAGCGGTCTGGTTGATCTTATCCTCCTCAAATAGGTTGTGCATGCTATTTGCCTCCGAACTGATTTCATACTGAGCTCGGATGTCATCATATGTGGTGCACTCAATGATAAAATGTCATTCAGTCTCAATTCACCCGACATAGTCTAAACAATATTTAACAAATGAAATATTTAAAGTCCGCAAGGTCAAAACACTCTAAACCGAGATGCGTAAACAATCTAAAGCATATTTGAAGAAGTTTAGGGCATAGATGGTCTTCGAAAATAATGTTGCTACTATAAAACAGGCAACATCTAACAGCAAACTAAAATGTATACCTTACCAAGGGGACACTTAATTTTCTTTTTCATATTTGTTAGTCAATTCTCTATAAAACATCCCTCCTGCTAATGTACTAAATTATTTATAGTGTTGGGCCACACTATTAAATGAATGAATGATTTTAATGACATTTAGAATTTTTTCCAAGTCAGCCTTCGTGATGGGAATGTTGACAATCAAACTAGCGGTCTGGCTGATCTTATCCTCCTGGAATAGGCTGTGCATGTTGTTTGCCCCGAATTGATTTCGTACTGAGTTTTGATGCCATCATATGGAGTACACTCAATAATAAAATGTGATTATCAATAAGTTTTCGACTTAGACCAATTTTTTTACCATTTAATATGTGATCTCAGAAGTTACGTTGAAGGCGTCTTTATCTAAAATGGACGTACAGATCATTAAATACAACAGCAAATGCTTGAAACCTTGTGAATCCTAATTTCTCCATGTCGTACCTTCACTGCTGGCTCCTCGCAGTTTCTGTTACTTTGCCGTCTCGTCAACTACCAAATCACAATTAATTATCTGAATTCAGTGTCTTTCACAGATAAGTTGAATACAGCCGTTGAATACATGCTACCAGCTCTTCATTCGAAGTTTCTGCATCCAGTACAGATCCTTTAGGATTGTGTTTTCAAACAGAACGAAAGAGATAAAATGGTACTAACTCCAGTTCTGAGCGATTAGACGGGCTAAGGTGATGCAAACCCGTATAGTTTGGCCAAAATTTTGAAGACTATATTATTCTGGCCAGATTTCATTTGTACTGAAGCGTTTAAGTAAAACTATAATTGTTTTTTTATTCATTCGAAGCAAAATCACAAAAATAATCAGTTAAAAATGATCGCTGAAAGAAATGGTTCTGTATAACAATGGCACAGTCTTTTGTTTACCTTCGTTGTTGTATTCAAATTTTGCTTATTGTCCGTTTGGTAGCGGGAATTAGTCTGGAATTGACATTTGTTATTTCTGATTTTGTCAGTTTAGAAGTGCAATATGAAAATAAAATAGGAATATGTCTACACTTAATTTTTCAATTCTACACTTAATTTTTTAATTTTTTATTTGTGTGGGGAGGGATTTGATTTATTTTTTATTTGACTGGGTAGTTTGTAACTTTGTTATTTATTCGAATTTTTAAAAAAAAATTTAAATTTATTGTCAAATTTTTTTTAAAATTTTTTTTCAATTTTTTTGACAAATTTTTTTATTAAATTTTTTTTCAAATTTTTTGTTTTTAAATTTTTTTAAATTTTTCTCAAATTTATTTTCCAAATTTTTGTTGAATTTTGGTTGCAATGATTGTAACTTGGTTACCTACCACCAACTTTGGTTGCCTAAAACGGTATGTGATTCCATTTTAAATTCAATTCAATTAATAAAAATAAATTATTAAATTCAAAAACATTAAAATAATTCAAAAAAAATTATAAAAAAAAATCATACTCAAATTTCAATTCCAGTTTCAAAAAGTGGAACCAAACAGTCCAAAAATAATCCCAAAATAAAAAATCAGATTATCAAATCCATGATTTGATCATTTCCAGCATTTGATCAAATCCATCATTTCCTAATTTCCGCTACCAAACAGGCCCAGAATTTGAGTACAACAACGAAGGTAAACAAAAGACTGTGCCATTGCTAAAATGTTGCTTTGGATAATTCTACAAACTAAGAAAACAATAAAGCAACCTCAAAAATTATGGTAAAGCTTTAAAATAATAATTTTTAAATATGTGTTTTGTATTAGTTTTTGGATTCGATTGTAGAATATTTTTGTCATCAACCTTTCGGATCATATTACATGATGCCAGAGATTCGGATCATACTACATGATGCCAGAGAGAAAAAAAGAACATAAGATCATCCTGATGATGGATCATGCAGTATGATCCAAAACATTGATGACAAAAATATTCTACACAATTGAATCCGAAAAATACAAAACATTGGTAAGGATTGTGGAAATCTAATAGATTTGATTCTAAATATGTCTTAAAATCACTTGTTTAATAAAATCAGCTATAATATTATTATGTAAATCAAGACTCAAAACAATTCCTTCCATTTATGAGGAAAAATATTGTAAAAACAACATTCCATTATTTTTTTCTAAAATGACATTGTCATACTATTTTGTAAAAATATAAATGTTAAGTAATAAAATTTTATAGTTTTTAATTAGGCATTTGTAATAATTCTATAAAACATAAAAATAATATAAAATATAAATAATAAATATTTATAAATTAAATAAAAAAGATTTGGATATATATTTATATAATTAAAATTTATTTATAAAAATATATAATAATAATTTTTTATTAGTACTTGTTCCTAGGCTATTCAATTGAAAATGTTAAATAAAAAAATATAGTATATTATAATTATAATTTATGTATAATATAATAGTACTATATTATGTATACAATAATATTAATCATATGTAATAAAAATATATATATTAATAAAATAAAATTAGCAATATTGTTATATTTACAAATAAAAATAAGATTAAAATTTAAATTAATTATAATTTACAATAAATAATTATCTATATAATTATATTAAAAAAATTATTTATTACTACAATTATCATTATATAAAAAATTATAATTTTATAATTTTATAATTAATTAAAATATCTTATATACTATAATAAATTTATTAAAATTAAAACTAAATTTACATTAAAAATTAACTTAAAATTAATTACAAAATTAAAGGCAAGTACATAATACATTCTATAATTAATTAGTATATTGATTTTTTAATTATTATGTTTTATATAGTTATAGTAGAAGTAATAACTTTTTATGATTGAGCCTGATCCTTCAAAGGGATGATTCCTTGCAGATGGAAAAAAATAATAAGGACAAACAGGAAGATAACAAGGACTGGAAGAAGGAAATGCAGGAAATGAAAATCCATATCTAGGATATGGAAAAATCTATGAAAAACTTGAATACTAAAATGAGAAAAATGGAAAATAAGATTTTTGATAAGGTTAAAAATAAAAATACTAAAGAGGAAGGAAATGTTGAGATGAGTAAGAAGGTTAAAGAAAAGATGAAAGATTTAGAAACTAGAATCAACAACCATGACAGTATGATTAAAAGTGTTCTGAATCATAGCAACGAGGGTCTGAAGGTGACCATCATGAATCTGAAAATGCTGCATAACTACCTAGAAAAGAACATGCTAGAAAGAACTACTATCACCATTGATGAGGACACTGGAAACACTGGGCCGGGAACGAGAACTAGAGAGTGTATTCAGAGAAAGGTCCCTAAAAAACCTAAAGAGTTGAAGGAACTACAAGACACCATCCAGAAGATGGAAGATCTCCAGAAGAAAGCTAAGGAGATGATAAATGTTAATTAGCTTGTTCTGGCTGGTAGATGTTTAGATGTTGGTTTTTTCTTTTGTTTCATCTTTTGAACTGTTCTGTTGTTGTTTTCCAGCAGATGTTTCATTTTGATAACTTTGATGCTCTATCTTTTTGTTGTATTAAACTCAGGTTTCGAGTCCATGTAAAACCTGCTTTTACGTTATTCAAAAAAAATTTATGATTGAGAAATTGTAAAGTAGAATGATATTGATAGCATTAATGATAGTTGAAATTTTAAGAATGGAAATCTAATTATAATCGTAAAAGTATTATGTGTTCCTTTTAACCATAATCTTAATTTTCATTAAATGTATTTTAATTAATGATTAAATTTATATGATTATAATTATTTATTTTAGTATAGTTATAACAACAAATAATTTTATTTTTTAATTATAATTATTTAAACAATTATAACTTATAAATTATAATTAATTTAAATGTTAATTTAAATTTTATTTGTACTATTTCTTAATCTTAATTTTATTTTATTAATATATTTTTTAATTATATATGATTGAAATAAAATTATATATATGATAAATTATATATTTTATATGATTTTTTATGTTAGAGGCAATTGATATATTTTCAAATTAATACTATTAAAAATATAATTTACACAATTTAATTATCCACACGTAGATTACTGGATTACACTTATGACATATAAAAGGTAACAAAAAGTCAATTAATAATATTATTTTGATTATTAAAATATAAGATAGTTTTACGGGGAAATTAATCCATCACATAAAAGTGTCGAGAATGATGGCTTAACATTGATTTGGCCAATGAGATGTTGGAAAAATATTTTTTATCAATTGTAAACTTAAAAATATTACATTTAGACTATAGTAAATACCTTATTTTTAATCAAACAAAAAATATACTAAATTACTAGAAAAAATTAATTTTAATCACTAAAGGCAACAAATCCATAAAATGATACAATAGTACTTGCTTAGTCTATTGGCATGTACTAATAAGTATACTTATTATTATTGATATATAACATAAATTAAATTATATATAAATAAGAATACTTATTATTATTTGTACTCATTATTATATATAAGTTATATTACTTGATATTATTATTTGTAATAAAATTATTAATTACAATACAAATCAGATTATGTAAATGTATAGTTATTAAATAGAAATATAAAAATTTTATAATTAATAATATAATATTTAAATTTATAGTTATGCATAATATTTGGTATAACATACAATTTATAGTTATTAAATATAAATATAAAAAAATTATAATTAAAAATTAATAATATAATATTTAAGTTTATAGTTGTGTATAATATTTGGTATAACATAAATTGTATGGTTATTCTATATAATAATTAAATTTATAGTTAGATATAATATAATATAAATTGAATATGGCTATTAAATATTATATTTTATAATAGGTAAATTATTAAATCTATCTTTGGATTCAGTATAATTTTATATATTATATTTGTTAATGTTTGTAGCTTTAGTCGTATAATCATTTAGAATACATATGATAAGTTTAGATATTGATTAATTTAATTATATATATACTATAATTGATCCATAGCTCCTTAGGTATGGAGTGCAAGAGTTTTAAGAATGCTCTCAGCTAGAGCTATTTAACCAATAACCTTGCTAGTAAACCATGCAATGGGAGATTCAATGAAGACAATGGCAAGAATGCCAATATCCTCAAGAATCAAGAATGAAAATGCAATGCAATGCTATGCTAAAAATGGAAATGCAAGATAAGCTATGAAAATGAAAGATGCAAGTATTACAAAGCCTCCTAGTTAAGTTAGATGAATTAATCTAAAGCATAAAGAAAATCTAAGCTAAGAATGTCTTGATAATGCAAGAAATGAAACTATGATAACATGTAGATGCAAAAGTCAAGAATGCTCCAAATCTTCAAAAGCTCCAAATGTACCTAGAAAACCTACAGCATAACATTAGCATAAAAACTTAAGATATGAAAATGAAGAAAAGAGCTTTCTTTTTATAAGAAATGAAAAGGAATGGACCATGGAGATTAAGAGGCAAAAAATTTAATCAAGGGTGGAGCTTGAAAGAGGAGCAATCCATGTGCACAAGTATCCTCCAATGAGAAAATAAGAGTTGACTTTTGTGTCCATATAAGAAAAAAAATATTTTTTCCCTTTTTTATAAAATAAGAATAATTTTTTATTTGTGCAACATAGGATAAGAGGAAAAGTGGGGGCTTTTTATTTATTAAAAGGAGAGGAAATATTCATTTTAATTAAATAAATACTTAGAATAAGATGGTTAGCCCATAGAAAATAATCGAATAAATGATAGAACTAGGATTTGATCAAGAATAAGCAATTTATGATTTAGCAAAAGGGGCTAATAGTCTAGATGACCATTTTTAGGTGTATACATTTTGCCCCTCTTTGACTAATGTGTGATCGATCTAGGAACACATGTAGTCAAAAAAATGAAGTTGAAATGTGAGATCGATTTGGGATCACAAAATAACTCAGATCAGCCAAGAAGGCAAGCAGATAGCTAAGAAGGCAAGCAAATAGCGATCTGACTCCAAAGAATGAAGTGCAGAGAGATAGAAAATCCCGCATGATGAGCCTAGTAGCGACAGTACTGAACACTTAGGAAAGAGATAGCCAATAAGATATGATGTGTCTGCCCCCTCGGGATCAAAAGTGAAATCCAAATAGAGGGAAAGCAGAAGCAAGATCAACATGATCAAATCACTAGAAATCATAATCGAAGAGAGAGAACAGAATAACCATCAAGCAGTGAAGAGATGCCCCACACATGGGACCCGGGGCATGAACCAAGCGGTCCCTCAACCCGAAAACACCACGGAGGGGAAGAATTTGAACTTGGGATTTGAAAGTGAATGAAAGACTAGAAGTTTGAAAGAGATGGGGATGAAGAGGTGAAGAATGCCCCAGCAAAGATTGAAGGATCAGGCCTCAAAAGGTCAGCCAACTACATGAAAGAAGGAGAACAGCGACAGGAATAATCAAGGTGAACTCAAATTTTGGTTTCGATCCTGAAATGAATAGAAAATGATGGGATATGAAAGACAAGAAGCGAAAGACATGATTGGGAAGAAGCGAAAGGGGAGCGCAGTTGATTAACAAGTCCACGTAAGATGAAAAGGAGAGCTCTCTCCATATGCAAGATGCAAAACTAAACTAACATGAACCTAAGAATGCAAACTACATAAAAAGTGGTTTACTTGCAAGGTTACGAAGCCAATAGACATCTAATTATCATCATCGAGCGTTATTGGTAGTGTCGCAAGATCATACAATACACACTAGCATAACTATGTGAATCTGAATATGATCTGTATCAGATAAAAATGTGAAAATCTCACCTAGGCATCAGAGACATGTAGGTCAAGATGACTAGTGCAGTGAGATTACCTAAGTTTGATATAGCAAGATTATGCTCACATCGAGACACAAAAAAGTCAGGATGGCTATAAGCACGCACTCGCAAAAAAGTCAAGGATAATACCTTGTAGGTCCATAGTGTCAAGTAAGACTAGCATAAATGCTCATGATAGTTAGGACCAACAAAATATACCCACAAGCACAAAAAGTAATAAAACATGTTTTCATTCCCTCAATCTTCTAGCTATGCATCATCGAAAATGATCATAGGGGGAGAACACTCAGCAAAGAAATCATCATATACAACACGCAAAGAAATAAAGTCAAACAAATCTCAGCAAGTCAAGTGCGTGTGTGTAGGTCATAGAGTCAAACTTTGAGTATCACATCTGTCAATGAGAAATATTGCATCATCTAGACTGCGAGTAGGACATATGATAAGTGTTAAGAAACACTCGACGCTAGGGTAGTGTTGAAAAACACTGTTGGGGTGGTGTTGAAAAACACCGTTTGCGAGGTGCCTAAGAAACCCAAACGCACAAAGAGACCCAAGATAAGCTCAAAACAACAGATGCCCCCTAGACTAAGACATGAATCAATTCCAAGCTAGGAGAGGCAAAGTGAGAAGTGGAGCGAATGAGCGCCACGCAAGACTGATAGACATAGGTGCAAGGGTCTCAAGCAGCACCTGTTTCCAGGTTTTTACCATTTGATAGATTTTTTCAGGACTTTTTATAATTTTTTTGTATTTTTGCTACCAAGGCGCCTGTTTCCAGGTTTTCACCAAGGCACTTTTTCAAAAAAAAAATTATTTTTTATTTTTTTTATTTTTTTGGTGAGACATCAAAGCGCCTATTGTATACACCTAAAAATGGTCATCTAGACTATTAGCCCCTTTTGCTAAATCATCAATTGCTTATTCTTGATCAAATCCTAGTTCTATCATTTATTCGATTATTTTCTATGGGCTAACCATTTTATCCTAAGTTTTTATTTATTTAAAAGGAATTCCCTCCCCTTTTAATAAATAAAAAGCCCCCACTTTTCCTCTTATCCTAAGTTGTACAAATAAAGCATTATTCTTATTTTATAAAAAGGGAAAAAGCACTTTTTGTCTCATATGGACACAAAAGTCAACTCTTATTTTCCTATTGGAGGATACTTGTGCACATGGATTGCTCCTCTTTTAAGCTCCACTATTGATTAAATTTTTTGCCTCTTAATCTCCATGGTCCATTCCTCCTCATTTCCTTTAAAAGAAGAGCTCTCTTCTTCATTCTAGATCCCCAACTTTTTATGCTAACTTTATGCTGCAGGATTTCTAGGTCATTTTGGAGCTTTTGAAGATTTGGAGCATTCTTAGCATCTACATCTCATTCTTGCATTCTTAGCTTAGCTTCATATTTATGCTTTCTTAGATTAGCTTCATTTCTATGCTCTAGATTAGCTCACATAGATTAATTAGTTTGGGTTGTAACACTTGCATATTTCTTTTCATAGCTTAGCTTGCATTTCCATTTCTAGCATAGCATTGCATTGCATTTTCATTCTTGATTCTTGAAGATATTGGCATTCTTTCCCTTGTCCTCTTTGAATCTCCCATTGCATGGTTTACTAGCAAGGTTATAGGCTAAATAGCTCTAGCTGAGAGCATTCTTAAAAACCCTTGCACTCCATGCCTGGGGAGCTATGGATCGATTTGTGAGGGCTCATTCTTGAGTTTCCTTGCATGTAATGATCCATAGAAGTGTGACACATTTATAGCACACATTTTTTGGCGCCCACCGTGGGGCAGAGTAGATAGACTTTGTCCTTTAAATTTTATATTTTCGTCAATTTTCATCAATTTTTCGGTAATTTTTTAGCTTAATTTTTAGTCTCTATTTTTTTGTCTCAGACTGTCGCGTGATACTTTCCAGAAGTATCGTGCGATATACCTCTGTATGCGCGTGCGATACTTCGCTTGTCAGAAGTATCGCCTGGCTATAGTAGAGAATATCGCCTGGTGTTGGGCGAAATATCGCGCGGACTGATAAGTATCGCCCCAGTATAATGTGAAGTATCGCGCGATACTGTGTCTGTACTTGGTAGTGACTTATTTTTGAGTTATTTTATCCATCTTGCAAGTTTCAGGTTCTTAGCTATCTTTTTAAAATTTTCTAAAATTTTCAGTGTTTTCAAATCCGTGCCACTCTAGAAAATGGCTGCCCATTTTTTTTTAAATTTTGCAAATGGTATCAAAAGTTTAAGTGTGATATATCATTGGAAAGGTCTTTCTGAGCCTAATCCAACCATGATAGTTTCATTTTCAGATTTTATCATTTGATCAGTTATTTTTGCATATTATCTGATTTTTTTCATGTACTAATCATTGTTAGATTTTGGATTTTGATTCTCCTAACTCTTGTTGGTCTAACAAGTTGTGGTTGTAGGTGTTTCTTGCTTGAAATTTGCTAAAACCGCATGTCAAAGAGGGCTACTAATGGTTCTTGCAGGGTTGCCCTAAGCATAAAAACTAAATCAAGTGCTTGTTTAATTGCTTTTTTTATTAAGTGTGGCATATACTAGTTGTTTCCTTTCATAGGCACTTAATACCTTGTTGTAGAAATTTTGAGGTGGTAGGAGAGTATGCTCTTCACCCTTGTGGTGAAACAGAAATCTTGACCCATCTTGAGATTTTGAAAGCAAGGGGGTAATTAAATCTTTGCTTGGTGTGTTTGGAAGAGATTCTTGAGATAGGAGAGTATGCTTTTCACCCTTGTGGTGAACCAAAAACCTTGAACCTCAAGAATTAATCCACTCTTTGTTTAGCTTAGGATCCTTTAGCGGGCCTGCTCTTGAGCAATCAAGAGGAACGACCCAAGTGGGGACAACCTTGTCATCATTTTCCTTGGTGGCGAGTGATTCCAACTCACTATAATCTCAAGGCTATCGAGGACACAAAACTTTGAGACATAGTACTTATCTTCGCTTGATGTGAGTAACTTGTGGGATTATGACCATGAGAAAAGCATTAAGCAAGAATGCTTAAGGTACTCTTGAGGCCGCGAAGTCCTAGTCCTTTATGAGGAGCAAGAGGGGTTCTATGAACGGAAACCCTTACTATGAACCATTAGATAGAGGCCACCCTATTTTAGCCGCTTAGCTTCTTGGTGCAAGGATTGATCCAAATGGACTTACCCGGATCACCCCAAGACACTCACCATATGTGTTCCTTTGGTTGTGTGTTTGACACTTCCATGACAACGCTAATATCTCTTGTGGGCAACCACTTGGTGTGAGGCAAGGGAGCATCAAGTTGTGGGCCACGTTGCTAAGTAATGAGTCTTGTCCTTCTAGGTAGTAATTGCTTGAATTGTCTTCGATTGTGCTATGCCCGTGTAAATGTTTTCAACATTCAAACACACGGTAGCGTTCATAAGGTTTTCTATTTTGATATCACAAGTGTTTGTCTTGGCAAGGTTGCTTTTGCCCTTGTTTCAAGTGTTCTATGACATGTTTGATCCCATACTGTTTGCAAACCTGTCTTTTATCTATTGCTACTGCTTGTCAAACTGAGAAATTGCACTGTTCAATCTACAAATTTGGTCAAAGTGCTTCAAAACTGAGTTTTTCACGTTCACTGGTCAAGAGTCATATGATATTGAAGTATCCTTGCATACCCTCAACCAAGAATCCTGAGTCATTTCTACTGTCCTATCATTGCTACAATTCGGAGTTGCTAAACTTGCACTTTAACTTGCTGTAGACTGTCCTTTTCTGTTCTTACCTGAAACCGATTTGTTACTTACATGTTTAGATTTGTTCCAGACTGAAACAAATGAGCTAAAACTATTGGATTTGAGCTTAACAAATGCTACTCTTGATCACTTGTCGCATCACGGTTACCTCTCTAGCTACTTGCTTATTGAGCTTCTTGCTCGTTGCTCGGCTTTAGTCAATTGATTGTTGTAAGTGCTTGAGCACTTTTGACGAGCCATCTCTCTATTGTTCTACTTTGACAAGTGATCTTTATTAGCCTTGCTTATCTCAAATCTGAGAAACTTTGTCTCATTCTATTAGTTGACCAACATTTCTTTTCATGCCGGTTACAACTCAGTCTCAGTTTGAGCAGGAGAATCACCCTCCGTTCAATTATGCATAGTTACCTTCTCCAACTAGACGTTCCAAAGCACCCATTAGTAAAGACAGTTCTAGTTCTGACCAATCTGAGAAATCTAAAGCTACACCGTGGTACAAAGGAGGTTTCCTCTTTTCCGCGTTCAAGGCTCCCAAAAACACAGACAGTGTCTCACTCACTTTGACTAAACAAGAAAAATTTCAACTCTTGCAAGAACACTTTGAGCGTAAGGATAACCAAGCACGCTTAGAAAAAGAACACAATCAACAAAGGATGGATGCTGCTAGGCGCATGGCTTATAGAGGGACATTTCATGAGCAACCTGAGACTAGTAATCATGAGCATAGACCTCTTTTTAACAATGGCAACAATGACAACAACACGCCACCAAGATCTCCTCCAAGGCCAACTTTTGCTATGCCTTCTTCACCACCTAGACCTCCTCCCTCTCAACATGAGGCAGAGGCTAATGATGAGATTTCTAGTGAGGATCTTATGAGATGTGAACAAGATGTGGATTTCCAACGAATGATGCATAAGCTTTTAGAGCGTAATGGCGATCAATATTTTCAATATATGACTTCTAGAGGATACAAGCTTCCTCCCAGCTATGATGTCAGACAAATTGTCCAACAAAGAGTACCAACTGAATTGGAAGTCTTTCAAGAAGAATTACGTCGGACAAATCAACGCCTTACCCAAATGGCATTAGAAAGAGAGCCTCCAAAGGTCTCTTTTGTAGAATCAATTTGTGCTCTTCCTTTTGATAAAGATCTATACATGGTCCCGTTTCCTAAGGATATTGAGGTTCCTAAATATGACAAGTATGATGGAAATGGTGACCCTCATGACCATGTGCGTCATTTTTATGCTCTTAGTATGGAATTTCTTCATGAAGACACATATCTTCTACGCTTATTCCCTCGAAGCTTAAAAGGCCAAGCTTTGGAATGGTTTGCAAAATTGACACCACCGCTTAAGACTTTTGATGAGTTAGCTCAGCGATTTACCCAGCAGTACTCTTACAACATCCAACAACCTGTCACTGTGATAGATCTCGGTAATCTAAGACAACATCAAGGTGAGCCATTTGCAACTTACAACGTTGGAGGTCATTGTATTCTCGATATCCTTGTTAGCTACCTGAAAGAGAAAAGATTGACATTTTCGTCAACACACTTGTGCCTGAGCTATTTTATGATCTAAGGAAGCAACTGTTCTCCTCTTTCAATGACATGGTTGAAAGTGCATATCGAATTGAGGATGTAGCTATAAGAAAAGGGGATATTGTTATTAATAAAGATGCTAAAGGCAATGGCAAAGATAAGAACAAACCTTGGAATAAGAACAAGTATGTTGTTAATGATGGGGTTGTTGATGCTCCTAAAGTTAAAGAGCCCACTTTCAATCTCTCCAATGCTATCTATGCAGCAAAACAACAAGAAGCTAGCAATGCTCACAATGCTCCTAAACCTCAATATGCAGATAAGCCTAAGAAGTCATTTCGAAAGCGAGTCTATACCAAGTTGGCAGAACCTTACGATGTGATCCTTAAGACTTTGGTTGACAATGGATATCTTACGCTTCCTGATAAACCTGGTAACTGGGATCCGATAAATAAGCCTGATTGGTGGAGAGAGGATCATTACGGCCATTATCACAAAAACAAAGGACATCCAACAGATAATTGTTTTAGGCTTAAGGATGATATTCAGGATCTTATTGAGAATGGCACAATCTCCATTGATGGCTTAACTAAAAATTATGATCACACAGCTTTCAAAGATCCTCTACCTAAGCATGATAAGGGGGAAACCTCTCAAACACATAAGAAGAATCATGATGCAAAGATCAATTACACGTATCCTTCTAATACGCTTGTGATTAACATGGTAGAGCCTGTTGAGAGTGTTCTAATGATGAGGTCTCAAGATGATAATAACACCAATCATGGTAAGCCAAAGTTAGTCTTGCAAACACGTGGTAGTTCATCTTCCCGAAGTGAGACACTGAATGCTATTACTAGGGGGCAAGCCAAGATTGTCCTTAAAACTATGCAAGATCCCAAGCAAGCTTTGCCTTCCAAACAAGTGGCTCCTTCAGCCACCCCTAGCTATGATCTCGTCCAACATTTGCAAAAGACACCAACACAGATATCTATCCTTGAGTTGCTTCGGTTATCCCCTCTACATAGAGAGATTCTTGATGAGGCTCTACGTACAACACGTGTTCCCAATGACATTGATCCAGATCAATTTCAGGCTATGGTTAACCACATTTCATCTCTGCTATCTCTCTCCTTTTCTGCAGAAGATGACATATCTATTGCTCACCCACATAATCTAGCTTTACACATTGAAGTTCTAGTCTACAATACCCGAGTCCGCCGAGTCCTGATAGACAATGGTGCAGGGTTAAATATTGTTTCTTTCAATGTCATACAATAATTGGGTTTGTCAGAATTGGCTGTGGATTCCAAGAAGAAGATTACTATAAATGCTTATGATGAAGAGGAAAGATCTTCCAAAGGTCTTGTCATGCTGCCTGTCCGAGTGGGCCCTATCACGAAAGATATTAGCTTCCAAGTATTGGACATCCCACTCTCATATAACATTCTTTTGGGTCATCCTTGGATCCATGACATGCAGGTTGTTCCTTCCACTTATCATCAGTGCGTCAAATTTCCATACAATGGCACTGAAGTTGTGATTCCTGGAGACCATACTATTGCTATTAATGCTCTTGCTGCTGCTGAAAAATTTGCTCTTCACAATGAACCTTCTATTGATCCTAGTATGTCTCTAGTTGCTGCTGAGAAATCACTTAAGATGATGAGCCTTGGTATGGGTGAATATACGCTGGATTCCTTTGCTTCTATACCTGTTTCTCCTAGGTCATATGGGAGACCTTCTGATCAGATGAAGCCTTCCACTTCTGCTATGACGATCTTTGATACTTTTGTTCCTTCATCCGTTCCTTTAGAAGCAGAAAGAGAAGAACAAGCTATTCAAGAGTGGATCTATAGAGAGGATTCTAGAAATACTCCCATGCTCAGTAATTCAGACACAGATACAAATGAGTCACCACTGCACACTATGGTTCAAATGGGAGATGATCTTCCTTCTACTTCACTTCTTTGGGGAGAAAAATGTATACCTACTGATGATATGGCTGAGGCCTCTATGTCTAGAACCTATGTGCCTAAAGAATCATTGCACTATGATAGACAACGTCGCAACATTGCACGACTGCTACAAAGAGGTGATCTCTCACATAATGACATGAGTATCTCTACTTCTCGGCATCTTAAGCCTCTTCCAGAAGATCCTCCCATGACAGATATGGATGTTGATGTGGTTCATACCTCTCGTAACCCACCTGACGTGGTTGATGGGTCTTGTGTGGGGTCTGATGAGTTTGTTCCTTGTATTGCCTTAGCGGACCACGCTGGTTCTTCTATGACAAGTCTAGATCTGATCTAGCTACTTTTGGAGCTTACTCTATAGGCTCAACCTCTCGTGTCACCAGAGATGACATCCTTCACATAAATACTATTGAACTAGTCACTTCATTTCATCTCACATCAACACCTGTTACTTCTTCCACCAAAGAACTAGCAACAAAAAAGATTGAATCAGCAATTAAACATCACGGTCATCAAGTCAAAAGAAAAGAGCAATGGTCGGATGGCGAAAACCACATTGTGGCGGTATCCACACCTAAGAAAAGTAAAAATAAAAATCTACTCAAAAATAATGATTCTCAAATAAAAGATGACAAGCTGATTCTCTACAAAAAAATGATGCACTACCTCAAGCATGATCTCATATCTATTATACTTCAGCCCATTCCTAGAGCTAAGAACAAAGTTGGTAATGCCTTGGTTACTTCAACATCCATCTTACAAATGAAAAAGCATAAATTTCACTTCAAGTTCCTAGTGGATGAATTACGCTATCCTGCTCACAAATCTTACAATCCTACCATCTTTTCATATCTTCCACCTCATATTCCTCTTGCAAATCCACCACGCCATTCCTTATGCCATCCCTTACACTTTGCCTTTGTCTCTGGTGACTTGTGTAGGAAGGGTCTAGACGGAACTCTCCTTAAGTGTCTAGAAATAAAGGAGTCAGAAAAAGTGCTAGCTGAAATCCACGATGGCATATGTGGATCACATTCTAACGATCCTCAGCTAGCTCAGACATTGCTTAGGGCTGGTTATTATTGGTCGAACTGGTTGAGACCTCCTATTGTCACAGTTGCAACATTTGGGCTTGGGGCCTATCAGTTCTCTACATCAGAGGAAGCAGATTCTTGATGCCCATTTCTGTTTGGGGCATTCTTTGTACATATTTTATTGATCCTGAAAAAATTCCAAAAAAATTCATATATGATGCTGAAAAAAATCCTAAAAAGCATAAAAAGTACTGAAAAAAAACAAAAGAGCATCCTAGTGAAAACCTAGCAATAGGCGCTTTGATGTCTCACCAAAAAAATTCAAAAAAAATTCAAAAAAAAAAGAAGGAAAAGTGCCTTGGTGAAAACCTAGAAATAGGCGCCTTGGTAGCAAAAATACAAAAAAAATTATAAGAAGTTCGGAAAAAATTGCAAAAAAATCTATCAAGTGGTGAAAACCTGGAAACAGGCGCTACTTGAGACCCTTTGCACCTATGTCTATCAGTCTTGCGTGGCGCTCATTCGCTCCACTTCTCGCTTTGCCTCTCCTAGCCTGGAATTGACTCTTGTCTTAGTCTAGGAGGCATCTGTTGTTTTGAGCTTATCTTGGGTCTCTTTGTGCATCTGGGTTTCTTAGGCACCTCGCAAATGGTGTTTTTCAACACCACCCCAACAGTGTTTTTCAACACCACTCTTGCGTCGAGTGTTTCTCAACACTTATCAGATGTCCTACCCTTGCAGTCTAGATGATGCAATATTTCTCACTGGCAGATGTGATACTCAAAGTTTGACTCTATGACCTACACACACGCACTTGAACATTTGACTCACTGAGACTTGCTTAGCTTTATTTCTTTGTGTGTTGTCTATGATGCTTTCTTTGCTGAGTGTTCTCCCCCCTATGATCATTTTTGATGATGCATAGGTAGAAGACTGAGGGAATGAGAACATGTTTTATTTCTTTATCTGCTTGTGGGTATATTTTGTTGGTCCTCACTGTCATGAGAATTTATGCTGGTCTTACTTGCCACTATGGACCTACAAGGTATTATCCTTGACTGTTTTGCGAGTGCATGCTTCTAGTTATCCTGACTTTCATGTGTCTTGATACAAGCATAATCTTGCCATATCAAACTTAGGTAATCTCACTGCATTAGTCATCTTGACCTCCATGTCTTTGATGCCTGGGTGGGATTTCCACGTTTCTATCTGATATAGATCATATTCAGATTCACATAGTTATGCTAGTGTGTATTATATGATCTTGCGACGCCACCAATAACGCTCAATGATGAATATTAGATGTCTATTGGCTTTGTGACCTTGCAAGTAAACCACTTTTTCATGTAGCTTGCATTCTTAAGTTCATGTTAGTTAGTTTTGCATCTTGCATATGGAGAGAGCTCTCCTTTTATCTTTTCATGGACTTGTTAATCAACTGTGTTCACTTTTCGCTTCTTCCTGATCATGTCTTTCACTTCTTGTCTTTCATATCCCATCATTTTCCTTTCATTTCAGGATCGAAACTAAAATTTGAGATCACCTTGATCATCCAAATCACCTTTTGCCCCTCTTTCGCGCAGTTGGCTAACCTTTTTGAGGCCTAGGGCATTCTTCACCTCTTCATCCCCATCTCTTTCAAACTTCTAGTCTTTCATTCACTTTCAAATCCCAAGTTCAAATTCTTCCCCTCCATGGTGTTTTCGGGTTGAGGGACCACTTGGTTCATGCCCCGGGTCCCATGTGTGGGGCATATCTTCACTGCTTGATGGTTATTCTGTTCTCTTTCTTCGATTATGATTTCTAGTGATTTGATCATGTTGCTCTTGCTTCTGCATTCCCTCTACCCTAATTTCACTTTCGATCTCGAGGGGGCAGACACATCATATCTTATTGGCTATCTCTTTCCTAAGTGTTCAGTACTGTCGCTACCTAGGCTGACCATGCAGGATTTTCTATTTTTCTGCACTTCATTCTTTGGAGTTAGAATGTTATTGCTTGCCTTCTTGGCTATCTCTTGCTTTCTTGGCTAATCTGAGTTGCTTTGTGATCCCAAATTGATCTCACATTTCAACTTCATTCTTTGACTACATGTGTTCCCAGATCGATCACACATTAGTCAAAGAGGGGCAAATGTATACACCTAAAAAATGGTCATATAGACTATTAGCCCCTTTTGCTAAATCATCAATTGCTTATTCTTGATCAAATCCTAGTTCTATCATTTATTCGATTATTTTTTTATGGGCTAACCATTTTATCCTAAGTTTTTATTTATTTAAAAGGAATTCCCTCCCCTTTTAATAAATAAAAAGCCCCCACTTTTCCTCTTATCCTAAGTTGCACAAATAAAGCATTATTCTTAATTTTATAAAAAGGGAAAAAGCACTTTTTGTCTCATATGGACACAAAAGTCAACTCTTATTTTCCTATTGGAGGATACTTGTGCACATGGATTGCTCCTCTCTTAAGCTCCATCATTGATTAAATATTTTGCCTCTTAATCTCCATGGTCCATTCCTCCTCATTTCCTTTAAAAGAAGAGCTCTCTTCTTCATTCTAGATCCCCAACTTTTTATGCTAACTTTATGCTGCAGGATTTCTAGGTCACTTTGGAGCTTTTGAAGATTTGGAGGCATTCTTAGCATCTACATCTCATTCTTGCATTCTTAGCTTAGCTTCATATTTATGCTTTTTTAGATTAGCTTCATTTCTATGCTCTAGATTAGCTCACATAGATTAATTAGCTTGGGTTGTAACACTTGCATATTTCCTTTCATAACTTAGCTTGCATTTTCATTTCTAGCATAGCATTGCATTGCATTTTGATTCTTGATTCTTGAGGATATTGGCATTCTTGCCCTTGTCTTCATTGAATCTCCCATTGCATGGTTTACTAGCAAGGTTATAGGCTAAATAGCTCTAGCTGAGAGCATTCTTAAAAACCCTTGCACTCCATGCCTAGGGAGCTATGGATCGATTTGTGAGGGCTCATTCTTGAGTTTCCTTGCATGTAATGATCCATAGAAGTGTGACACTATTTATAGCACACACCTATTGCTAATTTTTCACTAGGATGCTCATTTTTTTAGTACTTTTTATGCTTTTTAGGATTTTTTCAGCATCATATATGAATTTTTTTGGAGTTTTTCAGGATCAATAAAAATATGTACAAAGAATGCCCCAGACAAAAATGGGCATCAAAAATCTGCTTCCTCTGATATAGAGAACTGATAGGCCCCAGGCCTAGATGCTGCAGCTATGACGATAGGAGGTCTCAACCAGTTTGACCAATAATAAACCAACCCTAAGCAATGTCTGAGCTAGCGGAGGATCGTTAGAATGTGATCCACATATGCCATCGTGGATTTCAGCTAGCACTTTTTCTGACTCTTCTATTTCTAGACACCTAAGGAGAGTTTCATCTAGACCCTTCCTATACAAGTCACCAGAGACAAAAGGCAAAGTGTAAGGGATGGCAGAAAGAATGACATGGTGGATTGTCAGGAAGAATATGAGATGGAAGATATGAAAAGATGGTAGGATTGTAAGATTTGTGAGTAGGATAGCGTAATTCATCCACTAGGAACTTGAAGTAAGATTTATGCTTTTTCATTTGTAAGATGGATGTCGAAGTAACCAAGGCATTAGCAACTTTGTTCTCAGCTCTAGGAATGGGCTAAAGTGTACCAGATATGAGATCATGCTTGAAGTAGTGCACCATTTTTTTGTAGAGAATCAGCTTGTCATCTTTTATTTGAGAATCATTATTTTTGAGTAGATTTTTATTTTAACTTTTCTTAGGTGCGAATATCGCCACAATGTGGTTTTCACCATCCGACCATTGCTCTTTTCTTTTGACTTGATGACTGTGATACTTGATTGTTGATTCAATCTTTTTTGTTGCTAGTTCGTTGGTGGAAGAAGTAATAGGTGTTGATGCGAGATGAAATGAAGTGATTGGTTCAATAGCATTTATGTGAGAGGTGTCATCTCTGGTAACAAGAGAGGTTGAGTCTATAAGGTAGGCTCTAGAAGTAGCTAGATCTAGATTTGTCATAGAAGGACCAACATAGTCTAGTAAGGCAATACGGGGAACAAACCCATCAGACCCTTCGTGAGACTCATCGACTACATCGGGATGGTTACAAGAGGTTTGAACTACATCAACATCCATATCTGTCATGGAAGAATCTTCTAGAAGAGGTGTAAGATGCTGAGAAGTAGACATACTTATGTCATTATGTGAGAGATCACCTCTTTGTAGTAGTCGTGCAATGTTGCGACGTTGTCTATCATAGTACAATGATTCTTTAGGCACATAGGTTCTAGACATAGAGGCCTTAGCCATATCATCATTAGATATACATGCTTCTCCCCAAAGAAGTGAAGTAGAAGGAAGATCATCTCCCATTTGAGCCATAGTGTGTAGTGGTGACTCATCTGTATCTGTGTCTAAATTATTGAGCATGGGAGTATTTCTAGAATAATCAAGGAGGGCATTTGCCGTACTACCCTCATCTTCTCTATAGATCCACTCTTGGATAGTTTGTTCTTCTCTTTCTGCTTCTAAAGGAATGGATGAAGGAACAAAAGTATCAAAGATCATTATAGCAGAAGTGGAAGGCTTCATCTGATCAGAAGGTTTCCCATATGACCTAGGAGAAATAGGTATGGAAGCAAAGGAATCTAGTGTATATTCACCCATACCAAGGCTCATCATTTTAAGTGTTTTCTTAGCAGGAACTAGAGACTTACTAGCATCAATAGAAGGTTCATTATGAGGAACAAATTTTTTACTAGTAGCAAGAGCATTAATAGCAATAGTATGGTCTCCAGGAATCACAACTTCAGTGCCATTGTATAGAAATTTGACGCACTGATGATAAGTGGAAGGAACAACCTGCATGTCATGGATCCAAGGATGACCCAAAAGAATGTTATATGCGAGTGGAATGTCCAATACTTGGAAGTTAATATCTTTTGTGATAGGGCCCACTCAGACAAGCAATGTGGCAAGACCTTTGGAAGATCTTTCCACTTCATCATAAGCTTTTATAGTAATCTTCTTCTTAGAATCCACAACAAATTCTGACAAACCCAATTGTTGTATGACATTGAAAGAAACAATATTTAACCCTGCACCATTGTCTATCAGGACTTGGCGAACGCAGGTGTGGTAGACTAGAACTTCGATGTGTAAAGCTAGATTATGTGGGTGAGCAATAGATATATCATCTTCTACAGAAAAGGAGAGAGATAGCAGAGATGAAATGTGGTTGACCATAGCCTGAAATTGATCTAGATCAATGTCATTGGGAACACGTGTTGTACGTAGAGCCTCATCAAGAATCTCTCTATGCGAAGGGGATAACCAAAGTAGCTCAAGGATAGATATCTGGGTTGGTGTCTTTTGTAAATGTTGGACAAGATCATAGCTAGGGGTGGCTGAAGGAGCCGCTTGTTTGGAAGGCAAAGCTTGCTTGGGATCTTGCATAGTTTTAAGGACAATCTTGGCTTGCCCCCTAGTAACAGCATTCAGTATCTCACTTCAGGAAGATGAACTACCACGTGTTTGCAAGACCAACTTTGGCTTACCATGATTGGCTCTACTATCATCTTGAGACCCTCATCATTAGAACACTCTCACCAGGCTCTACCATGTTAATCATAGGTGTATTAGAAGGATATGTGTAATTGATCCTTGCATCATGATTCTTCTTATGTGTTTGAGAGGTTTCCCCCTTATCATGCTTAGGTAGAGGATCTTTGAAAGCTGTGTGATCAGAATTTTTAGTTAAGCCATCAGTAGAAATTGTGTTGTTATCAATGAGGTCCTGAATATCATCCTTAAGCTTAAAACAATTGTCTGTCGAATGTCCCTAGTTTCTATGATAATGAAAATAAGAATCCTCTCGCCACCAAGCAGGCTTATTTAGCGGATCCTAGTTACCAAGGTTTATCAAGAAGCGTAAGATATCCATTGTCAACCAAAGTCTTAAGGATCACATCGTAAGGTTCTGCCAACTTGCTATAGACTTGCTGTCGAAATGACTTATTAGGCTTATCTGCATATTGAGGTTTAGGAGCACTATGAGCATTGGCGACTTCTTGTTGTTTTGCTACATAGATAGCATTAGAGAGATTGAAAGCAGGCTCTTTAACTTTAGGAGCGTCAACAACCTCATCAGTGACAACATACTTGTTCTTATTCAAAGGTTTGTTCTTGTCTTTGCCATTGCCTTTAGCATCTTTATTAATAACAATATCCCCTTTTCTTATAGCTACATCCTCAATTCGATATGCACTTTCAACCATGTCATTGAAAGAAGAGAACAGTTGTTTCCTTAAATCATAATATAGCTCAGGCACAAGAGTGTTGACGAAAATGTCAATCTTTTCTCTCTCGGGTAACTGATGAGGATACCTAGAATAAAATGACCTCCAACGTTGTAAGTAAGTTGCAAATGGCTCACCTTGATGTTGTCTTAGATTACCAAGATCTATAATGGTGACAGGTTGTTGGATGTTGTAAGAATAATGTTGGGTAAATCACTGAGCCAACTCATCAAAAGTCTTAAGAGGTGGTGTCAATTTCGCAAACCATTTCAAAGCTTGGCCTCTTAAACTTTGAGGGAATAATTGTAGAAGAAATGTGTCTTCATGAAGAAAGTCCATGCTAAGAGCGTAAAAGTGATGCACATGGTCTTGGGGATCACCATTTCGATCATACTTGTCATATTTGGGAACCTCAATATCCTTAGAAACGGGACCATGTATAGACTTTTATCAAAAGGAAGAGCACAAATTGATTCTACAAAAGAGACCTTTGGAGGCTCTCTTTCTATTGCCATTTGGGTAAGGCATTGATTTGTCCAACATAGTTCTTCTTGAAGGACTTCCAATTTAGTTGGTACTCTTTGTTGGACAATTTGTCTGACATCATAGCTGAGAGGAAGCTTGTATCCTCTACAAGTCATATATTGAAAATATTGATCGCCATTACGCTCTAAAAGCTTATGCATCATTCGTTGGGAGACCACATCTTGTTCAAATCTCATAAGATCCTCACTAGAAATCTCATCATCAGCCTCTGCCTCATGTTGAGAGGGAGGAGGTCTAGGAGGTGAAGAAGGCATACCAAAAGTAGGTCTTAGAGGAGATCTTTGGTGGCGTGTTGTTGCCATTGTTTCCATTGATAAAAAGAGATCTATGCTCATGATTACTAGTCTCAGGTTGCTCATGAAATGTCCCTCTATAAGCCATGTGCCTAGCAGCATCCATCCTTTGTTGATTTTGTTCTTTGTCTAAGCATGCTTGGTTATCTTTATGCTCAAAATGTTCTTGCAAGCGTTAAAAATTTTCTTGTTCAGTCAAAGTGAGTGAGACACTGTCCGTGTTTTTGGGGGTCTTAAATGCAGACAAGAGGAAACCTCCTTTGTACCACGGGGTAGCCTTAGAATCCTCAGAACTAGAACTAGCATTGCTAATAGGTGCTCAGGAGCATCTAGTTGGAGAAGGTAACTATGTATAATTGAACGGAGGATGACTCTCCTGCTCAAATTGAGACCGAGTTGTAACCGACATGAAAAGAGACGTTGGTTGACTAATAGAATGAGACAAAGTTTCTTAGATTTGAGATAAGCAAAGCTAATAAAGATCACTTATCAAAGTAGAACAATAGGGAGATGGCTCGTCAAAAGTGCTCAAGCACTTACAACAATCAATTGACTAAAGCCGAGCAGCGAGCAAGAAGCTCAATAAGCAAGTAGCTAGAGAGGTAACCGTGATGCGACAAGTGATCAAGAGTAGCATTCGTTAAGCTCAAATCCAATAGTTTTAACTCCTTTGTTTTAGTCTAGAACAAGTCTAAGCATGCAAATAACAATCCAGCTTCAGGTAAGAACAGAAAAAGACACTCTACGACAGGTTAAAATGCAAGTTTAGCAGCTCCGGATTGCAATAGCAACAAGACAGCAAAAAGGTTCTGGGTGACACTTTCCAGAAAAACAAGGTGACAGTTTATAGCGAGGCGACACTTCACCCTAAGCCAAGCGACAGTTTCCAGTAAGCAGGGTGACACTTTTGTAGGGTCATACGTCTCTAGGACCAATGAACATAAAAATCTCAGTTTTGAAGCGTTTTAAAAGATCAAGTAAGTATATCAACATATTTTTATCATGGATCAAGCACATAAGACAGCAATCAAGGAGTTCAAAGCAAGCAGTTTTCTTCAAATAATGAGTAAGGGGAAAAGCAACCTTGCACATGAACAAGAATAGTGACTTAGTATTTCTACTCCTTAAAGATTCTTGTGTATGTTCTTGAAAATGTTTTAGCAGGCACTTAGAACACAACAACATCCTATCAAGCTGTCTACAGGGATATACATAGCTTTGCTAAAGGGAGTCCTCGATATATGTAAGGTACGTGAGGCCCAAATCCGTAGATGAGAAGAATCCAAAATCACACAGCCGGGGGGAGACGGTAACCCAAATCTCCTCCTTCACTTCTCAAAGGTATAAAGTTCTTTGAGGCTTAGCCAAGAGTGATATCAAACTCAATTCTCAAGAGAGGTGTCTTTCGATTCACCACCCCGCTATTTATACTCTGCCGAAACATAGGAGTTAAGGTCATCCCTTGAGGTAGTGTGTCCCCAAGCAGGCCTTCTAGAAATAAAATGTAAGTAATTCACTATCAAAAGTATTTAAAGCACTAAAGATGGAACACTTAACTCTTCAAGTAAATGTGAAGTGAGTCCAAAAGTGGAACATTTAACTCTTCAAGTGAATGTGAAGTGAGTCCAAAAGTGGAACATTTAACTCTTCAAGTGAATGTGAAGTGAGTCCACAAGGTGGAACATTTAACTCCTCACACAAACTCAAAGTGAGTCCAAAAGTGGAACATTTAACTTCTCACACAAACTCAAAGTGAGTCCAAAAGTGGAACATTTAACTCTTCACACAAACTCGAAGTGAGTCCACACCTTAGAAAACTAATGAGATCAAGAAAGCATAAAAAGGAGAAATTTGTGGAACACTTAACACTCTTTTCAAGTAGACCCCTCCCCTATGTATGAATGCTGACCTTGCATCCAAAAGGTGGTAATGAGGGGCGATTAGAAATAAGCGAGTCCAACACCCAATTTAGCTAACAAGATCAATCAAAAAGTAATCTAAAGTTGCTTATCAATACTACTCACAAATGACAAAGGGTTGAATCAATAGAATATTTAACTTTCCAAGCAAACATAGAGTGAGTCCACAAAGTGGTGCATTTAACTCCCTATGTAAACAAGGAATGAATCCATGCCCTCAATCACTCAATGAGATATTTGATATTGGAACCAAGAATTACTTAAGGTTTAAACACAAGCATTCACTTACACAAACTTGTAAAAACAAATCTATGTTCTTTCATTTCCCATTAAGAGCATCAAATTGAAATGTGTTCTATGAAAGCATGTAAAAACTTGAGCCAAACACATGAGAGGTTCAATTTTAATCTCAAAATCCAAATGTTGTAGAGATGGAACAAAGTACCTCAAGCAATTTTAAATATTTTCCATGAAAGCAAGAGCACCTTCAAAACAACTTGTTAGACCAACAAGAGGTTAGGAAAACTAAGTCCAAAATTAATCCAAAAAATTGACGAAAATGCAAAAATGAAAGGACAAAGTTAAGCTACTCTGCCCCACGGTGGGCACCAAAAATGTGTGCTATAATTGTGTCACACTTCTATGAATCATTACATTCAAGAACACTCAAGAATGAGGTCTCAAAAATCGATCCATAACTCCCTAGGCATGGAGTGCAAGGGTTTTAAGAATGCTCTCAGCTAGAACTATTTAACCAATAACCTTGCTAGTAAACCATGCAATGGGAGATTCAATGAAGACAAGGGCAAGAATGTCAATATCCCCAAGAATCAAGAATGAAAATTCAATGCAATGCTATGCTAGAAATAAAAATGCAAGCTAAGCTATGAAAATGAAAGATGCAAGTATTACAAAGCCTCTTAGTTAAGCTAGATGAATTAATCTAAAGCATAAAGGAAATCTAAGCTAAAAATGTCATGATAATGCAAGAAATGAAACTATGATAACATGTAGATGCAAAAGCCAAGAATGCTCCAAATCTTCAAAAGCTCCAAATGTACCTAGAAAACCTGCAACATAACATTAGCATAAAAACCTAAGATATGAAAATGAAGAAGAGAACTTTCCTTTTATAAGAAATGAAAAGGAATGGACCATGGAGATTAAGAGGCAAAATATTTAATCAAGGGTGGAGCTTGAAAGAGGAGCAATCCATATGCACGAGTATCTTCCAATGAGAAAATAAGAGTTGACTTTTGTGTCCATATAAGACAAAAAGTGTTTTTTCGCTTTTTTATAAAATAAGAATAATTCTTTATTTGTGCAACATAGGATAAGAGGAAAAAGTGGGGGCTTTTTATTTATTAAAAGGGGAAGAAATATTCTTTTAATTAAATAAAGACTTAGGATAAGATGGTTAGCCCATAGAAAATAATTGAATAAATGATAGAACTAGGATTTGATCAAGAATAAACAATTTATGATTTAGTAAAAAGGGCTAATAGTCTAGATGACCATTTTTAGGTGTATACAATATATATATATATATATATATAATATATATATATATATATATATATATATATATATATATATATAATATATACTATATATATAATATATATATATATATATATATATATATATATATATATATAATATATATATGTTATTTTTTTTATATAACAATAGAGAGATAATGAAAAATAAGATAACCAAGTATCACAGAGTACACAGGCCCAGCCTCAGTCAATAACAACTACAAGAGTACATCGATATACAAAATACAAAAAAAAAAAACCAGCGAAGATTACCACAAGGTAAATAACAAAAAAAAGAAGAGAAGGGCAACAACGAATTAGTGCAGAATGTCATCATAGAAGTCAGCCCAAGTAGTCCAACCAAAGGGACCCTCCATCCAGATAATGTTCCTCTTTTCCTGAAATTGAGCTAGCAAGTGAAACTTGGAAATAGGCAAGTCTCTATTCTCTCTAATCTCCTGAATGAGTTTGGCAAGAGCTTCATCAAAAGATGAGAGGTTGTTTAAGTTCCTCCTCTAGTCATACAAATCCTTAAGCTCATAGATAAACATAGTGGCATTATCATCCTTGAGAAAATGTTGAAGCTTTTTTCTTTCAATGTTCATGGTAAACAAAACTTGTTCAAACAATTTTAAGATAAGTGAGTCTAAGAAAAGACCCAATAAGAACTCTAGAAGCGCCTTGAACTCTATCTTCATTTCTAACTTTCCATATGTACCAAAGAATGTTGGAAGAAAGAATAAACTAAAATATATTAGTGTTTTTCTTAAGTCCATTAATTCTACCAATAATGATTTCAAAAATAACAGTCTGACAAGGAATAAGAATATTGAACATAAGCCAAATTTCCTTAGCAATATAAAATCAAAGAACATATGTCTACAAGTATTAGGAACTTTACAAACAACACATAAATCAAGGGTAGAAAAATCCCTTCTAACTGAGAGCCTGTCAAGAATAAGCAACCATTTAAAACATTTGATCTTGGGGGAACCAAACTCTTCCAAAACCAAATGAAGTACCTCTTCCACTAGGGCCTATCATAGTTAGAATACCAAATGTTATTAACATGATTAATAATTGATATTATGAGCTTTAGTCTTGGAGAGAACAATCTCATCCACCCATTTGAAGGAGAGAAAGTTGTGAGAGTCAACAAGACATTTATTGGGGGGAATCATGGAGAGTGTGGGAAATCATTGTTTTAAGTTTTCTTTTGGGAGAGAGGAAAATTGTAAGAGACCACTAAGAGAGTCCCATCTAACAAGCTCATCATGTTCAGAATATCCATAAAGCAAGAGATACCAGCTTTAGACCAGGCTATAGCAAAGCAACCTTGAGTTAAGGCGAGAGGCTTGGAAAGATGGAGGAGATTCCACCAAATCGAATGTTCCCCATAGATAGCCTCATTACTACTTGGCCTCAGTGTTGAGCAAAAAACTTCCTAGCGTACTCCCAAGCCTTCCAAATGGACTTGAAAATAGGGGAGCCTTGCACAGAAATAGAGAATCCTCTGCCAATCAAATCATTGAGAGGGAGAGAATTCCAAGTTTTAGCATATTTAGGGGCTCCTCTTTCAATATTATTTTTAATAAGCACCTTCCAGGGATCCTGACCATCAAGAGCCTGGAAGATCCTTTTGGCAGCTAAAGAAATGCTTGAAGTTTAAGATCCTTCAATCCAAGGCCACAAAGACATTTATCAGTATGACACCACTCTCATTTAACAGCCTGAAGTTTCTTTTTTACCTTTACCATTAGACCAGAGAAAATTCCCAATAGATTTTTGGATCTTTAAAATATGATAGCTACAAAATATCCAGACAGAAGAATAATATATGTTATAGGAAGAGAGAATTTTCTGGAAAACTTGAACACGACCGGCAAGAGACAAAAATCTATTGTTCTAATTATTCAACTTCTTGGTAATATTATCCTTAACCCAAGTCCACATGTCTTTTAACAAGGGATCAACAACAAAAGGGATACCAAGGTATTTGATAGTCTTATTGGGGCTGCCCCACTACAAATTAAGTTGATTAACCCAGTCAAGAGGGTGCTCCTTCCAGCCCAAAAGGATGATTTAGAACTAGAGATGTGAGCACCAAAGATTTTGCTAAAAATTTGTAGTTTATGTTGCAGAGATTCAAATTTTTGGGCAGTGAGATCAAGGAAAAAGGGAGGTATCATCAACAAATTGGATATTAATAAACTCAGAGCCATCATGCAGGTTAACCCCATTAACCTTAGGAGAAAGGCATTTATCTCTAAGAAGGTAGAAAAGAGCGTCAGAGGCAATAACAAAGAGAGCGGGAGCTAGGAGACACCCTTATCTTATAGATCGACTAAGATTGATGGGTCAGGAGAGAAAACCATTAATGTCAATTTGGGAAACAACATCCTTTAATAAACCTTTGACCATATTGCAAAATTCAACAGGGAAACCAAAATCCTCCAACATCATGATGACAAAACCCCACTCAACTCTATCATAAGATTTTTCAAAATCAAGGAGATACATAGCAGTAACTTGCCTCAAAGCTTTGGACCATTCCATAGCCTCCCAACTAGTAATTAGGTTTTCAAGAATATATATGCCTTTAATGAAGCCCAGTTTGGGTAAGGCAGATAAATTTAGGGAGAATCTTCTCAAGCCGAGTAGCCAGGATTTTTAGCCAAAATCTTATATGAAACATAAGGAGGGTAATAGGCCTCCCAATTTTTTATAAGGGCTTTGTCACCCTCCTTGGGGATAAGCTTGATAATGTCTCTATTGATGGAGTCCCCTAATGATCCTTTAACAATAGCTTCATAATATATCTCATTAAGTCTTTGCAGACCCACTCAATATTAGCTTTATAAAATTTAATAGGAAACCCATCCAGGCCCAGAGCTCTATTATTCTTGAGATTTCTAATTGCAGCTTCAATCTCTTCCACAATAATCTCTTGTTTAAGGAGAAAAGCATCCTCATTCATAATTTTGCACGGGATAATGTTTCTACACTTCTCTCTCAAGGTTTTGGCTTCCTCAATATCCTCAAAAGAGAGAAGGTTTTGATAGAACAAAGAAAAGGCCTCTTTGATGCCATCGAGATCAACAATAACTTGATTATCAATTATAATTTTATCATTATTTTCCTTAGTCTATTTATGTTTTAGAAAATTGAAGAAAAACTTGGAGCCTTTGTCACCATCCTTGATCCAATGAATCTCGGATCTAACACGGCCCCCTAAGCTTGGTATGCTAGTGTGATCTAAGAGCATCCCTAGAAATAGAAACCTAAGATGAAATGAAGCTATCATGGGCTTGGGCTTGGGTCTCAGCCTCAACAGCATGGAGTTGGGATGAGAGATGCTTCTCAACCAACCTAGAATCCTTGGCCCTCTTTTGACCAATCAATTGCAAGAGCCTTTTTCAGGAAGAGATATTGTAGTTCCATCTATGAATGTGGGAGGGAAGGTTCTTATCATTCTTATTCAATAATCTGATAATATTAATAGTGTAGCAAGAACATTGGGTCATTAAGAAGGGAATTATTAAGCAAAAAATTTATTATCAGGGGGTCTAGGATGAGTGGATGAGCTGTTCAAGGTGAAATAGGATAAAATAGGGTGGTGGTCAGAGAGAGTGGTGAGTCAGACCTGAACTACTCTACCATGGTCATTGGAAAGAAAGGAGAAGTTCTTATTATCATAAAACCTATCAAGCCTGGAATAGATCCTATTAGGCCCTTGTTGAAAATTACACTAGGTGAAACCATAGCCCAGGGTAGAGTTATTGTAGCTAGAAAGGGGATCAAAGATCATTTTCATACTCTTGAAGTTATCCCAATGAGATTTCTCACAACCATTCCATTTAAGGGGTAAACCACCCCGTTTTATCCTCTTGGAGTTCAATCATGTTAAAGTCTCCCCCAAATAGCCAGGGGATATTGGGAAGAGAAGCAAGCTAGCTCCAGAGCATGGCACGATCATTATAATCATTAGGGACATAAATAGAACATATTCCTATAATAGTATCATTTAAATTACGATTAATCCACATTAGCCCTGTTACAGGGAGAAACCCCTTTGGCAATGATAAAGTTGACCACCTAGGATTAACCAGAAGGCCAACTCCACCATGGCCCCTAGGATGATTAGATAAAACTTTTAACAAAGTCCTTCCAGATATAATCAATATTCACTTCAAGAGTATAGTCAATAGATTTAAGATCTTGTAACATAAAGAGATCAATATTTTTTTGAGAATTAAAAAAACACTTAATAATTTGCTTTATGCCTGGAGATTCCAGACCTTTAATATTCCAAGATAGATAATTCATGATAATAATAATAAAATTAAAGATCCTAGGTAGCCTAATTACTTCAAACTGAAGTGGAGGGGACCATAAACACACCATATTTATTCTTGGGAGAAGATCCTGTGTTTTTAGAGCCCGCAGGCCTACCACACCTTTTAGGCCTATCTAATCCATCATCAACATCATCCTCACCCCCGATTCAACCTCATTTTTAAAATAAAAAATCAAGGGGAGGGAAATAGCAGTATGATAGCCACCATTATCAGATTAGGAGATCTGTGAGGCCATCGGTTCATTCATTTTTTTGAGCAACGATAACTTCAATGGTATAATCATCTTCAATCTCTTTAAAAATCTTAAGGGCTAAGTTGTTGTTTGAGGCAAGAGTAAGCTCAAGGCTAGGAGGGGAGGTTGTGAGCAGTTCTGATAGGTTAGTAGGATTCACAACAGACACCATCAAATTCTTAAGCTGACTGTTACAACCAGTAGAGCCCTCAAAATTCCTAATCATAGATTTGACTAAGGAAGTATTATTTTGGAGCGAGGGAGAGATTTCCATAGAGCTGGCACTCATCGGGGGTTCAATTTGAGAAGTCTTAGGGTTATCAGACCCCCCAAGTTGGGTTTGTTTCCTTCTACATTTTTTAGATTGTTCACCACCTTTTGAAAGCCATCTTGGATGTCAACATCCATTTTCTTAAAAGCAGAATTAGGCATAGAGGGGGGTTCTTTGTTAGAAACATGCCCAACTTGGGGTTCTTTAGGGTTTGATGCATTCGCAGTTTTGTTGATGTTGTTATTAACAATGTTAGCAATGTTGTTAATGTCATTATTCACAGTGTTACCTTGTGAGGACAATTTTTCAGCAAATTTCAGAGCATCTGAGGGTTTAGATTATGGTTTACCCCACTTAAGGATAGGGCAATATTTACGGATATGCCCTTATTTTTTACATAGGAAACAATCATTGAGACCACCTAGGATTTCAATAGGATGGCTAAATAATTCCCCCATGATATCAATGCTAAGAAACTTAGGAATGTCAATACCAGGTTTGATGGACACAAGCACATGAGCATCCAGGTGAGGGACTAAACAGGATGAATTTTCCATCCTAATCTTCTTACCAATTGGTTCAATGATTTGTGGGATAAAATACCATTAAAAAGGTGGTACTTTCATGACTAGAATCTATCTAGGGCATGAAAGTGCCAATATTTCTTCAATAATAGCTTCAGGGGACCATTCTAGGGCACGAAATGAGGTTTTCCAAACTGACCAATATTGCCTTGAAGAACTGTGAGTTGGGCATCATGGTTGCTAAAGAATAACATGAACAAACCCTTCTAGATATGCCTACAAAATGAGATACACAACCCTAACTCCAAGTTCTAGTAATTATGAAACCAATCATCCATATACTTTCTAGGAGGCCATTTTTCAATATCAACACAAGAAAAGAAAATGGCTATATCTTTTAATCTATTCTTTTCCAATACAATTTCTTTAAGCATAGAGTCATTCGAAGAAATGATATGTTATATTATATGTATTATGCAAACTTATACTAATATATATGATTGATTAATGAAACATTATAATGAATAGACATTGTAGATCTCTATAGTTTTGTTTACTATTAGTGACTCACGCTTAGTCATTATCTAGGCATTGATGGTTGGTCATCACTACAACCAAGTCATCATGTATAGGCTGAGCAATGTAATGTATACTCACCAAGCACTAGTACTGTCAAGTATACCAATGGTCACTATGTATTTTTGTATTAGCTAAGTTAAGTTTTTGCCGAGCTATGTAAGTAATGTATACCAAGTGACAGAGATATTAGCAAATACTGAGTACAGTGAATGTCGAGTATCAAGGACATCATTTGCTGAGTTAGCCAGGAATGACATATGAGTTTGTTATGGTACAGTGATCGAGGTAAAATGTTTTGGCCGACATTCATGTTTTGTATTTTTTTTTGTTGAGGAAAACATGGAGGTGATTACACATCTATTTTGTAATCATTATTCCCTATGCATTACTTAGAGCCAATCAGAAATTAGTAAAGCTTAGGCGGAAAAAGGAGTAAATCTAAATTGTAGATCTTGAATCTTCTTGATGTTTAATTGTCTATATAAGGAAAAGATCTGAACCCTAAAATGTGTTAGGGAGTAAGAGAAGGAAATAGAGGATGCGAAGGGAATGAAGGAATGAGCAGAGTATACATTCAAATCAGCTAAGCATTCTGATAGAGTTCAATGACCAAGTTAAGCAATGAAGGATAGAACATAGATAAACTTGATAAAAGAGATCAGAACAATACTATAAAGAGAAGATTTGTAATCAGCATATAGTGCAAACTGAAGGATCAGGTACTGAGACATTCTAACCAGTGTATTAGGGTAAATCTCTTAACTGAGTGGTTTTAACAGACCTATTGTGATCTCTTAGCCGAGTGCTTACTTTATTGTAAGTTTTAAATCCTTTAACAAGGTAGACTATATAAGTCTTTTAGCTCTTTAATAGGGCAGACCCCTCATAGGGTAGATCATGTTTTGATCAAATTTGTAGTCCTAACAAGCAAACTTTAATACTGCAGTAGTGAAGATTTGTGGGTGTCATCCCCACCCCAATTTTACCTTTCAAGGGTTTCTGGGTAACCAAATTTGTTGTGTCATGAGTACTTATGTGAATGATGCTTAGTATGTTAGTCACTTTGCTTTGATAAAGTTTTGTTGATGTTATGCAAAAGTTTTATGCAATGTTAAAATGGATTAGTAGGTGATATCTGATTCACCCCCCCCCCTCTCAATATCACATTTCCCAACTATATTTCCAACAGACATGTCCCATAAAGGGACATGTCTCTCCCACCCTCTTTCTCAATATAAAAGAGAGATCATTGCTCTTGGAAAAACATATATTGAAGAGGCAATGTTTAATACATTTGCAACGATCCTACAATCTTAACATGGTATCAGTAAAATGATATAAATTTTAAATGATTATCTATACTCACATATTACATTGAGGTAATATATTTATCCTCCCTAGCTAAGAGGAAGTGTTAATGATTAATAGCAGTTTATTAGCTATGGTGAGGATCATAAGTGTTGACAAGGAAGACGCCTACTACATTTTGTTTGATCATCCTCTCTAGCCAAGAGGGAGTGTTAATGTTTGTAGCTTCGGTCATATAATCATTTA